>UESW01004039.1:181281-352769 GCA_900491605.1 Calamus simplicifolius
GAATTAATTTTGGACACTTGAATGCTTGTGAAGTCTCATGATTAAACGGACCGCCTTGCGGCCCGACCCAAACTCATGCCCTAACATTAGCCTGGCATGAACTTGTGCCTTGGTCCTTGCTAGCATGCCAAGGATCGTAGCCGTGGCCGGGCCTTGCAGGGTAGGGATCTTAGTTGTTTAAAAAAAATTGGTTTAGTTATAAATTATTTAAATGGTTGTTATTAACCTTAGTTGTGTAAAAGAAATAATTTGTGTAAAAGAAATGGTTGTTATTCCTTAGTTTACCAGAAATTGTATAAATCAGTCAAAAATGAGTGGGGCTCGCTCGTGGATGTATGCAAGGATAAAAGATGGCTTGCTTAATCCAGATTTTCTGAATGGATTGGAAGAATTTATCGCATTTGCATGTAGCCAACCTGAATGGATGGATGGGCCTAGGATTAGGTGCCCATGCAACTATCACAGGTGTCAGAATAAAGCCTACAGAGATGTCGAAACTATTAATGTGCATCTGTGTAAAAAGGGGTTTGTTCCTGATTACGATGTTTGGTACTGTCATGGTGAACCAGAGGAAATTCTAGCAGTTGTTACAAGCCAACAAGTGTCAATTCCCGTTGATGAACCATTTGTGAATCTAAACACATATGAAGAAATAGTAATGAATGCATCGGGTAATGAATTCAATCAGAATACATTTATGGAAGAACCAAATCCAGATGCACAGCAATTTTATGATATGTTGCGTGCTGCAAATCAAGAATTGTATCCTAGTTGTGAGGGTCATTCCCAGTTGTCTACGGCTGCTCAGTTGTTGAATATTAAGGCAGAACATCGATTATCAGAAAAGACGTTTAATTCTGTAGCTGGGTTAATCAAGGAAATTTTGCCAAATGATAATGTTGTAGCAGACAGTTTTTACTCAACAAAGAAGTTGTTGCGTGGGCTTGGGCTCCCGGTTAATAAGATCGATTGTTGCTTGAACAATTGTATGATATATTGGGGTGAAGACTCGAAGCTGAGATGGTGTAAGATTTGTGGGCAATCGAGGTACAAAAAAATGGCGAAGGGGGAGCTAGTACAAGTAGGAGGAAAAGTATTCCTTACAAGAGGATGCATTACTTTCCTCTAACTCCATGCCTGCAGAGATTATACAGATCTGAGGCAACAGCTGCTGATATGAGATGGCATGCCAAACATGAATCTAAAGAGGATGAAATGCGGCATCCATCAGATTCAAAGGCTTGGAAGCATTTCAATGAAAATCATCCTGATTTCGCTGAAGATATAAGGAATGTGAGATTAGGTCTTTGTACCGATGGCTTCCAACCATTTGGTCAAGCGGGGCAACAGTATTCATGTTGGCCTGTGATACTGACTGTATATAACCTTCCTCCGTGGAAGTGCATGAAAGATACTGCAATGTTTTTAACCGTTTTGGTTCCAGGACCATCAAATCCAAAGGAAAAGATTGATGTCTTTCTGCAACCGTTGGTGGCCGAATTGAAAATGTTGTGGGAAACAGGAGTCGTAGCCTACGACATTTCTATGAAACAGAATTTCATCATGAGAGCTGCTTTGATGTGGACAATAAGTGATTTCCCGGCATATGCAATGTTGTCTGGTTGGAGCACTGCTGACGTCTGGCATGCCCTCATTGCATGTATGATTCGGATGCATTTACATTGCAGAAGAGTGGTAAGCAGTCATGGTTTGATAACCATAGGAAGTTCTTGCCCCCAAATCATCCTTACAGGCGTAACTTGATCGCCTTCCGGAAGAACAAAGCAGTCACAAAATTCGCCGAACCGGTTAGGTCCGGCACAGATATATTTGATTCTATAGAGCATTTGGGGTTGATGTATGCATGGGAACCAGATGCAGATAGAATAAATGGCCGTATATGTAAAGAACATAACTGGAAGAAGCGAAGTATATTTTGGGATTTGCCTTATTGGAGCACAAATCTCATCCGGCACAACTTGGATGTTATGCATATCGAGAAAAATTTCTTTGATAACATATTTAACACGGTGCTAAACATCCCGGGAAAAACAAAAGATACTGCAAAGTCAAGAGAAGAACTTAATCAGTACTGCAGAAGAGGTGATTTGAGAAGGAGTGCCGACGGGACCTATCCTAAAGCCTGTTACACTCTTGACAGAAATTCACGAGAAGTTTTATGTAACTGGCTTAGAGGGTTAAAATTTCCAGATGGTTATGCCTCAAATATCGGTAGGTGTGTGGACATGCATAAGCTCAAGTTGTTCGGCATGAAGAGTCATGACTGCCATGTTTTCATGCAACGATTATTACCTATAGCTTTTCGTGAGTTGCTTCCGCAACATGTCTGGAAGGCAATTACGGAGCTCAGCTTATTCTTCAAGGAGTTATCTGCCGCAGTCATTACTTCTGCATCCATGGCAAGGCTTGAGGAGGAAATTCAATTATTTTATGCAAGCTTGAGCGAATATTCCTCCCAGTTTTTTTGACTCAATGGAGCATTTACCGGTTCACTTGCCATACGAAGCGAGCATAGCTGGTCCCGTGCAGTATCGCTGGATGTATCCTTTCGAGAGGTAAATATATACATCATTAAGATATGTTGACATTTCAAATATTATTTCATTGCGAGAAAATTGGTTAATTTTTTGTTCAACTTTACATATAGGTATCTTAAGAAGTTAAAAAATAATGTGCGTAATAAGGCAAGGGTTGAAGGTTCTATATGCAATGCACACTTGGTCGAAGAAGTTTCAGCTTTTGCCTCGCATTACTTTGAGGGTCACGTCACACGAGGAGCCGAAATCTTGGTCGTAACGATGACGTATGTGTGGACGAAGGAGAAGCTAATGACGGTAGAATATCAATTTTTAAAGGTATCGGCCGTTCATTTGGTGGGCAGAAGTCAAGAAATCTTAGCGATATGGAGTATAATGCAGCACATTATTACATCCTAATGAACTGTAGAGAAGTCGATCCATATATTGAGTAAGTGTATACTTCAATGCTAAATTGGAATTTTAATTTAAATTACAATATACCACAATATTTAATTGCTAACATAGTTTTCATCCTTTTCATCCCATAAGGATGTTTTGTGATAGACAACGACAGATGAATCCCGACATCAGTCAAGTTGCAATTGGGCAGAAATTAGAAACGGAGTTTGCTTACTGGTTTTATGAATTTGTGAGTAGTATCACTCAATCAATTTCGATAATGGCTTTAATTTTTGAATTGGATGTGAATAGCTTATTAATTTATAGGTCAACGGTCCATGGTCCCCAACCGACAATATTTTCATTAAATGTCTATCGCAATGGCCATTGAAGACCGTAACAACCTTCTACTGGCTATTTTGTTAATGGGTACAAATTTCAGATTGAACGATTAGCAGCTTCAAGAGGCACGCAGAACTGGGGCGTGTGTGTTAAAGGAGAAAGTGTTGGAGCAAATATGCAGGATTATTATGGAAAGTTAGTAGAGGTGGTTGAAGTTGAATATCCCGGTTGGCCTATGAAACGAACCGTATTGTTTCGTTGTGATTGGTTCGATCCGATAGTTCCTGTGGGCAAAAGGGTTCATAACGACTACAATTTGGTTGAAGTGAACCATCGACGAAGATTGCAGAAATATGACCCATTTATCCTTGCATCCCAAGCTCAGCAAGTCTTTTACTGCGGATATCCAAGTTTGCACAACGACAAGCGAGATTGGTGGGCCGTTTCTAAAATCGTCCCACGTTCAACAATCGTATTAGAGGAGAGTTCATCAAGTCAATCAGCCGAGTGCCCTGCATTTCAAGAGGATGAGATGGAAATGCATGCAATTGAGGACGACACAAGGGCTCCTGAAACATCACTTAGAGATCCAAATGGTGATGTCCAAGAAATTGCGGATGCAAATGTTCGGTTTCCTTCCGATGATAATGAAACTGAATCGCAATCCGATACGGCATCGGATGTTGAACCAACATTTCACGAAACAAATGACACCGATTAAACATAGAGGTTTTTTAAAATTTAACTTTTTTTATAAGTGTTAAATTTTTACATAGTCAATCATTAATCGTAATTTAATTGTATGAATCTTTAGTATTTTCAGTATGATGGGCAGAGGTAGATCTACCGACGACAGACGGAGTGAGCAGAGACGTAGCCCTGCTGCATCAGATCACATGAGCGTCGGAGATGGAGAGTTTGGATCTCCACACATCGCACAGCCTTCGATCTCTCCAGCAGTATTACCATCCAGCCGATCGGCACATACCTCCGAGAGTTCTTCCACCATCGGCCGCACTGTACTTCGACTTGATGCTCAGGGGATGTAAGTATATACTAATTAAAAATATATGTTTATGTTTTTAAGTCAATTACTTATAAACATGCATTTTTTTAACAGATTCATTGAGCAGCATCATGTATCCAGCCACATCAGCGCCGTATTTCAGAGGCGTGCAGATCCCAGTGGCTACGATTGGCGCCACGTATCTCCAGCCACGAGGGAGTTTTATTTTTCTGAGTTTCAGGTAAACTTATTAAATACAATTTATCACTGATATAAAATTTCTTAATCTTAATAAATTCAGAAACTAACTATTTATTTTAATGCAGAAAAAGTTTACGTGGGACCCTGCCAGCCATGATGCCATTAGGGCAGCATGGGAGGCTCTTACGGGACGCCGATACTCCGACATGCTTCATCGTTGGAGGTCATCGGGTCAGCGTCCTACGCACGTGCCAGAGGGTATTTGGCACGAGTGGCAGCAGGCCTGGCAGTCCGATGGCTGGCGCAGGAGGTCCGCATCAGCCAGCACGAACCGCCGATCTGAGAAGGGCGGTCCTGGCACGGGTCTCTCCGCCATACTTCGGGCTCCATTTCGATTCAGGAGCACAGACGGCGTATGGTAAGAAAACATAAATAATTTAATTACTAATTTAGTTATTACAAATATTTGTATTAATATCAATTTTTTTATTGTTATAGTCTGAGCAGAGGGCGGAGATCCTGGTGAGTTTCGTCTATTCAGGGCGACACACCAGGAGGGACGGTTCCTGGGTCGACACGCGATCACGGAAGGTTGCGGTAAGAAATTAGATTTATGTAGTATCTGTTTAATTTCTAAAATTTTATTTCGAGAAATTTATTAACTCATTTATTGTTGATTTTATAATTCAAAGACACGAGTCGAGGAGCTTCGCTCAGGCATCGCAGGTCGACTCCACTGATGGGGAGACGCCCGTCGAACTCTCAACAGAGGAGAGTCGGCGTGTGTTTTTGGAGGCTGTTGGTGCTCAGCCGTGAGACCGCAGGGTCTATGGTCTGGGCACTAGAGCTTCTACATATTTTCCCCATCAGGCCTCCAGCTCGCGATTTTCTGGTGATATTCCTCCCGAGCGTTTAGACGACATTCGCAGATATTCGGCAGGAGAGGAGGTTCGGCAGGAGGTCGAGCACGAGTTCGAGCAGCGTATGCGAGGCTGGGATCAGGAGCTTGCAGACGTGCGAGATGAGATGCATCATTTGCAGGATATGGTTAGCCGCTTGTCGCAGGGTCTCCACAGCCTCCACGTGATCGCTCAGATTCTTGATATATTTTTTTTTTTTTATGTTGTACAAAAACTTCAAAATTTTAATATATGAATTATTTTTGAAATTGAATGATTATTGTTTGGATCAATTGAGTGAAGAATGTTTCTATCAATATTTAGATTTAACGAAATTGTATTAACCGTTTTAATTTTTAATATTTATTTTTTTTAAAAAATTTAATTAGCGATGCATTAGCGACTGAAATTGCATCGCTAATATTTTCAAAATATTATTATTAAATATTACGACGCAATGACCTGGCGTCGCAATAATTTAAAAAAAATTAATAGCGACGCATTAGCGACTCAAATTGCATCGCTATTATATCTAAAATATTATTATAAATATTGCGACGCAATGACCTTGCGTCGCAATATTTAAAAAAAAAAATTTCTTGCGACGCATTAGCGACTCAAATTGCGTCGCTATTATATCAAAAATATTATTATTAAATATTACGACGCAACTAAATGCGTCGCAATATTGCGACGCAATTGAATGCGTCGCAATATTTAATAATAATTTTAAATATTAAAATTAGTTTTAAATTTAGCGACGCATTTGGATGCGTCGCAATATTGCGACGCATTATTGCGTCGCAAAGAGTCGCAATATTGCGACGCAATTGCGACAAATTGAGATTGCGACGGACATCTGAGCGACGCCGTCATTGCGTCGCTATTACGTCGCAATAGCATGTTTAGCAATGCATTGCGACGCATTTGGGCGTCACAATATTTTTTCCCCTTGTAGTGTGATCTGACCGTTGATCGGATCCGATCAGATCTAATGGTACAGATCAATTCCGAAGGGATGCTTCCAAAGGGCACCTAAAACCTATAAATAGGACCCTAGACCCAAGCATTTCATTCCATTTTGAATTGAGTTCAATCCGAATCAATTTTAGTTCTTTTCTCTCTTAGGCATTTGCATACTTTCCTTAGGGGGTAGTATAGCAATAGTGCATTAAAAAGAGAGTAGCATCTTGGTTCGAAATTTTTGGTGAATTGTAGTGTTGATTTTATCAAAGGGAGACTGTTGTATCCTGGGAGATAATCATCATACTTACCGTAAGCACCATTATAGGACGAAATTGTCTTAAAGACATAGAGTATAACTCTAGCCTTAGTCTTATCAATTAGGTAGCCATCATCTGCCACCAAACAATATTTATAGGCTGAGTACAATATGGTTGAGCAGAGGCGGATCGGTGAGCAATAGATCAATGACCTTTTTTTAATTTTAAATTTTTTAATAATTTTAATAAATTTTAAATTTTTTATAAAAGTTTTTTTTTTGGTTATGGTACTGAAATAGAAGGGTATATATATATATTCATTCTAAGCTTTATGGTATATAAAAATTTTTATATTAAAATATTTTTCATAATGCATGTTTCAATGCAGGGTTCAGTCATTGTAATTTTTTAATATTTTTATTAAAAATTTAATTGCGACCTTATCATTCAAAAAATCATTCCATGGGTTTAAGTCTTATCCAATGCCACTGGACTTCCCACAGCAGAAAAGGCATTCAATACATGATATATTTTACGTTTTTGAGTCCCATCTATTCTTTCCCCTCAAAAATAAAATAAAATAAAATAACCATGTTCTCTCCAATAAAACCCATGCCTTCTATTTAATTTTCCAATCTGCCACTCCCTTCGCTGCTCCCGCATGAGAGAAATTTTACGTGAAGGCAGCAGAAGCAAGGAAGAAACTTCCCTCCGTGCTAGAATCTAAAATAACCTTCCTCGCCTCTTTATAATCACTCATCGCTCACATTCTTCCATAACCATTCCTATTTCCCTCTCCTCAACGAAAAAAAAATAAAAAAAAAGCCTCCATTAATGCCTGGCCTCTTTGTAATCACTCATCACCTTCTTCCATAACCATTATCTCTCCTCAACGAAAAAAGAAAAAGCTCCATTAATGCCCTCGGCGTTTCACGCGGAGAATTACAAAGCCGGAGAGAGAGAGCGCGCTCTATAATAAATAAAACAGTCAAGGCGAGGTCTCTCATTCTCCAAGCCGTCCATCCGGGTTTTCCATTGCTCGGGCCTCCTCCCCTCCTCGCCCGAGAAATACAACGCTGTCTCCGTGTCCAACCTCATCCCGAACCGGCTCGTCCCAGGCTCCCAGCTCCCCTTTTCTTTTTACAATGATCATCCATAAGATCAAAAGAAAAATACATTAATAAAAAAAAAAGTAGAATCAAGTCTTGATGAATCAAGATCCCCAAGCAATGCATAAGACAATCCAGTCAACCGTACTATTTGCCTTTTAGTAAATATGTCAAACAATAGTGGCATCGAGTCTTGCAATAGCATCCAAATATCTCGAAGAAGAGAATATGCATTATCTGATCCGTCCTGTTCAGAATCCATCCAATAATAGTAGAGGAGTCTCCCTCAATAAGAATCCTCTAAGCCCGAAAATGTTGGATAGCCCTGATTATATCAACCCAAGCTACTTGAGTTCAGCTTTTAGAATAGAATATTCCTAAAGAGAGACCCCACCAGTTGTCAGAAGTCTTCCATCATCGGTCCGAATAACATATCCAACACCACCATCTGTATCGGGGATGCTGTCATTAAAGTTTACCTTAACAAATCCCAGAAGAGGATGCTCCAAGAAGATAGAAATCGCCCTACAAACCGCTACTGTAGCAGCATGGGAGACCCAGTATCCTGGGGATGTCAAGAGAGTGACAGCATCGAATTGTATGTACTCCGACGCCAAGCATTGGCTCTCAAAAGAATACCGTGAAATGGGATGAGCTCCGCTTCAAAGATCACCACATTCCTAGTTAACCAGACCTGATATGCAATGTAGGCAGCAAAACAGGCCTCACAAGTCGAGCTTTGATGAAGGAAACAAAAGGAGTAGTGGCAAGCACCATCGTCGACCTCCCAAGGCCATCTTCCATCAAGCCTCTAAATTTACCTCGTCCTAGACAACACAAAATAGCATGCTCAGTCGTCTCGTCATGCTTCCCATAAACCGGGCAAGATCCTACGATATTCATGCCTCTTTGATTAAGAAAAGCTTTTATAGGGAGACGGTCCCAAACCACCTTCCAAAGAAAGAGCTGCACTTTCAAATGTGTAGGGAGTCTTCAAATCTATGCTGCTATAAATTTGGTGTCAGATGATTTTCTATATAGATTGTAAAAAAGACTCAATGAAATCTTAGGAGAGCATGTGAAACTTCAAACCCTAATGTTGCTCCTCTGATAAAATAAAATTAGAATAGCTACAAACCTGAAAATCAGCATGAGAGATTCTGGACCCGCCAGCTCCCCTTAGGCTATGTTTGGATGTTTGGAGGGAAGGGAAGGGGAGAGTAAAAAGAAGGAAAGGAATGGAAGGGAAAGGAAGAGAAAGAAATGATTGTTTTTGTTGATGCCGAGTCATTCTTCAAACGCCGGGGAAACGGACGTCTCCTCGCCGAACTCCTGCAAGAAAAGTTCTTGGAGACCGGATGCTCAGTGGGGACCCTCGACGCTCAAGTTAGTCACTCGGGAATAGACGAGAACTGACTAGCGGAAGAAGCTAGAAAGTTAGGGTTTAACTAGTGGGAAGAAGCTAGAAAACCTCAGTTCTTGGATCCACTTACAGTGAGAGTGTGCGCTTTCTGAAGGAAAAGTCAGAGGTCTTCTCCAAATTTCAAGCATGCAAGCTGAGGTGGAGAAGGAGACAGGGAGATATGTAAAGGTGGTGCGGTCTGATAACGATGGAGAATTCATAAGTAAGGAGTTTCTGAAATTTTGCACAGACGAAGGCATTAAAAGGTAATTTTCAGTGGTTAGAACTCCTCAGCAAAATGGAGTGGCTGAGAGAATGAACCAAACTCTCATGGAGAAAGCTAGATGTATGAGATTGCAAGTAGGATTACCTAAAATATTTTGGGTGGACACAGTTGACACAACAACCTACTTGGTGAATAGGTCTCCTCATGTAAAGCTTGATCGGAGGTTACCAGAGGATGGTCTGGTAGATAGGTGGAGCTTAGCCATATCAGAGTTTTTGGATGTACAACATTTGTACATGTGGATGCTAGTCAGCGGACCAAGTTGGATGCCAAAGCCCAAAAAATGGTGTTCATTGGATATCCGCGAGGAGTCAAGGGATACAGGCTATGGGATCCCTTGGAGCAGAAGGCCACGATCAGCAGGGATGTGGTTTTTGATGAAAGCTCAGTCCTCAAGAAGTAGGAGGTGGTAGAGGTTCAGCCGGAGGCCCAGTTGGACGCGGGTGGGCAGCAGGAGGCTCAGCAGGGCGCAGTTGAGCAAATAACCTCTTATGATATTTTACCTTTTGTAGGATCGCCAAGAGGACATGAGAATCAGGTGGAGCATACTCCAGATATGTCTTCACATGTGAGGACCAGCCAGATGCATGCTCACGACAGAGATGAGCAGAGGGAGGAGTCACATCCTGGGATAGGCATCGGCATTGCACTGCAAAGCCAAAGAGGGTCATTCGGCAACTGGAGCGATATAGGTTTGGCGAGACCATATCATATGCATTGGTGGCTTCCAGTGGAGGACCAGTTACCTACCAGGAGGCAATGACAAGCCAGAATAGAGACAGGTGGGTCCAGGCAATGGCGAAGAGATGCAATCCCTGCAGAAGAATCAGACTTGGCGGTTGTGTCACTGCCAAGTGGAAAGAAGCCCATTGGTTGTAAATGGGTATTTCAGTGCAAAGAAAAAGCCATAGAGAAGGAGAAGATCAGGTATAAGGCCAGGTTAGTGGCCAAAGGATTTTCTCAGAAAGAAGGCATTGACTACAATGAGGTGTTCTCTCCAGTGGTACGACACACATCTATCAGGATGTTGCTGAGCATTGTAGCAATGCAGAATTTGAACTGGAGCAATGGAT
Organism: Calamus simplicifolius; assembly: GCA_900491605.1. Classification (NCBI taxonomy): domain Eukaryota; kingdom Viridiplantae; phylum Streptophyta; class Magnoliopsida; order Arecales; family Arecaceae; genus Calamus; species Calamus simplicifolius. The sequence continues at coordinate 191,762 of UESW01004039.1, forward strand.
GTCAAGACGGCCTTCCTTCATGGGGATTTGGAGGAGATTTATATGGAGCAGCCAGAGGGGTTTATATAACCGGGGTCAGAAAGAAAGGTTTGTCGTTTGCAGAGATCCTTATATGGTTTAAAGCAGTCACGCGTCAGTGGTATCTGCGGTTTGATACCTTTGTGAGGAGCATGGCATGTCTAGATGTGAGTATGATCCCTGTGTTTATTTTTGGATTTTAGAAGATAATTTCAGATTATACTTGCTTTTGTATGTGGATGATATGTTAATTGCATGCAAAAGTAAAGCTGTTGTGGAGGATCTAAAGGCAGCATTGTCAGCTGAGTTTGAAATGAAGGATTTAGGTCCTGCTACATGGATTTTGGGATGAAAATTTTCAGGAACAGATACAGGAGGTTGCTTCATTTATCTCAGGGGACTTATATCAGGAGGATCTTGGAGAGGTACAGTATGGATAGTGCGAAACTAGCCGCATTACCATTGGCTGGTCACATTAAGCTCTCCAAGACTATGTCACCAAGTTCTAAGATAAAGGCCGAGGAGATGTCCAGAGTTCCTTATGCTTCAGGAGTTGGCAGCCTCATGTATGCTATGATGTGTTGTAGGCCTGACCTTGCATATGCTGTTAGCCAAGTTAGCAGATTCATGGCTAGTCCGGGTAAAGCACATTGGAGAGCTCTGAAAGGGATCTTCAAATATCTTATTGGCACAGTCAGTGTTGGTATATGCTATGGGTATAGTAGCATGGAGGATGGCACTAGACTGACCATGGAGGCTCAGGATCGGATAGCAGGTTTTGTTGATGCTGACTATGGAGGTGATTTGGATACCAGGAGGTCGATGACAGAGTATATCTTTATGTTGAATGATGGTCCAATATCATGGAGGTCAAGTCTGCAGCCAGTGACGGCTTTGTCTACTACAGAGTCAGAGTATATTGGTATTTCAGAGGCTGCAAAGGAGGCTATGTGGCTGAAAGGTCTTGCACTGGAGATGGGGATAGCACAGGGGGTGATCAGGGTATTTTCTAATAGCCAGAGTGCTTTATGTTTGGTTCAGAATCAGTCTATCATGCTAGGACCAAACATATTGACATCAGATACCACAGGATCAGGGAGCTTGTGGAGGATGGTGAGTTGGAGCTTGTGAAAGTGTTTACAAAGATAACACAGCGGATGCACTCACTAAGGTACTACCTTGGGATAGCTTCTTCAGATGTGGAGCACTGATGATTGATGGACCAGGTGGAGCTTACTGTAACTTTGATGCACCAAGGTGGAGATTGTAAGCTCAGGTGGCACATCCAAAGTTCAGGAGAGTCACACAGGTTTGAGAGCTTAGGTTACATAAGTTCTCAGGTTCCTAAGTCATTTGGGTCGGCTTGTGACCCAAGAATAGAGAGCATGTGAGTCATGGGTGTACATGGGCTCGGGTTTGAGTGCTTTCTTGCATGGCTTAGAAGGGAGTTTTTTGAGAGAATGTTTAATAACCTAATCGTAGGTTATGGATCTGGGTAGGATTGGGCTCAGGTTTCTGGATAGACTTCATATTTTAGGGAGTTTGTTAGGGAGTTGGTTACAGGCTGATGCGGATAAGTCTTATCATCCAAGATGGATGGTTATTTAAGGCTCTATCTGAATGTAACCGGAGTGAACGAAACCTCAGAAAAATAAAGGCATTTTTTTTTCTTCTATATCAATCTATTCTTTTCTTCTCTATCTTCCCTCATGTGTCTGATCTCAGCGGAAGCTGCGCAACATAGAACTCAGGATATTTTATCTTTTGTAAATTGCATTGGAGGCTAAGATTTTGTGCTTATAACCATCTGCTTGAGTCACCTTAGATGAGAATTCATTTTACATTTTTTTTAAAGTTATTCCTTTCCTCTCCATGGGCTTATGTTTTGATGCATAAACTCTTTGAATTCCAGTTTCCCATAATTAAGTTTCCTAATGCGATATTTGATATTATATGTTGGTATAGGTGAGATGTCTCCTCATCTCGTTTCATATATTTTTCTTCATATTTTGCACACATGGACACACACTACTCCTCTTTGTATGATGCATTGTTTTAGAAACTCTCAATATATTTTTGTATGTTCTCTTTTCGACTGTCATGTTGTTCATGCAGTAGAAAAGCAACAAGTTTGTCTTTTTCATCTACATGTATTTTCTAACAATGAAAGGCAAGGATTCATTATGTTTTAGAAGTTTTACTTAATTGAACTCCAATAAACTTCCCACCATATTTGGAATGGGGAATCGTGGTGGCTGGTACCATTTTGATTTTCAAAAATGAGGCATCGAGGACCCAAATCTTGAAATTGCAGTATTTCTTTGGATTTTTTGAGTTGGAAAAGTAGCATGGACAACTAATGAAATGCCCTCATGGTGGAACAAAGATGGCATGTTGAACATGAATGAAGGCAAGTGTAAGTTCAAGATAAAATTCAAGGCATCCACTTTATGATGAGGGATGACAAGGGAAATGGGAGGTTGAGAAAAGCTTGAGGATTTGCTTAGGTGGAAAGAGAAGAATTTGAGAGCAATCCAGTCTGTTTTTATTGTATATCCTATGTATCGACATGATGTTTTTTGTTGTATTTTTTCAGGTTAGACCTTGTTCATGCATATAGATCTTACAGTGTTTTTTCTTTTATGTATCAAATCAACTACATCTTCATGGACCGTGCATTATGTAAGTTAGAGGAACCTGTATATATGGCAATAGATGTTTGCATTTTTGCAAACCTCAACTTACTTGTTATAAAAGGCTACTTTGTAAATCAGTTATTAGTTTCATTTGTAAGTCATTTCTCATTAGGCAACACTTTTGTTTTAAATTTTGATGAATCCAAAGTGTCCTGTAGCAGATGCAATGAGGCAATTTCATGCTCATGTTAATGCTAAGCTTGCTAAGTGCTAAAATATGAATCGTCAGATCAAAATAATCTGTGTTATCTTTTATATTTCAGGCGATGCTAAAACAGGGTAGGTGCCTAGTGGTACAATATGTTGGAACTGTCATTTTTCCTTCCCATATTTCCCATTTCCATCTTCTACATTGGTTGCATGTGCATAAATATGCATATTGACAAAGATAAGTGGGAATGGTAACTTTTACAACCATCTTAAATTTGTTTTTTTAGTGAAAAGCAGTATGACTTTTTTAGAACTTTTATCAATATGTTTCTTGTTCTAAAGATACTCTCTTCAAAAGTTAGGGATCTCATAGTACTTTGGTCATGTTATAGTTCATGACTGTTGGACAATAATAAGTTTTCTTTTGCATTGGTAATTTCTGTGTTTATCTAAAGATAAGATAAACCTTTTCTTCTCATATTTGGAATTTGATAACATGAACTAACTTGATGAATTTTACTTCAGAATAATATCCACTGATTATGGTTTTTATGCAGATAGCAAGAAACAACTACAGAAATTTGGTGAATTTATGACTTTTCATTTAGATTCTGACAACATAAATTAGGCATGATGTTCCATCCCTGCTTGATCTGGTGAAGAATAAATTCTACATTTTGGAGTCATCATTGTCATGTTGTGAGCTTGGCTCAAAAGGACATGTTGTAAGTGATTATCTTTTTTGTTGTCTATTTGTGGACTTGCATCTCTGAAATCATGTGGACCCTAGGTAGGTTCACAAGTCTGAATGACAATGTGCATATCTGTTGAACATGATTTATAAAGTAACTGTAGATTCCCAATGTTCATTTTTTACATGTATAACAATAACAACAACAACAATAAAGCCTTAATCTCAAACTAGTAAGAGTCGGCTAACTTGTCATAATGTATCATTTATGTTTTAATGGATTTGATGTATCTTTTACATATGTGTGTATGTATGTACATATGTATGTTTTAAAAATTGTAGGCTTGCTTCTATTGATATATTCATAGGCAAAGTTATCTTCCATTTATCTGATTATATAACTGATATATCTTCTGTTTGATTATTTCAAACAGACAGACATTCCAAAGAAAACACTTACTATTAGATGTTGTGATAACGTTGAACTATTTCCCGAACTATTTCCTTTGCATTGAAAAGATTTTACTCATTTTATTTAATTAATTTAATTTAAAACTGTGTTGAGTACAGAATGACAATAAGAATGTGTTCTCATTGCCATTTGTTAAAGAGATTCATTCCTACAAACTTATAGTTTTAAGCATTCCTTAAACAATATAAATTTGTCAAATGAAATTTTCTAGATTCAATTCGTTTCCAGTTCCCATCTTGAGTCATTCTGTTGAAACACAATAAATTGCTTGGCTTAATTTATTCAAAGAATGTATTTTGCTGCTTTGCAGCTTTTTAAGTTTTGGAACACCATCATTGGACTGACATTTTGTGCAGGTTCTAAATTATGATAAGGAATTTGATAGGTACCATCACGGGCCACTGCTGACATATTTATATTAGTAGAAAGTAGCAATTAGCTGATGAAGTGATCCAATGTGAATGTAGGTTATGCTCTGAATTTTCACACACACATTATGGTAAGTATTTAGTACTAGAAGTACTGCACACTGGTGGGCTGAAAGTTATGACCAAGGACTCTTTTCCCCCCTTACAGGTTCATGGAGGATGTTTCATGGTACAAGTGACTTTTAGGGAGATGCTGTCAATGATATTAGAGGGCCAAGGAAAAAATAGAAAATAATACATATTTTTTTGGTCCTATTGATGCATGGGCTATGGGTCTCAAAATTACATGATTGTAGCAATATAAACATATTGAAAATAGTAGATCACATCCAATGGTTTGAATCATTACTATGAGCCTTTCATCATTCAAATCTAAACATGATCATATTTGAATGGAGATCCTCTCAAGTATGGCCACTTCAAATAATAATATATTATTATTATATTATTATATTATTATAGTATTATCTAAATTACAAGGACATCTTGGAGAAGGGAAGGAGTTGGAGTAGCAAGGGGCCTCTTCCAAAGGGCTTTCTTAGTTACGTAAATCTTTGTAGTTGAAACTACAACTGATTCTAGTTGTAGTTTGAATTACGAGTTTTGGAACCTTTTTGTAGTTGAATTGCAACTTGCAGATGTAATTGCAAGTGTTTGAAAGTTTTAGATGCTTGCAATTCGGTCATAGCCTACTACAACTTTAGGTTGCTAATTTCAAGCAATCAAACCACCCCTAAATGTAAAGACCTAATTCAGGAACTAGTCTCTCTTGATTGGTGGTCTACCCTATACCGAAGACCTCACACAACCTTAGCAACATGAGGCCGCCATAAGGGAGGAGGCTTAGCATTGGGGTGCAGGCTTTAAAGTCGGCCCTTTCTCATAAACTGATGATAGCCCGAAACAACCACCAAAAATCCCTCTCCCTCTATTTTTTTAGCAACTCTTTCCCCCTCGGTATCTCTAGCAATCATGTCCTTGTCTCCTTCCATCTCTGATAGCCTCTACTAGTGATTAAGCTTGCCATGCCTTTGGATGCACCTTTGCACACCATCAACATGCTAAGAGGTAAGCGATCGCCTCCTATTGTTTGGACTATCTTTTTTTATGTGCCAAACAACCAATCAACCACCATCAAGTGGAAGCGAGGGTCGGGTGGGGAAGGTCATGCCCTCCCTTCCTCTTCTGCTTGGGCGTCGATGGTCAATTTGGCTTGGCTATCAATAGCCATATTCGGGATGCTAGGGAAGGCCCTCTTCCTTCGTATTTGGGGCAGTGATGGCTAGTAGAACAATGGGACCCAGTCGATTATTGAAGGCTCTTGACCAACTTTGGCAAGGGGAGTAGCCATAAGGTATGGGTGTTAGCTACTGACTACGTAATGGTACGAGGGAGACCCTCACTTTGCTGAGACTAAGATCCCTCCCTGCTTTGCAGTGGCAAGGGTCCTCTACCCAACATCATTGTGGGCCAAGGCCAATCAAGCCTTCGGTCTCATTCACCCCATCATGGGCCAAGCTAGTGGTTTGTTGGTTTAGATGCCGGCTAGGTTAGCAATTGGTCGGTCGTGGTGCCTAAGGAGTAGATAAATAACCCTTATCCTAGATTATCGGCCCATACACTAGACCCCAAAACCAACTTTAAATCCATAAAAAATTAAAATTTCTAAATGAAATTCTATGTTATAGGTGTAGGTAGCATCCTTTTAAGCTTGGGATGAGTGAATCTAGTTTGGATGATGGATTCTAGTAAGAATTCCTTTTTGCACAGTGTATATGTAAATTATTCCTATTCACATGCTTCTCATTATCCCTAATATATTTAATTTATGAATTTTATATGAAATCTCATTATGATAGAAGAATATTATAAGTGTTGATGTGTATTTGTGGTATACATGATCTATGATGTGGATTGCATGCTATAGAATACTACATTACTTATCATGTGTTCTTTAATAAAATTCAATTTTATGGATAATGCAACGGAATTAGTAATGAGAGATACTAGACATGTGTCTTGATTGTTTTGAGGGATAGGCGTAATTATTCTAATTGTTTCAAGGGTAGGCCTAGTTATTCCAAGGGCAAGCCTGTTTAGTCTGGCTGTTTCAAGGGTAGGCCTGGCTTTGCTAAGGGTGTAGGCTTTGTTATTCTAGCCATTTCAAGGGTAAGCGTAGTTATTCTACTTATTTCAAGGATAGACTTGATTATTCTGGTTATCTTAGAGACATGCTTGGTTATTCAGTTGTTTCAAAGGTAGCTTGGTTATTTTGGTCATTTGAAGGGTAAGCCTGATTATTCTAATTGTCTTCAGGGCAAACTTGGTTTTCTATATGTTCCAAGGGTAGATTGGTTATTTTGGCTATCTTAGGGCAGGTTTGGTTATATCTGGCTATCTCAAGGTAGATCTGCTTATTCTGGTTATCCCAAGTGTAAGCCTGGTTATTTTAGCTGTCCTAGTGGTAGGTCTGATTATTTTAGTTATCACGAAGGCAGGCCAAGTTATGCTATTCCAAGCATAGTTGTCAGAACCGAACCGAACCGACCAGTTGGACCGGTTGAACAGGGACCCGAAGGCCAAGCCGGTTCGGTTCCAACAAAAAACCAGATGTGTAAGTGATCCGGAATAACTCGATCAACCCATTCGGTTCATCCGTGAACCAGTCAACCTAGCCTGAACCGGATGGAATCACGGATGTAAGTGACCCAGAATAGCCCACTTTTTATGGGGATGAGGACATGGATGGAAATTATTTGGCCTTAATATTGGAGGTGGTGTTGGCCCAGATGACAACCCAAGAGGGGGGGTGAATTGGATTCTTTAAAAAATTAGCCTTTTAAAATAGTTTGCTTAAGATGAATGAAGGCAATAGCAAAGTAAATATAAAGTGCAGAAATAAGATAGTGATAGAGATAGAGTCAATGTAAGCACGGCAAACACAAAGAGTTTATAGTGGTTAGGTATATCCAACACCTACGTCCACTCCCAAGATTCACTTGGGTCCACACTATAATCAACCTGATTACAGCTGAGTTGTTTTACAAGCTCACAACTCAAACTTGTTGTTTTTCCGGGCGCACAACGAACCCAGCTGGTTTTCAAAGGCTCACCAGCACAAAAACCCAAACACAAGCTTAACCAAGCTTGAACCGAGGTAAGACTACCTCCACTAGTTCAATCCCCAAGATTGAACTAGATACAAACAAATAAAATATGTTTTTCAATTACAAAGCTCCTTAATGAGCAGATTATCAAATAAAATAACAAGTTTAGAAAAGCCTGATTTGTAGATGGTGGTTGGCTTTTGAGCTTTTCTTCTTTTCCTCTTTTCTTCTTCTCCTTACTGGATTGAATCAAGCCTCAGCTCCGATTCTTCACAGTTGAAGCAGTTGAGAAGGGTTGAAAAGCAAGAAGCTGAACTTCTTTCTTCAAGTTGGGAAATCCACAAAAACTTGATTTGAATGCCTTGGATTCCTCTTGAGCTTTTTGGAGTGGAGTGGATTTGAGCTAGAAAGTTTTCCTCTTGAGATTCAGGCTCTCTCTTTTTCGGATTTTTGAAATAGGATTTCTTTCCTCTTTGTTTTTTCAATTTTCTTTCTTTTTCGTTCTCTTTTTCCGTTCTTATTTTTGAAAAATAGTCTTCCCTTTTTATAGATTTCTTTCAAATCATTTTTGGAAGAAAACTATCCATTGGAGTGTACCTTGTAGCAAATATATCCGTTAGAAATAAGGTAAAATAGAAATATTACCGTTAGAGCTGATCTAGCAATTTGATTTTTCGTTCCAGGTGGGTTGGAGTCGACTCTAACTTTTCTGGAGTCGGCTCTAACTTGAAACATTTTAAAATGTTATTTCCGGAGTCGTCTCTGACTTTTCTGGGGTCGACAAGAAACTTTTCTGGAGTCGACTCTAACTTACCCGGAGTCGACTCTAGGTTGGGGCCAGAAAAATCGACGTTATGCTTCTTCTGTGAGAGTCGACTCTAACAGTCTCGGAGTCGACTCTAACTTCCGTGCCAGATCCGGAGTCGGCTCTGTGATTCTCGGAGTCGACTCTAATGTCTGCAATCTTACCTAACATTAGATTCGATCCAGAACACGATGTAACTCCTGATTTTGATCATTCAATAGACTTATAATCTGAAACACTTAATCAAAATCATTAGAGCCTCCATTAGTTATACTCAAATAGTTTTGTTAATCATCAAAATCATCAATTGGGTCAACAGGTGGAAATAAGTATATTCATTCACGCTATGCCCCCACCTCATCCCATCCCATCTGCACCCCATTAGCTTTGTATTTAAGTACTATGGCACTCTTATACATTTTCATATATACAAAGTTATCCTCATATATATTAATGTTTTTCTCATTTAAGAGAAATATTAAATTTATTAATATTCTAAGAAAATTTTTAACTATATTCTTAATTTCATAATTTTTAGTAAAAATCATATATATAAATATTATATATATCATTAGGGGTGTGGTAGGAGCTAGGATGGGGATTTATCATTCTTTATGGAGAAGGGATGGGGGGCTACTTTTTTTTGATGAAGATGGGGATGCGGATTGGGGTCTTTTGTCCAACCCCATCCTCTTGCTATCCCTAATCCACTATTTATCCAAATACAAGTTACGAAACTAATGTTGGTAATATGATAGAATGGGAATGCAATTGTAAGATGATGATTATGATGTTTTTATAATTGACCATGCATGTTATAATTTACTTGCAATAAATGCATAACTGATGATATTGTTTATTGTTGATTTAGATTTATTCAACTATGGTTAACTTATCATACCGAGACATGCTTAAATATATTGTTCACTTTTACTCATGCTATATGTTATAATGAAGATGAATGACTTTGGATAAGTTAATCTTGGATAAATTGCTTTGGAAATAGCATTGACCATATTGGGTTGTGATATTATTATACGGTTGCATGTTTTAACTCAATGCATTTATGTATGTATGTAAGTAGATGCTTGAGTGGGTACTATTACTAGGATTAGACTCATCATATTTCTTTTGCTTCTTTTTTTTCTTTAAATTTACAGAGCCTCAAGATATTTAGGATTAGGGATTTGTTTGGACTGTGAAGCAAGTAGCATATCATGCTATATCCTGTCATAGCATATCTCATGGATGTGTGTCATCCATATATTTCCTCTATGAAGGTAGGTCCTAATGAATCGAAGTCATGCAGCATATCATGCTGTATCCTGTCACAGCACATCCCAAAAATGTGTGTCCTTCACATATTCCCCCTGTAGAGGGGTCCCAATGTACTAGAGTCATGTAGCATATCATGTCGTATCCTGTTGCAGCACACCGAGGGATATGTCCTTCATATATTTTTTCTGTAGAGGATGGGTCCTAGAGTCATGTAACATATCATGTCATATAATGCCATGTCATAGCAAACCATAGTGGGACATATTACCATAGGCACAAAGTATTATTTTCATGTCACGTTTGCAAAATAGCATGTATTATTGCCAAAAGCATAACAACATACTTTCACATATATAATGATTTGAATATATCAAAATACACATGTACCCTTATATAAAACTTTTAGTAATTTCAAATATCATGTCAAATAATCATTTATATGTAAGGGTACCAAATAATGTATCAGAAATTTGCACTTTCAAATAACCATATAAAATAGTCATTTGCAGGTATACAGTACCAACTTCATTTTCTCATTTTTTAAATAATACACTATGTATCAGTATAGCATTTAAATCCATAATTTCTATACTTTAATAATTCATAAAAATCATGATAAATGGCTTACTTACCTTCTGGCGCTAATTCAAAAATGTGAATGAGCTATTTAGGCGCCTAGATACCTACGACATCATTTTTCAAATTTTTAATCTTCAAAATCAGCATATCATAATAACTAACTCTACACAGTTTAATCCTGGGGCCAACTTAGAACTTGAATATCTCCAAATATATAAATTCTAATTAAAAAATAAAAATTTTCTAAGAAACTATGATTAACACTGATCCAAATCCTACCTTCCTTTTATTAGGCCCGACCCAATTTGAGACCCAAAAAATTGGCCCAAAGGGCTTACTGGGCTGGGCCGAACCCGGGCCCAGCACCCCCTTCCTCCCCCCCTCTCTCTCCCCTAGTTCACCCGAACCAGGGAGGAAAAAGGAAATGGCTGGCGGCTTACGGCTGCCGCTGGCCCTTCCCAGCTTTTTTCCCGACCGCTGACGATCGGCCCAGTGCCAGTCGCCACCGGCAGCTTTCTCCTTCCTTTCCCTTTCACCCTTCTTTCTCTTCTTCTTTCGCCACCATCACTGTGGCGGTGGCATGACCGGCCAGGGGAGGTCGACCGGATCCCACCGAATGCCTCCCTACTGCCGGTGGGGGCTGGTGCCCGGAGCTAGGGCCCGATGAGCCGACGAGCATGCCACCAGGCCCGAACCAACATACGAGAGCCGGTTTGGCTCCCGTGTGAGGGGAGGGCCTTCGGCAGCCCCCTCCCCCCCCCCCCCACATTCCGCCACGATGGGTGGCGCCGGTGGAGGAGGGACGTCAATGCAGCCGAGCTCCCTCCTCCCTCCTCTCTATCTCTGTCACTCTCGCTAACCTTGCTAGCATGGATCGCATGGTGGGAACTGGGATTGGGGTGGAGGGAAGGTTGGGATGGAGCACGACACGTCGAGCGGGTCGCCTGCGTGTTGCATGCGGGTATGATCGTAGTCAAAGTTATCAATTTCATTTCGGATTATGTTTCGTTTTAGCTTATAAAACGAAATATTTCGGTATCGGACCGTTTCAGTGCTTCGTTTCGATATATATATATATATATATAATTTGTTCATAATTCATATTCTTCATAAATAATAATAACAACATAAAATAAAAAGTTTAAGTTTTTGAGAGGTACGATCGTGTGACTGAAAGAAGGGTAGGGTAACTAGGGTTTATTTTTTGACAATATATATATATTTTAAAATAGTCCTGAAAGGTTTAACAATTTACAAATTGATCTTCGAAATATATTTTGTCGAAATATCGAAACATGCGAAAATGATCGAAACACGTTGAAACGTACCGAAATGGCCAAAAAAATATTTTGAAGTGAAACGTAGGCCCATCTTTTCAAATAAGTCACCCAAACCAAACGTTTGGTCATAGTGGCTTTGCGCTGGCGTGCACGGTACGTTAGTCATTTTTTCATTGTTTCATTTAAAACGTGGGGATTACATTTAGCCTGCAATATAGTTTGATTTTTGTTATTATTTTCTTTGACTAATCTCTACTTTGCATTGTCATTTCACTTTTCTCAATCAATGCTTGTTCTGTCGATCATTTTAGTTCATCAGTTTAAGCTTTTCTACCTACTTACCACACCATAAATACTTAGTAGCCATGCAATAATAGAAAGTTTTTTTGGCTGAGACAGGAGCAATGACTCGCATAGTTGATCCATGAGTTGCGTGTTCAATTTTGTCCAATAAACAGTTGTCCTAATTAAGCAACGCTCTGCCACGTTTTGGAAGAAGAGCTGTGCCAGAGATTGCAGCTAGCTTTTACCAACGAATGGTTTTGGCCATAGAAAATGAGTGATTAGTAAAGCTTCCATCAAGATCAAATTCCAACGAATCTCAAATAAAACTCCTAAGCACTGATTATTATTTAAGAGATAGATAAAAAGGATGCATGATACACAGCACGCATCACAACATAGTACATCACACATCCAAGGCAAAGGAGACATACACACCACAACGACTTGATAACCCATCTTAATTAAAGCAGCTAGTTACTTGATCCAGAGATTCCAGACCATAGGCATAGATACAGAGCAACGGACACAACGTACGGTAGTCGAGTTGGCAGCGCTTCTACTCGACGTCGTTGAGTAGTAGCTTGGCGTTGCACTTGTTCTCGCAGAAGTTGGGGAGCCGGTCCTCGCACTGGTACAGCGGCGGGTAGATACGGATGGGGGACTGGACGCATTCTTTGCACTCAGGGTGGCAGGCCTTCGCTAGATCAAGGCACTGGCACAGCGGAGGGATGGACTTGGTGCACGAGCCGCAACTGTTGCAGCACGGCCATGGCACATCACCCGCATCATCTTTATCGCAAACCAAAAGAGATGAGAATAACGTCAGTATCTTTGCTGATGATATCGATCTCTTTAAGTATTATAGCTTCGAATGAAATCATGAAGAACTACTTAAGAGAGAGAGAGAGAGAGAGAGAGAGAGAGAGTTGGAGGTGCATTACCACACTCCTTGCCTTGGGCGAAGGAATTGTTGGGAAAGAAGACGATAGCCAGCAACACCGCCATTGCCATAAACACTGCACGGTTTCCCATCCTGCCTCCTCTTCTTGTTCTTCTCTCAGCGATCGCACTGCTTAATTAATTCTCTGTGCTCCATCCCCTCCCCTCTTCCCCTCTGTTTATAGGGAGCCAAAGCCAATGTGGAAAGGATTTTATAATTAACTTTTGATACGGAAAATGAGTTGGTAAGGAGAAAGGCAACCCGAAGCATGCATCATGTGTCATGACTGACTAATAATCCAATATTGTTTGCCAGTGGGTCTGTACGAGAGGCCTCAATGACATCAGCTATTTGCTTCTCTCTTTGGAATCACGAGCATCCGCTTTGGAGTAGGTGGATGCACGTGATTGCGATTGGCATTATCAATTATCATGTGGTGCAGCGTAGCTGCTTATCGATATTATCCTACTATTTTGAATGAGTGGTTGCGTTGATTCCACCGGGAAAGTTCACATTCAGCATGTGCCATAAATTATGGTGGAGGATTTCTGGATTATCCTTAGGTTGCGTTTCGTAGCCAGAAAGAAAGTTCAGCATGTGCCATAAATTATGGTGGAGGATGTCTGAATTATCCTTAGGTTGCTTTTCATAGCCAGTAATTTAAATGAAACCTATCCAATAATTATATTTGATATATATTTTAAATAATAATTTATTTTATATTTTATAATAATAACTTAAATTATTTGATGAAAGATAATTATGAAATAATTAGAGGTATAATTCAGGCTCATGAAACTCAAGTTTTTCTTAACCCTAATCCTAATCCTATTTGTAAAATATCAACCCTAACCCTAACCCTAACCCTATTTGTAAAACCTCAACCCTAATCCTATTTTTAAAAATCGGGTTCGGGTTGAGTTTCGAATTGAAATTCGGGTTGATGAGAAAAAAAAAGCTTTTTTTAAAATAAATAAACACTGAATTATGGATTTCAAAGATGAAAAAATAAAATCCCTCGCCGAACGCATAAGCTGGACTCGGGGCTTTAACATTGTATTAAAAAAAAACCCTTACTTGAAACAAAGAAGAGGAGGAGGTGTCATAAACAAAGAAGACGAAAAGACGGGAAGTGAAACGAAATGTACGGATGGTCACCTTTATGTTTGTCCTTTTTTTTTGCCTACAATCGATGGCCTTGCCCTCCTCGCCCTTATGCTCTGTTTGGATGGAGAGAAAAGTGGGAGGAGAGAAAAGTGGAAGGAAAGAAAATTAAAGAGAAAATATTTTCTCTCCTTCTGTTTGGATGAGTGAGAGGAAAATAGAGAGGAGAGAAAAGTTGATAATTTACAATGACAATAATATCCTTGTTATATATGATTAAAAAATGCATCGGTTATTTTTTTTGGAAGGATCAATATTGGAATGAAAAAAAAAAGAACACTTTTGAGTTTTCTCTCCGAAATCTCTCTGATTTCGGAGAGAAAACTTTTATGTGGGGCCCATCACTTTTTTCCCTCTGTTTTCCCCTCTAATTTTCTTTCCTCCCGACTTTTCTCTTCATCCAAACAAGATAAATTTCATTTTCTTTCCTATTTTTCCTCTTAGTTTTCTTTCCTCCCTAGTTTTCTCTCCATCCAAACAAAGGGTTAAGTTGGCCATCTCATCCAATCGACTGGCACCCTTAATGCCCCAAAAATTTGGTGCCGATAAGCTATACTCCATTTAGATAACCCTCGGGTTCGGGTTGGATAAACATGAGTTTAAACACTGCTGTAAATCGGGTTTGGCGGGCCAGGTTCAGGTTGAACCCGGTCCAAGTTGCACCCTAGAAATAATTCAGATTATTTCAAAAAAAAATAATCTGATTACTTTTTTATAAAATTACTCTACCCTTTTTTATTCTATAAAAATAAAATTATATTATATAATAATTATTCTATTATTAAAGCCTCTTCTTCTCGCCACGAAAAATAAATCATTTTAGAATCTCTTTTCTTCCTCAATGTTCCACAGAGGGAGAGGAGAGGGTTCGGATCGAGATATGATGATGACTATCTTGGGTGATGGTGGAAGTAGGATAGATGGAGTGGCATCTGGAAGTGGAGGAGTAGGAGGAGCTAGCGGTGACTCCAGCGGTAACAGAGGGAGGCGGCCACGACTACCTCGGGCGGTGGCGAAAGGAGGATAGATGGCGCGGCATCTGGAGGCGGAGGAGCAGGAGGAGCGGTGACTCCGGCGGTAACAGAGGAAGGCAACCCGCGTCGTCTAGGTTGTGGAGAGCCTGAGAAAGACGGAAGGGCTAGGGCTTTCATTATATTTGTGATTGTGATTAGGGGAGACAAAATTATTTTTCATATGATTTTTATGAAAAATGAGATCGATAAAATTATTTTATCAACTAATCGATACATTCATATTATCATAATATATTAATTATTTTATTAATCTTAATTAATTTTATATAATAAAATATTAAAAAATAAATTATTTTTTTACATATAATAAATAAATTATTGATAATTGAAAGTTTAAGAATAAAAAAATTAAGTAAATATTTAAAGATTAAAAATATATTTTAATCTTAAAAAATTTAAATCTACTATCTTTTAGTTATATATAAATACTTTACATTTTTATGATAATACAATTGATCTAAAAAAATATACACCTTTTAAGTTGATAAACTAAAGAACATCAAATATTTTAAAGATAATAGTTTATAAATTTTTAATAAATTTGATTTAGAAGTATTTTGGAAATTTGATGTTATATGACTGATAATCTATTTATCATACCAATGGTAATCTATCTGGTAGGTAATGCATATTATCATTTAGAATTGTCTGACGATGCACCAAACACAATCTTAAAGAATTTAGCAGGTATGATGCCGATGTTGACGTAAGATATAACTAGATAACATTTTAAATTAATAGTTTATGTTGCTTCCAAATCGCTTGCGGTGAGCGCCGGTGGGCAGAGATCCTCACAGGTCATCGGAAGCATCGAGAGAGCACCTTCTTCCTCCAAGAACCTGCAAAAAGTCCCAGATCGGTATTTTCGGTGGGGACCCTTCGATGCTCAATCAGTGGTTGGTAGAACATGTGTGTTCGGGGTTCCCTTTTACCATTTGTTGAGTGGCTATCGAATCCCATTCTGTTAGGATTGGCCTCGCAGGTGGCTGATGGGTGCGTAGTTGTTAAGCATGCATAGTAGATACCGATGACTGCGTAATACGCGGGTAACCGCCCGTGATCTTGGTGAAACAGATGGGCGAGATATGCGGCAGTTGGTGCCTCAAATCCCTGGGTCCGGTATCCGAGACTGGCTCCACTATACTAGGAAAACGTGCAATGTAAAGCACCAAAGCCGAGGCCGAAGCCAAGGGCCGAGGCAAAGGCGAGGCCGAAGCCATAGGCCAAGGCCGAAGCCAAAGGCTGGGGTGAGGGTGAGGCCGAAGCCAGAGGCCGAGGCGAGGGTGAGGCCGAAGCCGAATCATGGGCCGACACAGGAGACGAGCTATCAACTCATCTGGTTTCGGAAATTGCGCAAAGTGTTATGCCGCTGCCCAAGGGGAGTGATCAGTCACATCAGTTGCCCCCCCACCCCTGAAATGGGTGGGTGTATAGTTGCCAACGAAAGGGGTGTTAGTATCCATCAGGTGGCTGATCTCCGCACCATCATTCCGCCCGTTCAGGCTATTGGGATTTGGAGGATTTTCTCGGGCGAGGGGCTGTGAAAAGGTAGGCGTTATCATTGCGGTGAGGTCACCGCTACCTTTTTATTGGCGGTGTTTTTCGTGTTCCTCGCATCGAGTGGTTGCCGAAGCGGTTTCCAATGGAAAGCGGACACATGGCCAAACCGAAAACCGGCGGGATGATTTGAAACGGGGGTATAATAGGGGGAAATCGTCCCTATCCTCTGCTTTTCACCTTTTCTTGCATTATAATCTCTCACCTTGAATTTGCAAGCACCTGTTCATCTCCCATTTCCATTCCCCTCCCGAGCTCTCTCTTCTTCAATCTCGGTTCAAGTTCTTTAGGTTAGTCCTCATGGCTTCTTCACCTTCTTGCTCTCTTTTTGATTTTGGGGATCGTTCCCCTGTTCCCTCACAGCCTTCCTCTTCCCCGATGACTAGTTTGTCCTCTTTATCTTCCGACCACGTTCCATTGGAACAGCGGCGAGTGACCGAACGACCCGCGGCTGGGATTCGTCCGGCCGTCGGACGGGCTCCATGCCAGCGCCGTTCGGCCGTCGTCGGCCCATCTACTGCTGCCAAGGAGTCCCCTGAATGGACTGCCACCACCATGTCGGCCCAAGACATTGTGAACCTTGGAGCCAAGTATAGTTTCCCTCCCAACATGCGTTTGTCCTACCCCGCTCCTGATGATAGGGTAACTTCTTCCCATCCCGGAAGGGTTTCCTTGTACGGAGCTTTCTTTAAGGCGAGGCTTCGGCTACCCATCCACCATTTTATCCTTAACCTCTTAGACAGATACTCCTTAACACCCGCACAGTTAGTCCCAAACTCCATCCGAACCATTGTCGGCTTTATGGTACTTTGTCACCTTTAGGGTATAGAGGCTAGCATCTCCTTGTTCCGTATCTTCTACACCCTTCGCAAGCAAGCGGGGTGGTGGTCCTTTACCCCTAGACCCACTAGGATTCTTAAATTATATCTTCCCACATCCATCAAAGGGTGGAAAGATAGGTTCTTTTTTTCCAACGTTGAGGGGGTGAGTGGAATCTGGGGAACACCCAATACCGATGCAAATAGGGACTCTTCCATACTCCCGAGGGATCGAATTGCATTTGGGCAGCTTCTGACTGCCGACATCCCTCGGTGCAACCAGCTTTTGATTGAAGAAAACCTCCGTCTTGCCGGCCTTATTCCGTCCAGTGGTAAGTGACTGATTACTCACCCTACTTTTTCTGCCCTTCTCCTCTCCTCTTTTCTTTTTTTTTAACACTTCCTTTCATGTTCCTTGATACAGGGATGACACCATCGCTTCGCGAGATAAGACATGCTGCCACAAGGAAAAGGAAGGTCAAGGCGGATGGAGCCCCTATCGAGAGGAGGGCCATCATCAAGATTGCCAGGAGGACCGAGGCCGGAGAGGCCTCTGGAAGAGGCGAGATGGAGGGAAGGGCCAAGGTCGGAGAGGCCTCAAGTGGGAGCGAGGCGGAAAGGGCCAAAGCCGACGAAGCCCTAGGGAGCGAGGCGATAAGGGCCGAGGCTGGAGAGGAATCAGGGCGGAACAAGGTAGGAGAAAGGGATTTACCTCGTTCGCCTTCACCAACACTGCCTCCGTCTCCTATTGTTCTGATCGACACTTCTCCAGAGCGGGGCACTAAAGGCCGTCACCACAGCCCATAGCTACCGAAGCGGAACTGGCCAACTCGGCTATAAGGCCAACTCCAGAAGCTGCCCTATCTCCCGAAAGGGCAGGGGCCGAGGCATCTCCACCAGCAAAGGCGCGGAGGGAGCAGAATTGGAGGCTGAGTCCTCGCCTGCAGCCGTCAGGTCAACGGAGGGAGGTGACATCGACCCCTCTTTCCAATCAATTTTGACACGCTACAGCCGCTGGGCCAAGCGGACATTGGCCCAGGCTTCCGTGCCCGAGCTACAAAGGTTCCTTCGACATCAAGGGAGATCTACATTCTTTCAAGAGGCATCTGTGGCATATCTTTGGGTAAGTACTGTTCCATTGTCAAAACTGTTGAGACCGTTTCTTCATCTAACCCCAAACTATCTGATCAGGCGTTGAACTCTATGACCGCCATGAGGGGCCTTTGGTCCCAGGCCGACGCCACTCTCGATCAATCTCTGGAGGAAATTCGAGAAGTACGGGCTAGAGCAGAGAGGGCTGAGGCAGCCCTGGAGGAGGCCCGGGCGGAGACTGCCCGGGCGCAAAAGGCTGAAGCCGAAGCCGAGGCTGCCTGATTTTGTAACCTGGCCTGGGCTGAGAAGGCGGAGGAAGCACTGGAAGTGGCTCAGCGCCAGGTGGCCAATGAGCTTGATAATGCTTAGGTGGTAAAGGAAAAGCAGAGGGTGGCTGAAGAGAAGCAGAAAGCCACTGAAGCGGATATTTACCTACTGAAGCACCAGCTACACTCTGCCACCATTGAGATCAGAGTGGCTGGGGAGCGGGCCGAGAACGCCGAGGAAATTGCTCACCAACGAGATGCTGAGGCAGCACATCTAAGGGCGGCGGTGACCGAGGCCGAGAAAAGGCCACTGAGGCCGAGAAGAGGGCTGCCGAGGCCGAGGAGAAGGCCACCGAGGTCGAGAAGAAAGCCATCGAGGCCGTAGAGGATTTTAGGAAGTCCAAGGCCTTCAATAGGGAGCTGGCCGAGACAACTGCATTTGCATACGATGGCGGCTTCCAAGATTGCAAGGAGAAAATACGCAGACTCTACGGCCTCGAGGGAATTGAAGAGCTGGAGCCCGACGAAGTTCCCGAAGATAACGGCTTAGCTCCGGCTGAACCCTAGTTTCTTTTGCTTTCCTTGCTTTGTATCAAGTCCGACTTAAATCGGCAATTTTGTAAACTTTTGCTATTAATGGAATTTTGACCCATGATGCTCACGACTTGCACCATAGTCAGGTTTTCTAGTGAATAAGTCAAAACAAACCGAATTCCGATGACTAGACCACTCGACCATACATCGCAGGATGATGCCAGAGTGGTGCCAAGGGAGAACTCCAACACGATCTCGGTCTAGGACACGGCTAGGAAGTCAGCCAGAGAGCTGATGTGGGATCAGGTTTGTGTACCGATGCGGAGTCGAACGAGTGGCTATGCGGAATTGAACCTATGCCGATGCGGAGTCAAACCTGTGCTGACACAAAGTCGAACCTAAGTGCCAACGCAGAGTCGAGCTAAGTGCTAACGCGGGCTTGGGCTTGGAGTGCCGACGCGGAGCCGGGCTTAGAATGCCAAGGGGAGGCTCGGGCTTGGAGTGCCGACGCAGAGTTGGGCTTAGAGTGCCGAGGGGAGACTCGGGCTTAGAGTGCCGACACGGAGTCGGGCTTAGAGTGCTGAGGGAAGGCTCGGGGCTTGGAGTGCCGACGCAGAGTCAGGCTTAGAGTGCCGATGCGGAGCCGGGCTTAGAGTGCCAAAGGGAGACTCGGGCTTGGAGTGCCGATGCGGAGTCGGGCTTAGAGTGCCAAGGGGAGACTCGGGCTTAGAGTGCTGACGCGGAGCCGGGCTTAGACTGCCGAGGGGAGACTCAGGCTTGGAGTGCCGATGTGGAGTCGGGCTTAGAATGCTGAGGGGAAACTCGGGCTTAGAGTGCCGATGCGGAGTCATGCTTAGAGTGCCGAGGGGAGGCTCGGGCTTGGAGTGCCGATGCAGAGTCGGGCTTAGAGTGCCGAGGGGAGAATCGGGCATAGAGTGCCGATGCGGAGCCAATCTTAGAGGGAGAAGCAGGATCACTCAAAGTCATGTCAGTGAGAATATTTTGAATAGTACTCTGGTAGATAGGTTCAAGCTAAGGAAATTAACAAACTATTGATAATACCAACGTAGGTTGTCTGCGTTCCAAGTGCGGGGGAGAGGTTTCCCATCTAGCCCCTCAACTTTGTATGCTCCATGGTGAAGCACCTC
The DNA here is from genome assembly GCA_900491605.1 of Calamus simplicifolius. Taxonomy (NCBI): domain Eukaryota; kingdom Viridiplantae; phylum Streptophyta; class Magnoliopsida; order Arecales; family Arecaceae; genus Calamus; species Calamus simplicifolius. The sequence goes on from UESW01004039.1 coordinate 212,104, forward strand.
CGTGACTCGGTAGGGCCCTTCCCATCTTGGTGCTAGTTTGCCTCCTTCCGTCGGCTTTGATATTTCAGCTCATCAGAGGACTAGATCTCTGGGGCGGAACGTCTTGGGACATACTCAGGCATTGTAGTACCTAGCCGCCCGCTGACGGAAGGCTGCCATCCGAAGCTGCGCTCGATTTCGTAGTTCTTCCACTAGGTCGAGGTCGGCCCGCAGCTGATTTGGATTGTCCCCCTCGTTGTACGACTCTGTCCGAGGGCTCGGGACACCTATCTCCATAGGAATGATAGCTTTAGATACGAAGACCAGACTGAAAGGAGTCTCTCGATAGGGGCTCGCGGCATTGTGTGGTAGACCCACAGCACACTGGGGAGCTCTTCCATCCACTGTCCTTTGCAGTCATCTAGTCGAGCCCTAAGTCCTTGAAGAATAATGCGGTTGGTCACCTCGACCGTGCCATTGGTCTGGGGATGCCCCACAGAGGTGAACCGCTGATGAATGCCTAGCTCAGTGCAGAACTCCGAAAGGCCGTATTGTCAAACTGCCGGCCGTTGTCAGTGACGAGAATGTGTGGCAGCCCGAACCGGCACACTATAGATTTCCAAAAGAAGGATCTCACCTTGCCCTCGGTGATCTTGGCGAGTGCTTCAGCCTCGATCCACTTGGTGAAATGGTTGATGGCTACCAGTAGGAATTTGTGTTAACCGGAGGCTAGAGGGAATGGTCCCAGGATGTCCATACCCCACTGGGTGAAGGGCCAAGGTGCAGCCAGGGGGTCAGCTGGGACGTCGGTTGGCGTTGGACGTTGGCATGGCATTGGCAACTGTCACATCTCTTGACGAGCTCGGACGCATCCTCCCTCATTGTTAGCCAGTAGTATCCTTGTCATAAGGCTTTGTACGCCAGAGCTCTGCCCCCCAGATGACTCCCGCATATGCCTTTATGTATTTCTCACAGGATGTAGTCTACTTCCGTGGGGCCGACGCATTTGAGGACTGGATACGAGAATGATCTTCGGTAGAGCTTTCTCTCCATCATCAGAAACTTCGGGGCCCGTCTCCTGAGCAGCCTAACCTCAGTCGAGTAGTCAGGAAGGGCGCCGTCAGTCAGGTACCGAACATAAGCGTCCATCCATGAAGGCTCTTGCTCGACTAGCAGGATCTCCTCCGTTGCTTCGATGCTTGGGACTCCCAAATTTTCCACGTAGGTTCTTCCCAGGGTTGGCTGAGGTTGCTAGTTGAGATAAGGCATCAGCTCTAGTGTTCTCCCTCCGAGGAATGTAGCTGACGCTGAAGTGGGCTAAAGAAGAGGCTTGTGATGCACCATGCTCAAGTAACGGGATATGGTAGGGTCCCGCACCTCGTACTCCCCTGTGATTTGGTCAGTGACTAGCTTGGAGTCAGTGAATTCTCTAAGGTGCTTCACCCCGAGCTCCTGGGCCAATCTTATTCCAGACAGTAGGGCCTCATACTCCGCCTGATTGTTGGTGGCTAGAAAGAGAAAGTGGAGAGCGCACTCAATTACAACTCCATCTGGGTTAGCCAGGATGAGGCCCGCTCCGCTCCCTTGGGAATTTGATGCTCCGTCCATATGAAGGATCCATTCATCCTCTCCGGTCCCAGGAGTTGAGGGGTTTGCATGGGACTCTTCTGGTTGCTCCTCGTCCCAGGTGCATTCTACCAAGAAATCTGCCAGGACCTGAGATTTCATAGCCGACCGAGGACGGAAAGATAGGTCGAATTCTCCCAGCTTGAGCGCCCACTTCGCCAGTCGGCCCAAAGTGTCTGGACGAGCGAGAATTGCCTTGAGTGGTTGGTCTGTGACCACCACGATCGGATGAGCTTGAAAATAGGGTCGGAGGTGCTGGGCGAAGATAATCAACGTGAAGATAATCTTCTTGATTCTCGAATACCTGGTCTCCGCGTCATGAAGCACCTTGCTGGTGTAATACACCGGCTTTTGTGCTTCGTCGATGTCCATGCAAACCAGCACGAAACTAATAGCCTCGGGAGAACCCGCAAGGTACAGAAGAAGTTCTTCTCCACCCTTCGGCTTGGACAGCAGCGGCGGGGTGCATAGAAATTCTTTCAGTCCCTCGAAGGCCTCCTAGAACTCCCTCGTCCATTCAAATCCGTTGACCCTGCGCAGTGCCTTGAAGAAAGGCAAACATCTCTCAGCGGACTTGGATAGAAAACAGCTCAAGGCCGCCACCCTTCTCATCAAGCGTTGCACTTCCTTCTTATTGGCGGGAGACCTCATGTCCAAGATGGCTCGGACTTTATCAGGGTTCGCCTCGATTCCTTGTTGGGTTACCATGAAACCCAAGAACTTGCCGGCTATCACCCCAAAGGCGCACTTGCAAGGGTTCAGCCTCATATGGTATCGGTGGAGGTTTTCGAAGGTCTCCATTAGGTTGGCAATATGGTCGGTGGCGCGAACGCTTTTTGTTAGCATGTCGTCCACATATACCTCTATGTTGCATCCGATCTGATCCTCGAAGACTTTGTTCATTAGCCTTTGGTAAGTGGCCCTCGCGTTTTTCAGTCCGAACGGCATCACCTTGTAATAGTATAGTCCCTTCTCAGTTATGAAAGAAGTAGCCTCCTCGTCTGCCGGGTTCATCCTAATTTGGTTGTACCTAGAGAAGGCGTCCATGAAACTAAGTGTCTCATGACCAGACGTAGCGTCCACCAGTTGGTCGATCCGAGGCAAAGGGAAACTGTCCTTGGGGCATGCTTTGTTGAGGTCCATGAAGTTTACACACATCCTCCAGTTCCCGTTGACCTTACGGACCATCATGACGTTGGCCAACCAGTCGAGGTAGTGAACTTCCCGGATGTGGCCCGTAGCTTTCAGCTTGCGGATTTCCTCGTCAATGGCCTTCTGCCTATCTAGGGAGAAGCTCCTCTTCTTCTGTCAAACGGGCCGGCATTCTGGCTTGAGGTTGAGCCGGTGAGTGATTATCTCCTCAGGGATGCCTGGCATATCAGATGACGACCACGCGAAGATGTCGGAGTTGGCACATAGGAAAGCAAGGAGCCTATCGCGCGCCTCTTCCGGAAGCAGTGCTCCAATCTGGATAGTTCTCGTCGGGTCCTCCCCAAGGGGAAGGTTAGGAGGCGCTCAATGGGCTCCCCTCTCCTCTCCAAGTCCCGAGGGTCGAGCGGTTCAGGCGCTGCTACCGACACCGCCTCTTGGGGACTGGGGGCTAAGTGGTAGCAGAGCGATGGTGGGCTCTGTTCTCCCTTCATTTCTCCGACCCCTTCATCGGTGGGGAACCTCACCAGCAATCTCTTGGTGGAGATGACAGCATCCAACAGATTCAAGTCATGCCTTCCCAAGATAGCGTTGTAAGCCAATAGAACCCGGACCACCAGGAAGTTTATGACCACCGTACTCTGATGCGGTAGAGTCCCAGCGGTGACAGGGAGAGCGATCTCCCCTTCAGCCTTCACAGAATCTCTAGTAAAACCCATCAAAGGCATGGTGACGGGTTGGAGAGAAGAGTCAAATAGGTTCATTCGAACAAAGGCTTCGTAGCTCAAAACATCAACGGAACTTCCACTATCTACTAAAATTCTCTTTACAGGGTGTTTGGCTATTGTCATAAACACGACGGCATTATCGTCGTGTTTGTTAACTATCCCATCTAAGTCCTTTCTAAAGAAAGTAATTACAGAATCTAACCCCTCATTCCGTCTTTTTGAATTGCTACTTGCATCCCAGGAAATCATGGCTATCGTCTTTTCCATCGGGGTGTTGTCCATGCCGATCTGAGGTGCAGGAGGCGCCGACGGGCCCGGAGTAGGGGGGGTTTCCTCTCCAAACGAACTTGCCCAAATGACCCTACTGGACAAGTTCTTCAATGGCCTTCTTCAAAAGGCGGCAGTCTTCAGTGTCATGACCGTAGTCTCAGTGATACCGGAAGTAGAGCTCCTTGCTACGGGGGATCCCTAACTTCATGGGGGGCGAACATCGAAAGTAGGGGTTGTCCTCGATTTCCAACAGGATGTGAGATATTGGAGCAAGGAGAGGAGTGAACTGCTCCCTAGGAACAAGTGTTTGAGGCTGGTTGTCTGAGCGATGAGGAGGCTCAAACTTCCTAGACCATCCTCCAGCAGGCTCCGTGGGCGTCGGTTTCTTGCTAGAACCTTTGTCGACCTCCCTCCTGGTAGAGTCCACTTCGTCGGTGCGAATATACTTTTGCACCCAGCTCAGCAGTTCGACGTAGGAGCTGGGAAGCTTCTTATCCAGGGAATAGGCAAATCTGGAAGGATAAAGTCCTCGCTTTAGGGTTAGGGTGGCTACAGAATCCTCTAAGTTATAAACTTCGAGCGCGGCCTCCTTGAACCGAGTAACGAAGTCCTTTAGAGTTTCACCGCTCCTTTGCTGGACAGTGAATAAACTATCAGCCACTCGAGGGATCTTCCAGCATGCATCAAAGTGGGCCAAGAAAGACCGCTCAAGTTATCTGAAAGAATTGATGCTGCACGGTGGCAAACGAGAATACTATGCGCGCGCCGCCTTCCGAAGTGTGGTTGAAAAGAAAACACACAGGAGAGAGTCCGTCGCTCCCTGGACTTGCATAAGGACCTTGTAGCTCTCCAAGTGGTTCAGAGGATCCGTTGTGCCGTCGTTTGGGTCCAACTGGGGAAGACGGAACCGAGGTGATACCGGCTCCTCCATGATGCGGCGAGAAAGCGGGGGACGGTGGTTGTAGTCCGTCCCGTGAGGGTTGGCAATCCGGCAACTAAGCTCCTCCAATCGCTAATGATACTCATCAAGCCGTCGTTCGGCCCGTCGAGCGGCCTTCCTGTCGATGTCTTCTTTAGAGGAGTCAGAAGATGAGGATGGGGAAGACCGCCGGTGCAGGGAGTGCACATGTCTTGGTTCCTTTTCACCATGCCACCGATGGGAGTGATCAAAATGGCGGGAGAGAGATCGTTGTTGCTTTGAGGTCTCCTGATGGTGGGGTTCAGGGAGCGAGTGGTGGGAGGCCTCAGGAGGAGTCTTGCCCTGATGAGGTTGACTGGCTCCATGACCCTCCTCATGAGGCGAAGGGGGTTGAAGTGGACAAGGCATGGCGGCGAAGTAGTGTTCATGCAGTCCCCGCACCACCGTCATCAGATCTTATACCTAGTTAGTCAGGATGTCAAGCTGATCGAACTGGCTAGCTTGTGGTGGTGCAGGAGGCGGAACATGGAGGTTGGCCTCCGATTGTTCAGCCCGCGGAAGGTGATCCACGGCATGGCTGATGGAGGCTTCCTGAGCTCGTGTCGTCACCATCGTCTTCCTTGCAGATTTGAGGGGTCGCAGATGCGTGAGGGTAAACATCTGTCTGCCGGCCCCCCTTCCTGGCGCACCAATCTGTTGCTGCCAAATCACTTGCGGTGAGCGCCAGTGGGCGGAGATCCCCACAGGTCGTCGGAAGCATCGAGGGAGCACCTTCTTCCTTCGGGAACCTGCAAAAAGTCCTGGACCAATATTTTCGGCAGGGACCCTCCGATGCTCAAGTTAGTGGTTGGTAGAATAGGAGTGTTTAATGAGAGAGTAGAGATTCAGTCCCCCCCTCGTTGTGAGTCAGGGGTCCTTATGTACTTGTTCGGGGGTCCCTTTTACCCTTTGTTGAGTAGCTGTCGAATCCTATTCTGTTAGGATTGGCCTCGCAGGCGGTTGGCGGGTGCGTAGTTGTTAAGCATGCACCATAGATACCGATGACTGCGTAATACGCGGGTTACCGCCCGTGATCTCGATGAAATAGATGGGCGAGATATGCGGCAGTTGGTTCCTCAAATCCCTGGGTCCGGTATCCGAGACTGGCTCCACTATATTAGGAAAACGTGCAATGTAAAGCACCGAAGCCAAGGCTGAGGCGAGGGCAAGGCCGAAGCCAGAGGCCGAGGCCGAAGCCAAAGGCCGGGGCGAAGGCGAGGCCGAAGCCAAAGGCCGAAGCCGAATCAGGGGCCGACACAGGAGATGAGCTATCAACTCATTTGGTTTCGAAAATTGCGCAAAGTGTTATGCCGCCGTCCAAGGGGAGTGATCAGCCACATTAGTTTATAAATCATTTTTTTAACCAAAAACATAAAAAAAAAGATGATAAATAGAAGGCTGCATGTGAGAATTCTTAGTCATCGTGCTCCTTGTCCTACTAGAAGTATTTTTTATTATTGTAATTTTTGCCATTGTTGTTTAATGCTGTAATAATTGTTTTAAAAGCTAGCCGGCCGGCCGGTTGCGATCAAAGAAACTAAAGTTGTAGGCCAGCTAATGCTATAATCTGGCACTTTAATTGCTGCGCCTGTACGTAAATTGGTTTTAATCATATGGCGACTTTCGATTCAGAGCGTGATTCAAAAAAAATTATAATATATCTGTATACTTTTAAAATAAATTTTAAAAATAGGCAAGTTCTACTAAAGTTTAATATAAACAATGAAAAAAAATTATATACGAAAATGAAATTCATATATCTCAAAATATTATCATAAAGTTACCTTACTAATATATAAAAATTCAAAATGTCAATCATCTAATACATATCAAATGTCTACAATATCAAAAGATAAAAGAAAACTATATGCTAATTTCTCTTTTGGTGCTCAACATGTATCCAAGTTTGGATCCATTAAGTAAGTATCATTATCATTCTTTAAATATAGTAATAAAGAAAAAGTAAAAAGCTAAAAGCCGGTAGAAATTTTACATACCATTATGAATATGCTAAGAAGATTCATAACAAAATTGTATAACAAAATATCTTTTTATAGGAAGTAACAAACATATCTATAAAACTAGCTCCATAACAAAATTGTATAACAAAATATCTTTCTATAGGAAGTAACAAAGCATATCCATAAAACTAGATGCAAAACCATAAAATAAACAAATATTAACCTAAACACACCAAACACCAAAACCTCCAACATATTCATATCCATATCACAATCATACGTATATTGGTAATACATACTGACAACCTCGTGTTAGTATCAACAACCTAATTTGGTGATACACATGTTAATTCCTATATTAGTGCCCAATGTATTAAACTTAGTGTTGGCCAGATATAGCAACCCAAGAGGAGGGATGAATTGAGTTCTTTAAAAATTAATAGACTAACTAGCAAGTATGTGCGCTTAAATATTTTTTATAAATAAACTAAATGTAGTGCGATGTAGATAATATGCAAGCAACACAACAAATAGCACAACCAAGCACAAAAGATTTATAGTGGTTCGATGCCAACCCTGCACCTACATCCACTCTCTAAGAACCCCTTGGGAATTTTACTATTATCACTAGCCTACCTGGCTAGCAAACTTATTTATGGGCACAAGCAAGCCTTACACACTAGCCTTTCGAGCTAGTCTTCTTGTTTACGGATACAAAAAGACCTTACACACTAAACTTTTGAGCTAGTCTTTTTTATGGGTATAAGGGGACCTTTGCACAACCCTAGCCTTCTTGGCAAGCACTTATTTTCGGGCACAAGCGAGCCTTACAAGATCAAGCACTATAATATCAAGTTTATATAATAAGCTCCTAGAAATGAGCAAATATTCAAGAATATACTTTACAAATTTTGAAGAACACTCCACAAGAGGGCTTTCTCCTTTAAGCACGCCAGAGCAATAAAGAAGCCTTTGATAAAGCTTGAATTCTCTTCAAGAATGGTTGAAGCTTTTCACGCCACACCAAGAATCAGAAGTAAATGCACCTTAAGTGGCTTTGAAATAATCAATGCAACACTCCAACTTTCTTACAAGAATAAATCTTTCTTTCAAGATATTTTTTTCTTTTTTCTTTCACTGATTTTTTACTTCTTTTCACAGATTTTTCTCTCTTTTTTCCACTCTTTTTCCTCTACTCAATCACTGTTCAACAGCTCTATATATATAACTAAAACAAAAATATAGCCGTTACATGAATATTGTGAAATAGAATAAGAGAGAGAGAGAGAGTTAGAAGCCTAACACAAGAATCCGATTTGCAATAAAAGAACACCAGGGAAGAGTTGGCAACCCAACTCTTGAATCCAATAGCTCAACTTTCAAATTAGCAAGCCAAGAGGAAAAGTTGGCAGCCCAGCCAAGCGAATTAGCAAACCAACTTTTTGGTCAAGAAATCTGCCAGGGAGCCAAACCGAACACCATGAAAAATTGGCAGCCTAATTCCAAGACTTGGCAAACTAATTTTATGAACTAGGAAGCTAAGCCGAATGCAATGTAAAATTGGCAGCCCAACTACAAAATCCGACAAACTAGTTTTGTGAACCAGGGAGCCAAACCGAATGCAATTCAAAATTGACAGCCTAACTACAAAATTCGGCAATCCAACTTTTGGATAAAAAATCAGCCAAAGAAACCAACTGAATTCCACATAAAACCATGACCCAACTATCCAAATTAGCAAGCCAACTTTTGGACAAAAAATCAGTCAGGGAAACCAACCAAAGCTAACAGTCGAAAGCCTCACAAAATTAAGAGCCCAAATCCTAGACTTGGTAGGCCAATTTGAGAGCAAGGTATCCAACCGAAGGCAACAGAAAAAGGTTTCATCAAAGTCAACACCTTACCTTTGCTTATAACCTTTTGCGACTAGCCTCGCCTTATAGGTAATTACATTACCATCCATGTCGGTCTTATTCTTGAAAACCCATTTGCATCCAATAGGTTTTACTCCTTCAGGTGGATCAACCAAGATTCATACCTAGTTGTCATACATGGAGTCCATTTCAGACTTCATGACTTCAAGCCATCTCTTGGAGTCAATATCACATATTGCTTCCTCGTAGTTAGCAAGCTCATCATCTTCTATAAGAAATTTATATCTCTCAGGAATATGATATATTCTACTAGACCTACGTAGCTGATGTGTACTTGGAGCTATCTGTTGCTCCATCTCTTCTGATAGAGGCTTGCACAAATGTTGCCTGAATATGAGTTGAGTCTCATGCTCATTTGGCATTTGCTTCATGTCACCTAATTGGTCTATGTCAATTTGTGATTCTTGAGTTTCACTAAGCTCAATATTTCTCCCACTGTCCTTTTTTAGAAAAATCTCATTCTCTAGAAATATGGCATGCCTGAGACAAAAACCTTTTGCTCGATTGGGTAGTAGAAATAGTATCGTTTTATTTCGTTAGGATACCCCACAAAATTATACTTGTCGAATCTAGCTTCAAGCTTATCCGACTCATTACTTTACATAGGTATAGCAATCCCAAATCCTTAGATGACTAAGGAATAGTTTCTTTCCACACCATATCTCATAGAGAGTGAAACTGACCGACTTAGACGGAACTCGGTTTAGAGTGTATTCGTCTGTGTGTAGTGCATAATCCCAAAATATTTTTGGAAGATTTGCAAGGCTTATCATCGATCGCACCATATCTAATAATGTGTGATTCCTCCTTTCTGATACACCATTATACTGTGGCATACTAGGAGTCCACTGGGAGAGAATCACATTCTTCTTCAAATATTCTAAGAACATATGGCTTAAGTATTTCTCATCTCGATCTGATCGAAGTATCTTAATACTTTTGTCACTTTGTTTTTCTACCTCGGATCTAAATTCTTTAAACTTTTCAAAGGCTTTAGATTTATGCTTCATCAGATATACGTAACCATACTTACTGTGGTCATCTATGAATGTGATAAAGTAAGAAAAACCTTCTATTGCCTGAATATTGATAGGACCACATACATTAGAATGTACTAGTCCTAAACATTCAGTTGCTCGCTCATCCTTTTTAGTGAAAAGTGACTTAGTCATTTTGCCACGTAAGCCCAAGTAGCCATCCTTATGTAACTTGGTTAAGCGCATTTCATTTACATGGCCTAAAAGATAGTGCCATAGGTACGAGTTTTAGAATTATTTAATTTTAATTTCTTAGTTTTTATAATGAGAACAAGGCATTGTAAATTCAAAACATAAATCTCATTGAACATTTCAGCAAAACCAAAGAACATTTCATTTTTAAAAATTAATTTTTTTTATTTCTAATTTCAAATGTATATCCATCATTTACAAGGCATGAAACAAAAATAATATTCTTTGTTATGTTTGGAACATAATAACAATTACTAAGCTCCATTATAAGCCCAGTGGGCAAATACAAAGAACAAAACCCTACGGCTAAAGCAGCAACCTTTGCTTCATTTCTCATGCGCAAGATCAATTTATCTTTCTTCAGCTTTCTACTGCTTCTTATTATCTGCATATTAATACAAATATAAGATCCACAATCGATATCCAATACCCAAGTGGAATAAGAAGTAACTGAAGAAAATATCTCAATCATAAATATACCTGATGTAGAAGCATTCGTATGTTTCTTTTCTTTCAAGCTAACCAGATAAGCCCTACAGTTTTGCTTTCAGTGCTCGTCCTTGCCACAGAAGTGACACTTTCCCTTTGCTACTTTTTTTTTCTTAATGCCTTTATTTGGTTTAGTCAGCTTGGCCTTTTGGACCTTATTCTTCTTTGACCGCTTATTACGAGCGCCAAAGGACTCCACAACCATAACCTGCCCCTTTTCTTTCTTAATGTTGGGCTTAGCATTCGTCAGCATATTTGCGAGCTCAGGTAGAGACGCCTCTAGCTTATTCATGTTAAAATTAAGAAAAACTGCAAAGAGCTAGGAGGTAGTGACTGTAGAACCAAGTCAACACTCAGTTCATGATCTATCACAAAACCCAATCGTGCCAACTTCTCAATCAAATTGATCATTTTCAGCACGTGGGCACCCACTGATGAATTCTTAGTCATTTTGTACTGAAACATCTCTTTAGAGATCTAAAACCTCTCATAGAAAGACTGTGCACCAAACAACTCTTGCAGGTGCAACAAAATCTCTTAAGCATTCATATGCTCATACTGTTTTTGAAGATCAGATGACATCGAGGCCAACATCAAACATGTGGCCATTTCTTCAGCATCTTTATAACGGTTGTATGCCACATGAACCTCAGTCAGAGCATCTACTGGTGGGACCTCCGATGCAACCTCATCAAGGATAAAAAGAATATTTTGGATCGAAGAACGATCCTTACATTCCTTAGCCAATCAGGAAAGTTGAGTTCAGTCAATTTGTTGGATTCTAAAATATTCCTAAGGTTGATATTTACACTCATGGTTTATCTAATAACCTACATAAAATTAGAATGAGTCAATTGCTATGAATAATAATCACCAACTTAATGTGGTAATTTTAAGATTTTTAATTAAGTTAGTTTCTCCCATTATTTTATCAAGGTTAATAGCCCTCTCTATTAATCTCGAGAAATTGGCATTCAATTTTCTTAGCGGGCTAGGATCCTCATTCGAATTATCTTGACCTTGGCTTTGGCACAACAAATCTTGGTAAGCCAAATTTGGTAGATTATCATAAATCACATCTATTGTGACTCCTAAATCATTTAGGAAACATTGCCTTGTCAATCATATCCATATGTGATCATCCTAAAGTTTGCCTCTAGATTAGACTGGCCTTGACTTTTGGCCAATTATGCCAGCTAATCTAGTTAAGTCAACCCATTATTCCATAATCAACTCCTCATAAGTACACTCGACCTCGGATTTGGCATGATAAATCTTATGACCTAATAATTTTGTATCATGTGAACAATAGAAGGCTAATGACTTAATATTCATGAAGGAATTTAGTGCATATAGGTTTGATCATACGTGTATAACATTTGTACTATGCTAAGTTACCTATCCTATATGTAGATTTTAGATCAATCTTTATTAACCTAAAAAAAATATCATAAGATCAAATCTTATGATTGGGATTCCTAATCAAATTAGGATCCATGACTACTATTTAATATAGGAACCCTAATCATGTGATCAAATCAATTTCTCCTATCCTGATTAACCTTATTAATCTAATCAATTAAGAGCTTTCCTAAACAATGGCCAGATTAGCTGATCAATGGGGTCCTATTTAGCATATCCTTCGATCCCATTGAATGGGTTTTTTTAGATAGCGAATGGATCAATTAAAAACCATGATCATACTTGTTGCTGCAGAAATCCGCTCTCCAACTTGAGTGTAGTCCGACTTCAAATCTGGATGCTGATCTCTCGTCCGAACGAAACCTGCAAGATAGTCCTCACGCAGAGACCTACACCAGCACTAAGGTCGGCTCCTAAGGCCAATGCCTACACCGACACTAAGCTCGACACCTGAGCTAGCCTCAACACTTGCTCTGAAGTCCCCTTTGGACTTGGGCCGAGTCATCACTCCGAGCTTACTCAACCTCATAAGAGACGACGTGCTAACAGAGCTAAGTATCCAAATGCCTTAACATTTAAAAAAAAATTTCCTTCATTACTGATCTAAATGTTTATAAAATGCCGACTCGGGTCAAACTTTAGTACAAAAGCAAAAAATAAAAAAAAGAAGAGGGGGTCTTCAGGCGTCGGCTGGTGCAGATCCATCGCCAGCCGACCTCCGCATCAAGGATGATCCCTCCGGCTCCTCGCCATCTGGCTCGAGGTTGCTAAGGCCAGGGATGCCAAAGACCCATGCCACCTTCTCCTTGCATTCTCGGAAGCCTTGGAGGTAGACTTCGATCGAAGCCTCCGCCACATCGTCTAGGAAGGCGTTGGAGCCCCAGTAGCGCCTCACTACCTTGGCCGCCGCCCTCTCGGCCGCTGCGGCCTTCTCCTCGGCGGCTTGTGCCGCCACCTCCATCTCGGTTGCCCTGGCATCGGCTATGCGAGCAATCTCCTCGGTGTTCTTAGCCCACTCCTCGGCCCCCCTCCCCGTCAGGGTGACGGTGTGGAGCCGATTCTGATAGGAGAATAGCTCCACCTTCGTCTCCCTCAGCTTCGTCTTTGCCTCCCTCAACCTTGCCTCGACAGTGCGGGTGTGCTCGAGCCCGGTCCCGCCTAGCACTTGGCCTCCTCGAGCTCCTCTGTCCACTCGGTTCGGGCCATCTCCAGTGCCCCCTTAGCCCTCTCGGCCTGAGCCTGAGCGTCAGCGGCCTTTAATCGGGCACGACGAAGGACCACGTCGCCTTGGATGTTGACATCCTTCACGGCGGTCATGGAATTTGTTGCCTACATTAGGAAGCCTTTGTCAAGGCATAATGAAGTGAAGAAATTTCATAAAGAGAGAAATTGTAAGAAAGCTTCTTTCCTTTCTATAACTCATATGGAGTAATTTTCTTCTTCTTAAGAGGTATCTTATTAAGAATATGATTTGCTGAGAGAATTGCTTCTCCCCATAAATTCTATGGTGTACCAGAATTTATTAACATAGCATTCATCATTTCTTTTAATGTATGGTTTTTACGTTCCGCAATTCCATTAGATTGGGGAGAATAAGGAGCAGTAGTTTGATGAATAATGCCATGCTCTTGACAGAATTCGTTAAAAGGTGCATCGTATTCACCACCTCTATCACTCCTTATGGCCTTAATCTTTTTCCCAAGTTGATTTTCAACTTCATTCTTATAACATTTAAACATTCCTAAGGCCTCATCCTTAGACTTTAGTAGATACACATAGCAGTATCTAGTTGAATCATCAATAAATGTTATAAAATACTTTTTACCTCCTCTAGTTTGAACTGACTTTAAGTCACATAGATCATTGTGAATTAAGTCAAGAGGTTTAGTATTTTTTTCAACTGATGAAAATGGTGTTTTTGCTAACTTAGCTTCAACACACACTTTACACTTGTAATGTGGATCGATTTCACGATTAGGTAATAATTCTAATTTCATTAATTTTCATAATGAATTAAAATTTACATGTCATAATCTATCATGCCATAGACAAGAAGAGTCAACCATATAAGCAGAAGAAGAAGCTTTATTTATTTCAAGGTTTATGTGTACAGTCATTACATTCACCTTGAATAATCCATTATTCAAGTAACCCCTACCAATAAATATCCCCCCTTAGTGAGTACAAATTTATCAGACTCAAAGACCATCCTAAAGCCATGTTTGCTTAGGAGGGAGCCTGATATAAGATTCTTCCGGATGTCAGGAACATGTAGCACATCATTCAATAGAAGTTCCTTGCCAGATATCATCTTCATAACGATGCGGCCAAGTCCTTCTATTTTGGATGTAGCGGAGTTACTCATGATCAAATTTCTACCATTGATAGGAGTATATGATGAGAACATACTCTTATCAGAGCAGACATGTCTGGTAGCTCCAGTATCGATGTACCATTCATTTGCTTTGTCAACCATGTTTGCTTCAAATATAACAGCTGATAGCATCATCTCGGATACCTCTTTAGATAGGGTTTTAGTAATGTTGACCTCTTTCCTTTCTTTATCCTTGAAACGACAGTCCTTGGATTTGTGTCCTTGCTTTCCACAAACAAAGCACTTCCCCTTGAATTTATATTTCTTAGGATTTCCCTTCTTCTGTTTAAAGCCTTCGCCTGGAAACTTGTGTTTCTTTCTTCCTTCTATGAGGATGGCCTTTAGCTCAGCAGGTTGTTCTCCTGTCTTCTTGTCTTGGCTCTTATTGTCATCTTTGATCCTTAGGAGGACAATTAGGTCTTCAAGTCACATCTCCTTCCGCTTATGCTTCAGGTAGTTCTTGAAGTCCTTCCATAGTGGTGGTAGCTTCTCTATGATAGCAGCTACCTGGAATGACTCACTGAGAGACATTCTCTCTGCATGTATCTCATGCATGATGATCTGGAGCTCTTGGACTTGCTCCATAATAGTTTTATGGTCGACCATTTTGTAGTCTAGGAACCTTCCAACCACAAACTTCTTATGTCCAGCATCCTCTGTCTTGTACTTTTTATCCATGGATGCCCATAACTCCTTGGCAGTAGCAATACTGCTGTACAAATTGTATACGGTATTGTCTAGACCATTCAGGATATAGTTCTTGCAAAGGAAGTCTGAGTGCTTCCATGCCTCCACTGCAGCAATGACTTGCTTGTCGGTCTCCCCTTCCTTCAGGACAGGCGGATCTTCATTCAGCACTCTGACCAGGTTCAGAGTTGTGAGGTAGAACAACATCTTCTGTTGCCACCTCTTGAAGTTCGTGCCAAAGAATTTCTTTGGTCTCTCGGCTTGAACTGATGTCGTCATAGTAGCCATCTGCAGCAGCACTTCGGTAGCACAAAAAATTGTCTTAAGATTGTTGGTGGGTGTATGTTGGCAGATGGTGGCTACCTAATGAATCAGACTGAGGCTAGAGTTTCACTCTATGTCCTTAAGAAATTTCGTCTCGCAATGGTGCTTACGGTCAGTATGACAATTGTCTCCCAGGATACAACAATCTCCTTTTGATGAAAGCAGCACTACAATTCACCAAAAATATCGAACCAAGAATGCTACTCTCTTTTCAATGCACTATTGCTATGCTACCCTTAGGAAAGTATGCAAATGCCTAAGAGAGGTGAAGACTAGAATTGATTCAGATTGAACTCAATTCGGAATGGCTTGGGATGATTGAAATGCTTAGGTCTAGGATCCTATTTATAGATTTTAGGTACCCTTTGGAAGCAACCCTACGAATTTAATTTAATTTAAATTCTAAAATCAAAGGATGTGAGGGTTAAGGGCTTATCACCCTTGATATGCCCTTTAGACATTGTGATCTTCAGATCAGGCGATCGGATAAGCCTTTTCATAGCTGTGATCTGAAGATCAGCCGATCAGATAAGCCTATCCTTATCCTGATAAGCCTTTTCATCATCGTGATTTGATGATCACGATATCAGATAGGTGGTTGCATGTCTTTGATATGCCTTTTCATGATCGGACCGTTGACTTATCTCTAACCGACGATCGAACGGATGCCTTATCACCAACCGATGATCGGATGGATGCCTTATCACCAACCATCCTATTGACTGGTCAACCGATGGGTGTCAGCCGTTGGATCGCGATCGCGATCATGATTTGATCACCACATCTTGACCCTTCATCCGATCGATCAATGATCAATTGATCTCAGCCCCTTATCTTGATCCGATCAGTCTCCATCGTCGGATCATCATGATCTAGAAAAAATTTAAAGCCCCTCAAGATGATGTGCACGTGCGAAGTGCAAAGTGCGCCTACAAAGCACCCATTGCGGTCGGATCATCATGATCTAGAAAAAATTTAAAGCCCCTCAAGACGATGTGCACGTGCGAAGTGCAAAGTGCGCCTACAAAGCACCCATTGCGCCCTTCGCACACGTGCGTGCGCGAGCTCAAGCTCTCCACTTATGGTGAGCCTAAGGAACTTAAGCTTCAAGGAAGTGGTTTCCATATAAGTGAACCTTCCTTTCTTGTTCTTTCCGATATGGAACTAAATGTCTCCGTAATTTCTCATTCACACACTAAAGGATGGTGATGGGCTTTCAAGATCCCTTAGGGTATTTAGGCGTATTTTGGCCCATTACTCAACACTAAGAGGTCAGCATCCAAGCTATCTAGCCATGCTAAGAAGTTGGTATCCAAGCAATCTGGGTAAGCTGAGAGATAGACTTCAAAGCTTAGATGCTTTAGGAGAGTACCATAGAGGAAGATATAGAGGCACCAAAGGATCTTTTTGGAAACTTCTATGTCGAGGAGTTAGTTGTCTAGACTCCTCGATTGCGGCATGTAGCAATTATGTGATAACAATACTTCAACCTCCAAATATGGTGGTCGCCTGATGATGGTGCTACATTGAACTAGTGGTTGCTCAGCACTATGGTTCGTCATACCTTTTCATCGCGGGTCTTCTCTTTTGAGTTAGCCACGAGATCCACTTCTCATGGGCTTTGCTATGGTGGCATTGCTTGTGCAAGTAATATCGATTATGTTGGTCATGCCAACTAAAGGATTAAGATCTGAAATAATATGATGAGTGCTTTAACTTGTTGTAGATGGATGAATTGCTTAGCTATGAGAAGCTCTAAAGGAGGCAGAGAGGGAAATTTGGTTCCAGAGGCAGTTTAAATGGTACTATCCTGGCACCATAAGAATATTTGATTTTAGCAATGTCCATTAGCGATGCCATAAAATATCGTCCCTAAATAGCAATGCAACAGCGATGTAAAAAAAATATATCGATAAATTAATGATAAATAAAATTAGCGACACAAAAGTCGTTGCTAAATATGTTGGGCATCGTTAATTAGTGATGCGATGATGGCATCGTTAATTAGCTACACACGCATCATTGCGTCTTTAATTAACGACACGTGCGCCGTTCTAGCAATGCATCATGCATCACTGATCAGCAGGATGGACTCAGGCATATCACTAGTGTGCGCAAGCATTCCCATTACTAATCAGCTATGCATGCAGTGTATCGCTAAAAGGCACCCATGGCAATGTGCACCCCGGATTAGCGACACACGCTCGCGTCGCTAATCCTGCGTGCAGCGCGCCTTCCTCCCCTCCGTGCACCGGATTAGCGATGCGCGCTCGCGTCGCTAATCCGACACACAATGCGCCTTTCACCACTCCAGCCCTCCTTCCTCTCCCGGCTCCACTCGTCAGCTCAGTCGGCCCTCGGCTCCCCCCCCCCCCAGCCCCCCGGCTCCCCCGGCCACCGACTTCCCCTCAAAGAGCTCGGCTTCAGTGGAAGGAGAGAACCTGGAAGAGGAGATCGAGGACGATCGAAATGATGCCTCGCTAGAGTCCAACTTCGTCACCCGGCAGCTCTTTCCTCTGGGTTAAATTCCTATGCACCATTATCTTGCTCTTAATGCTCTTGTAGGATCCTATACCAAAGAGTTCCTGAATTACTCAAGGAATATAGATTGAGAGATTTGCCAGTATATTATCTACCCCTTCATTAAGCTAGCTATGCTATTTTTTGACAATCATACAAAGAAGAGCTCAAATGCAGAGAACTCATCCCCCTTCCTGGAAACCAAGCTCTATGCTCCACTAATGAAATCGAATACAAAGCAGGTGTGGCTTCCGGGGCCAATAATCGTAGGACCTGGACCTTCCGGTCTGGCCACTGCTGCATGCCTCAAAGAGAAAGTTGTCCCTCCCTTGATACTTGCGAAGGAAAATTGCATTGCCTCGCTATGGAAGCTTAGGACTTATGTGTTGGATAAGTTTGAGGAAAGATAGTACCCGAAATGATTTATCTATTTGAATGTATTTGAGAAGATATTGTGATGTGCACGGCATTGTCCTTAAGAGTAGATTCGCGCCTTTCGAAGATAATATCTTGGTGCAGAAGATCAGAGAATGACTACCCTCCAGGATACAATAACAGAGTCTTTTAACAGGCATGCACACACCAATGTCAGAAGAGGATGAACAACCAAGATTATTTCCTTCTTTTTGGATAAGAACGGAAGCAAAGGAATGAATCTCTGGACTGGATAAGGATGAAGGAATGAATCTCTGGATAAAGATAATGGAAAGCATAAAATTTTGAATGAGTTAAACACTAGCATTTCTTCAAATATTTATAAGGAAGCAAGCACCAGTCGAGAGCGACAAATAATTCAACGAAAATGACGATTTAGTCCAAAAGTCGATCAGTGTCCAACGGTTGGTCAAAGAAAAATAAAAAGACTTATCTCTATTGGTTGAGAACAATGTATCAGATAAAAGGACTTATCAAGTCAAAAGGCTTTTGAATATTGAAATACAATAAATTTTCAATAATTCCCCACTATTTTAATATACAAAAGAAGACAAGATAAACTTTGAAGGAACTTTAAGAATATAATGCATAAGCCATGGTGTCTATGTGACTATGAACTAGGCATAAAGAAAACAAGTGTAATCCATAAAAGGTTGATGAAACTAAGTTTCTATGAACCAATCATTCTTTTGTTGGATCATTGACTTATAACTCATATTCCATCTATCAGATTTTGGTTGTTCAAGCGGGTTGGCACGTTTCGGCCATGCATCTACCTGGATATTCATGAGTGCTCTAGAGATCCCACCCAAGTCTCATAGGAAGCGGCCACCACCTCCATACTCATATAGGTGGATTGTCATCAAGTATACACTGCAGTTTTGTATACCACCCAAATTAGGCTATGGCATCCATTAAGAACTTCACATATTAGTTCAACCTAAACACTGCAGAATACTATCTCACACCATAGAAAGGGATTTCACAATATAAATAATTATGATAGTATACTCCAAGTTGTTTAGTGAATTATTTTTTCATATGAACCTTCTTCTCAGGGTCTCCGTTTATGAAGGTTGGGTTACCATCACTTCAACTTTTGGTCTGAGTATAATCCCATTTCCCTCGCTGTATTACTCATAAGCTTTCTGCTTAGAGGTTAGTTAGAGGATCGGCCAAATTCAACTCTGACCTTACATAATCCAAAGATATTACTCCATCATTAATAAGCTGCCTCACAATATTATGTCTTAGACGTATATGTCTACTCTTTCCATTATATATTTGTTTTTAGCTTTAGCTATGGAAGACTGACTATCACAATGTATAGACACAGATGGAGCTGGTCTCATCCAAATGGAAAGATCTATCAAAAGATTCCTGAGCCATTCGGCCCTAGTACCAGCCTTCTCCAAGGGAATAAACTCGATTCCATTGTAGACCGAGCTATATATGTTTGCTTGGATGATTTTCATGACACTGCTCCTCCTTCAAGGGTAAACACATATCCGCTAGTGGATTTTATCTCATCAGAGTCTGAAATCTAGTTAGCTTCATAATACCCTTTTAATACTGTAGGAGTCCCACAATATATTAAACCATAGTTCATGGTTCCTTTCAAATATCTAAGCACTCTTTGTAATACAATCCAATGATCCTTGTTAGGACATTGGGTATATCTGCTTAGTCTTTCTATAGCATAAGTAATGTCAGATCGAGTGCAGTTCATCAAATACATAAGACTACCAATAATTTGAGCATATTTGGATTGTAAGATACCATTGCTTTTATTTTTCTTAAGCTGTGAATTAGCATTATAAGGAGTGCTCATAGGCTTACAATCAAAATGTGAAAACTTTTTCGAGATTTTCTCAACATAATGTTCTTGTGAAAGTATGATACAATTCGACTTCTTTACAATTCTAATTCCTAAAATCATATATGCTTCTCCCATATCTTTCATATCAAAATTCAAAGTCAAAAACATTTTGGTGCTAGTAACAATATCAAAATTAGTGCCTAATATGAGCATATCGTCCATATACAAACAAATTATAACACATTCATGATTAGCAACTTTAGAATAAATACATTTATCAGCACTATTAATTTGATATCCATTTGAAACTAACACTTTATCAAACTTATCATGCCATTGTTTTGGTACTTGTTTCAAGCCATACAAAGATGCAATTAATTTACAAATTTTATGCTCATTACCAGGAAGAATACAACCCTCAGGTTGATCCATATATATTTTTCTTCTAGGTTTCCATTAAGAAATGCAGTTTTAACATTCATTTGATGATTTATCAATTTATGAATAGATGCAAGAGCAATCAAGACTCTAATAGAAGTTATTCTTGTCATAGGTGCAAAAGTATCAAAATAGTCAATATCTTTCTTTTGAGAAAAACCTTTTGCAACCAACCTTGCTTTAAATTTTCAATAGAACCATCAGGCTTTAGCTTTTTCTTAAAGATCTATTTACACCCAATGGTTTTAGCTCTAGGGGGTAAACTTACTAATTCCTATATATGATTGCTCATGATGGATTCTATCACATTATTTATAGCCCCTCTCCAAAATATAGCATCAGGAGATGAAATTGCTTCAGAATAGGTTTGAGGATCATTATCAACAAGAAAAGTATAAAAATCATCTCCTAGATTGGTTTCCTTTCTGATTCTCTTGGATCTCCTTAGCTCTTGAATGTCATCAGGCTTTAAATTAGGTTCAACCACTTATGGTCTAGAAGGTCTTTCTAAGGAGGTTCTCATTAGTATATAAGGGGTAAACTTTCTAAGGATAAGTTTGAGGAAAGATAGTATCCGGGATGATTTATCTATTTGAATGTATTTGAGAAGATGCTGTGGCGTGCACGGCACTGTCCTTAAGTGTAAATTCGTGCCTCTCAGAGATGATATCTCGGTGTAGAAGATCAAAGCATGACTATCCTCCAAAATATAACAGCAGAGTCTTCTAACAAGTGTGCACACACTAATATCAGAAGAGGATGAACAACCAAAATGATTTCTTCTCTTTGGAAAGAACGGAAGCAAATGAATGAATCTCTGGACTGGATAAGGATGAAGGAATGAATCTCCGAATAAAGATGGAATGGAAAGCATAAAATTTTGAATGAGTTAAACACCAGCATTTTGAATATTTATAAGAAAGCAAGCACTAGTCGAGAGCGATGAATCAATCCAATGGGAATGACGAGTCAGTCCAAAGGTTGATCAGCGTCCAATGGTTGATCAAAGAAAAATAAAAAGACTTATCCCTATCGATTGAGAATGACGTATCAGATAAAAGGACTTATCAGGTCAAAAAGCTTTTGAATATTGAAATACACTAGATTTCAAATATTATAAGTGCCTAAAGCTTCATCTCCCCAAGCAATTTTGTGAACTTCCTCTCATGCCTTTCCCACCAGCCTTCCCCACGTACCCAACAAAAATATCTTATTAAGTCTGATCTTATTAAAATAAGTTTGATCTTATTAAAATAAATACAATAAAATTTATAAAATTTTATTAAAAAAATAAGTCTGATCAACAATGCTTATTAGGCATCGCTGATTAGCGACGCTTATTAGGCATCGCTGATCTATAATTACCAATGTCTAATAGGCATTGCTAATTATGGTCGCTATTTAGTGATGCCTATACCGGCAGCGCTAAACGCATCGCTAATTAGCGATAAAACAGTTTGGCATCACTAATTTTTGCAGCGATGATCATTTTAGCGACGAATTTTTTTTTGATTAGACATACCAAAATGGCATCTCTAATTTGCAAAATTCTTCTAGTGAGAGCTCTTTTCTTAGATTTGGGTGGTATGACTTTTTTCTTTATTTTTATAAATAATTCTAATCTAATGATATCAAGATGCTATGCTGAGACCTCAGACACCAACATAATAGATGATGAGGATGATTTACAAATAAAGCCAATAGCATATCAAATAGCAAGAGCCGAGGTATATACTAACACAACCTACATTGATAAGGAAGGAGCATAAGGAAAGGTGCCAGGGATTTCTCGATGAGAACTTTCCAATACTCAAGTCAATAGAGAGAAACGATAAGGATAACCAAGGGTGAACCATTTAGCCTATAAACTTATGAAGGAAATAAGGTGTAACAGAGATGGAGAGCAAGAGGAATGGAGTATCACTTTATTAGAGGTTAGAGGTGAATTGGAAAGGTCTATAGAAGAGGCTCCTCACTATCAGAAATTAACCTTTCAGCAAGGGACAAAATCCCTTGGTGAAAGTCAAAAATCCCTTGGTGAAGAGTTTTATCGAGGGATTTCTATAAAAAATTTATCCCTTGGAATATATGATGTTGGTGAAAGTCTCCCTAAGAAATCCCTTGGTAATTATTGAGGGATCAATTAATTTTTTTATAATAAAAAAATCCCTCGATGATTACCGACATTCATCGAGGGAATTTTTTAACTAATTACAAACTAATTACGAAACGAGCACCTTACTGTAATGTTATATTGAAAGCCCAAGATATTTCTTCTAATAAAGCATGAAAGTGGTGGTTTGAACCTATGAACAAAGGGTTGAAAGGCTAGCCCCTTACCGTTGCACCAAAAAGGTGTAAGCCTAGGGTTTTGATAAGATTTGAACGAGTTAGAGAGAGAAAAGAATAAAATTTTTTATTTAATTATTGGTATTAAAAATTAGTACATAATATTAATTTTACTTATGATTTTTATTTTTATGGTAGTAAGAGAATAACATATGCTAGGTATAAGATTTTAAAACCACTAAGCGATTTCTAAGAAAAAATGCCTTTTTGATATCATTTTTTTGTTTTTAAAAATATCTTACCAGCACCAAGAGATTTATCCCTTAGTAAATCTCTAAAGAACCAAACTTTTCTTATAATTTCTTACTAAAAATTGTTTAAATAATCACTCACTGATTCCTTGCATATTACCAAGGAATTTCTAAGGAATTTATTAAGAAAAATATATCGCTAGCAAATCCCTTAGAGATTCCTTACTGAAACTAGATTTTGAATATAATTTAAAATCCCTTAAAATCCCTTTCTAATCCCTTGGTAATTTTCTGAGGACATATCCCTTGGTGACATCCCTTAGTGAAAGGCTGATTTCTGGTAGTGCCTTACCTTTTAAAGAGTCTTTTTTAAATAGATAAGTTTTGTATCTGTTGATGAGACTGTATAAGTTACCCGAGTATAAGCAACATGCTTTGTCATGATGAGTTTATCTTTTTAGATAGAACTATGCAAAGATATCATGGGTTATATTCTTTATAGGAAGGCATTCATTCTCATCAATCTGTCAAGAAATATGTGCAACTTCTCTTGTTGGGTATGCATTATTTGCCGACCTATCAACCATCTATATCCTATCGATTATGCTTCTAGGTACTGGCATATAGCAGTCTACTATATATCATGCTGAGGGAGGTTGAAGAACTTTGGCTTATTTGTAAGTAGGGACAGAGGCATGTTGATGAGTAGGGGGCCAATAATTGTAGACGCCCCCATTGAGTTTTTATTGAAAGTGTAAGCAAAGTAGTAAAATAAAATTAACAGCAACAGTAGCAAGAAAGAGTCTTTATTTCTTTAAGATTATCTTAAAAAAAAATTTAAGTATTGTAATATATAATCGAAATAATACAATGAAGTCAAGTTTACACCGGTTACAAAAAAAAAAAAAAATAGTTTTATTTTTAATCAAAATTTATATAGCATATAATTTTATTATTTAATTTAACATGATATTTTATGATTGATTATCTTTTACTTATACAATAATTTAGTAATATGTTATATATAAAAAGGGGCTTATATATGCAAAAGAAAATGGTAGGACCAAATTTTGGTTTTTCCATACCGAAACTTCAAAAAAAAAGTTTTTGGTATTTTCAGAAGATGCACATCATGTATGCATAAAAAAATTTAAAAAAAAAGTTACCTTAAAAGAAGTCCATTGTGCTTTTTCATAAGATCCAAGATTATTGAGGTTCATTTTTTATTTTTTCAAGTCGAACTATCCAAAAAGTTTGTTTAGATATTTTTTATTTCTTTCATAATTTTTTTATATTTATATTATAACATAAGCTTTTTATATCTATATTATTACATAAGCTAAAAAAGTATATTATAAATTTTTTTTTTTTTTTTTTGGGCTTTGCCATTTTCTATCTGCACGATTGAATTTGATCCAGGAGTGCCTGATCGAAGTCAGCTAAATTTGTAATTCCCACCGCACCATTATTGATGGGGACGATTGAATTTTAGGCAGGAGTGCATGATTGAAGTGAAGCTAAATTTGTAATTCCCACCCTAAAATTATTGATGTAAGACTTAATTTGGCTTGTAGCAGAAAATGCTTTCCAGCTTTGCTTGGACTCATTCTACCTGAACAAGTTAGTCAAGTCTGGACGTTAGGCTTGGAAAGCTTAGGTGAGGCCATTAACAGTAGTAAATTAAATTAGCACTCCTCCTCCTCCTCCTCCTCCTACCATGATGGATGAAGTAATTTATTTACATTCCAGGGACCGAAATCAACGTGCTGACCATGTCAAGCAGATTAATTACTCCTGTATCCATCTTATGGATAAGTGGCCGACATAGTGAGGACTGAAGTCACCCAGAACGGCTCCTAAGTCCTATACGTAACATCCAGTCAGTTTCGTAGTTTGGTGTTAGCTAGCTAGCTTACCATGCCCTTATCTACCGATGGCCAATTATTCTCCGCTGCTAAAAACTAGTCCAGTCCAAGAATATCAGACTCGACTCTGGAAACTAAACGAGAGAAGCATGAGAAGAGGACGACGTAGACGGCACGATCGAGGATTGGAAATACGAAACCATCGAACGCCACTAATTGGTGTAGCTAACTCTACGTACGCCTGGATGGCCCCATCGGTTACCTGGTCATTCCCATGGATGCCCTAATTTTGACAAAGTCTTCAGCTAGCTAGATCTTCCAATCCGTGGAAGGTTGAGTGAAACATCACATGATCAACTAATTAAGATTCCCTGATCATTAGATCCTACAAGCTTACCTCCTGGACCATCTAAAGTTCTTTCAACTGCAGGAGCCCGGATGGAAGGGACACCACCTGATATTTGATACCTTGACTTGTTAGCACCATCATAGGAACTCCAGCTTGCACCAATCAGTTTGCTGATCGACAACGTATTTCATCCGAGTTTCATGAACTAGTTGAGGGTGAGAAGAGGATGCATGCCTGTCTTCCTTTGTGGATTATATATAGAGAGCATTCGTACAGGTGCTCGGCTTAATTCCTCAGGATGGTCCTACTTGCACGTTGAAGATTTTTTAACCATCTTATATATTGAAGGGCCCCAAATTAATGGAACTGGGGTACGTTGAGTCTATTAATTCCACAAGCCTAACTAGTTAGCAGGTATTGATAAAATTTGGAAACTGACGAGTTTTTACTGGCTATATATGCAACTACTCCGGACCACTTCCAAAGCATTAATTTGTAGAAGGAAAGAGACAGTACTCTTAGAAGGATTTTTTCCTTCAGTTTGGGTTGCAGGGGCTTTATGACAAAACAATGAAAATGGGAATATATATATTTGACTATTACACGACCAGAGTTTGTTTAGTGGACTGGAGAGTTGCCACTCTTGATCTTATCTTACCTTCGAAATAATTAGCGTTTACTTTCATTCTATTTCTATTTATTTTTTATATTTTATTTATTTTTTTTTAATATTTTTTTTTAAATAGTTAACTATGGTTAATGAATGGTGTTTTGACTTTAAAATTTATAAATCTAACGATGAAAAGGTGATTGGATTTGGACTTAATTATATACTAATGTATCCAAGTTTGATCTTATGGTCACTCATAAAAATAACTTTAAATACCAAAGAGAAATGTCAATAGGATGACGATTTGTATTACCCTATTGTGTTTCTATCATGTTGAAAGCAGGTATGGCACTATATGGCCGATATGGGCATGATTCGATTATAAAATATAACTCGCTTAATATAAACAAATATAATTCATTATATACTAAACCATCATTTATTTTTTAATATAAATATATATATATCTTCCAATATAATGCTTAATTTATCATAAATAAAAAATATAATTAAATTTAAATTAATTAAATCATAACTACGTTTTTTTCTGAATTAATGAAACAATATGTAATACGATATAACTTTTTCGTATTATAATCACATCGGTATAATTTTGATTTGAACTCACTTAAATTTATTTATTTCATGCCGGCTTTGATTTGTGTTGACGTATCCAACCTTGCCATTCTTAAATGTAAGCTGTGATTCTTCAATTTTTCTCGTTAGTTATGGTCCATATTATTTTCTTTTGTTTGAATCATTCCTTCTTTTTTTTTTCTCCTTTCTGGTGCAGTTCTTCAAGCATAACATGTAGAAGAAGCCAACGGAGGGGCCAAATTAATGCTATCTTCTCTCTTTACTCTTTAGACGAGGGTCCGCATGCATGAATTCTCCGGTGTTGACTTGCCTGTCATCATTCCGATTCTTTCATGACTCATGAGAGCTACGGGCCATCAGCGGGGAGACGTCAAGGCCACATAGCGGCAATCCGGCCCGGCCAATCGACTCAGTTCCAAATTGCTATCATCATGGCATCCTTTTATCGCCTCATTAATGCCCCCACTCGGCGTGCCGGAGACACCGCCTCGTTGACTCGGCACAGACCCAGCGGGGGAAATTCTATTTACACCGTCCAAATTGTTCCCTAGACACATTCTCTTTATTTAAAAAAATAAAAAATTTTAAATTATTCTTTTTCTTTTCTCTTCGCATCTTCGTTGTCGTTTCCTTTCTTTTTTTTTTTTTTTTTTCGGCATCGCCTTTCATTTTTTTTTTTTTTTTTTTTCAGCAATGCCTTTCCTACATATAGATCCATCTCCTCTTCATTTTTAGCATCACTCGATGTCCTTTAGCTTTCAGCATCGATTCTTTCGGTCTTTAGTATCTTTATTTTTTAACCATTCGATCAAATATGATCGAAGAAAAAATTTTCGTTTGATCAAACATGATCAAAAAAAACCTTCATTTGATCATATTTGATCGAACAAAAAAGTATGGGAGCTGAAAGGGCATCTAATGGTGCTAAAGATGAAAAAGAGATGGCCTACGTGGAAGGAGGGAGAGGAGAAGATGGAGGCGCCGAAGGGAGAAAGGAGACGGGAGCGAGGATATGGGAAGAAATAGGATTTTTTTTTTTTTTAATGATTGGTGCGGGGGGCGGTGGAAATAGAATTTCCCACACGGCGGCCAGCCCTCAAAGCGGCACTCAGTAAAATATTCCGGCAAATAACAGAATGCCAGGCACGCATTCAACGTTGAACGGTTGCTGTTTTAGATAAAACGTGGTATGGACTATGGAGCCCTGCCAACCATCGAATGGAAGGAATTCTACGCAGCTCGCATAAAATATATACCAGCAATCCTTTGTTCCAGCTTTTGTGCGCATTTTATTAGCATCCTAAATAATTTTAGAGAGAATTTGTTCAATTTATTATTAGGTAAATAGGTTAATAGGCCTAAATAGGCTAATACCTTCTGTCTCTCATCTCCTATTTGTAGATGATTATATTCTTCTGGGTCTGGCTTCCTATGATAATGCAGCTTCCTTCGATTCCATTATTCAGTCCTATTGTCAGGCTTCTGGGCAGAAGGTCAACCTTCTTAAGTCTTCCATTTGTTTCAGCCCTAAGAGTTCCAGACCCACCAGATAAGCTATTATGAATCTCTTGGGGATATCAACTCAGACTGACCGATTTATATATCTGGGGATTCCTATAACTGGTAGACGTCCCCGATGTTCTGACTATGAGGACCTTGAGAGGCGTGTCCATCAGCGGATTGATGGGTGGCATGTCACTGGTTTATCTATGATGGCTAGGGTCACCATTATTCGATCGGTTCTTTCCTCCCTTCCTCTTTATTTGCTTTCGAATGCGGCCATCCCGATTACTGTTCTAAGGAGGATCGAGAGATGGTTTAGGGACTTTTTATGGGCCTCTATACAAGATGGTCACGACATCCACCTTCTATCTTGGGACACGATCTGTATGCCTATCCAAGAAGGTGGTCTTGGAATTCAATCCCTGTTGATTAGGCGACAAGCTCTTCTGGCCAGACATGCATCTCGCTTTCTTTTGGAGCCGCAATGTTTGTGGAGCTCTGTGATGCGGGCGTGATATGGTGACTGGAGATCTAGGGAGTACATTCTGCCGCCCCAAGGGTGTTCCTCCTTTTGGAAGGAGGTGTGTCAGTATGGGAATTCTATCTTGAAGAACACTTCTTGGATGATTGGTGATGGTCAGTCTATTGATGTTATCCAGGATTCTTGGATTGCGGAGCTTTCTCTATCTCGGTGGCCCTCATTTATCAGCATTGATGTCCCCTCCGACTTGAGGGTTAAGGATCTGATTTCTCCAGATTCTCATACCTGGCATACCCCCACGGTGACCCATTTCTTCGGTGGGGAACTTTCTCAGCAGATTCTCTCGATCCCCTCATTTCTAGTCCCTCGGCGGATGTCAGGCTTTGGCAGAGATCCTCTCTATCTAGGGCCCCTTTCAGGGACCTTATGAAGTTTTTTAGGCCTCAGTCATAGTATACGAAGGATGCTTCTTGGATCTGGTCGCTCCCTACCCTCCCCAGGGTTCAGCTGTTTATTTGGAAGCTTCTTTGGGACTGTCTTCCGACGAGTGCCCTGCTATCTCGTAGGGGTATGCCTATCCAGCCGATTTGCCCTCTGTGTGGGCTGGAGGATGAGTCTTCCGATCATGCTATCTTCTTATGTCCTAGAGCTCGACAGATTTGGCACCTGATGGGTTATACTGGTAGAGTGGATGCTTCAGGTTCCCCTCGCTCCCTCTTCTTTCATGATCTTCGAAGGGCCCTCAGCATTTATGTGGTCTTTGGGCGGTTACGGCTTACCAGATTTGACTTTCGAGGAACCAGCTTATATTCATGGAGGATCTTATTTCTTCGCAAGACTGGTGAGGAAGATCATATCATTGTCTACGGATTATGCCCGTGCTTTACTTTCGGTTGGTTATGACTTCTTTGGCCTCTGGGGTTCCCCTGCTGCTTCGGTAGCGAACCGGCGTACGGTTTTCTTTCTTGGGAGCCCCTCTACAGGGTTTGTCAAAATCAACTTTGATAGGAGCGTCCATGGTAGACTTGCTGGCTCGGCCTTCATCATCCGTGGGCCTCAGGGTCATATGATGGCAGTGGGTGGATTTGGTTCTCTGGATTCCTCTGTCCCTATGACCGAACTATATGCTGCTTGGGTTGGTATTACTTATGCTTCTCAGATTCTTCATGCCCAAAGATTTGTGATCGAGAGTGATTCTATGACGGTCATTAGGTGGCTTCGGAAGGAAAATGTCCCTGTTGCCCCCCTTAATTCGATTCTCTGGGACATATGGTCCGGCCTTCATGAAGCTGAATCTGCCCAGATTCGACACATATACCGTGAAGCCAATGCGGCTGCTGATTGGGTGGCGGTTTCAGTGGCCCGGCATTCTGGCTACTAGATTTGGAGTCAGGGTGATCCTTGTCCTACTATTTTGAGGCAAATTTTGTATTCTGATGTTTCTGGGTGGATACATACTAGACGTGTCTGATCAACCATTTGTACCAAAAAAAAAGGCTAATAGGTCTGAAATATCCTAATTGGCTTTGAAAGTTTATTATCTTCCTTTAGTGTGTGGATGAGAAATTGTGAGGACATTTAGTCCCACATTGAAAAAAACAAAAAAAGAAAGGTTTACTTATATGGAAATCTCTTCCTTGAAGCTTAAGTTTCTTATGCTCACCATAAGTGGAGAGCTTGAGGATGATGCGTAGGGCGCAATGGGCACTTTGCACGCATCGTCTTGAGGGAATTTAAATTTTTTTCCTAGATCATGAGGATCCGACGGTGGAGACTGATCGGATTAAGTAAGGGGCTGAGATCAATTGACCGTTGATCATCAGATCAGGATCAGAACTGATCGTTGATCGATCAGATGAAGGGTCGAAATGCGGTGATCAAATCACGATCGCGATCGCGATCCAACGGCTGACACCCATTGGTTGACCGATCAACAGGACCGTTGGTGATAAGGCGCTCGTCCGATCCTGCGGTTGATGATAAGGTACCCGTCCGATCGTACGGTTGGAGATAAGGCATCGCTCCGATCAGGCCGTTGTGATAAGTCAACTTGAAACGACATATCAAAGCCGTATAATCGCCTATCTGATAACGTGATCATCAGATCACGATGATGAAAAGGCATATCGGAACATGGGTTGGCTTATCTGATCGGCTGATCTTCAGATCACGGCTATGGATCGGCTTATCACATCACATAAAGGGGCTTATTGATCTGACCGTTGATCGGATTCGATCAGATCTAATGGTACAGATCAATTCTGAAGGGATGCTTCCAAAGGGCCCCTAAAACCTATAAATAGGATCCTAGACCCAAGCATTTCATTCCATTTTGAATTGAGTTCAATCCGAATCAATTTTAGTTCTTTCCTCTCCTAGGCATTTGCATACTTTCCTTAGGGTAGTATAGCAATAGTGCATTAAAAAGAGAGTAGCATTCTTGGTTCAAAATTTTGATGAATTGTAGTGTTGATTTCATCAAAAGGAGACTGTTGTATCCTAGGAGATAATCATCATATTGACCGTAAGCACTATTGTAGGGCAAAATTGTCTTAAAGACATAGAGTATAACTCTAGCCTCAGTCTTATCAATTAGGTAGTCATCATCTGCCACCCAATAATATTTATAGACTGTGTACAATATGGTTGAGCAGAGGTGGATCGGTGAGCAATAGATCAATGACCTTTTTTTAATTTAAATTTTTTTTAATAATTTTAAATTTTTTATAAAAGTTTTATTGGTTATGGTACTGAAATAGAAGGCTATATATATATTCATTCTAAGCTTTATGGTATATAATAAAAATTTTGATATTAAAATATTTTTCATAATGCATGTTTCAATGCAGGGTTCAGTCATCGTAATTTTTTAATATTTTTATTAAAAATTTAATTGCGACCTTATCATTCAAAAAATCATTCAATGCGTTTAAGTCTTATCCAATGCCACTGGACTTCCCACAGCAGAAAAGGCATTCAATACATGATATATTTTACGTAATTGAGTCCCATTCCCATCTATTTTTTCCCCTCAAAAAAAATAAAATAAAATAACCATGTTCTCTCCAATAAAACCCATGCCTTCTGTTTAATTTTCCAATCTGCCACTCCCTTCGCTGCTCCCGCCTGAGAGAAATTTTACGTGANGAAAGTTTAAGAATTAAAAAAATTTAAATAAATGTTTAAAGATTAAAAATATATTTTAATCTTAAAAAAATAATTAAATCTAGTATATTATACTTATATATAATACTTTGATTTAGGGATATTTTGAGGTATTTTAAAATTTTTTAATAAATTAATTTAATATAAATTGATTATGGGTATTTTAGGAATTTGATATTATATGACTGGTAATCTGTTTGTCATACCAAACACAGTAATCAATATTACTGTAACATTATCTGTGCATACCAAACACGTAATCAACATTATTAGCAATCCATCCAGTGGTAATCTATCTTATAGGTAATCCATATTACTATTCAGAATTACTGGCAACCTAAGTCTTATCCAATGCCACTGGACTTCCACAGCAGAAAAGGCATTCAATACATGATATATTTTACGTAATTGAGTCCCATTCCCATCTATTTTTTCCCCTCAAAAAAAATAAAATAAAATAAAATAACCATGTTCTCTCCAATAAAACCCATGCCTTCTGTTTAATTTTCCAATCTGCCACTCCCTTCGCTGCTCCCGCATGAGAGAAATTTTACGTGAAGGCAGCAGAAGCAAGGAAGAAACTTCCCTCCGTGCTAGAATCTAAAATAACCTTCCTCGCCTCTTTATAATCACTCATCGCTCACATTCTTCCATAACCATTCCTATTTCCCTCTCCTCAACGAAAAAAATAAAAAAAAAAAGCCTCCATTAATGCCTGGCCTCTTTGTAATCACTCATCACCTTCCTCATAACCATTATCTCTCCTCAACGAAAAAAGAAAAACCTCCATTAATGCCCTCGGCGTTTCACGCGGAGAATTACAAAGCCGGAGAGAGAGAGAGAGGGGGAGAGAGAGAGCGCTCTATAATAAATAAAACAGTCAAGGCGAGGTCTCTCCATTCTCCAAGCCGTCCCTCCGGGTTTTCCATTGCTCGGGCCTCCTCCCCTCCTCGCCTCGAGAAATGCAACGCTGTCTCCGGGTCCAACCTCATCCCGAAACGGCTGGTCCCAGGCTCCCAGCTCCCCTTTTCTTTTTACAATGATCAAAAAAAAAATACATTAATAAAAAGAGTAGAATCAAGTCTTCATGAATCAAGATCCCCAAGCAATATAGAGACAATCCAGTCAACCGTACTATTTACCTTTCAGTAAATATATCAAACAATAGTGGTCATCGAGTCCTGCAACAGCATCCAAATATCTCGAAGAAAAGAATATGCATTATCCTGATCCGTCCTATTCAGAATCCATCCAATAATAGTAGAGGAGTCTCCCTCAATAAGAATCCTCTGAGCCCGAAGATGTTGGATAGCCCTGATTATATCAACCCAAGCTGCTTGAGTTCAGCTTTCATAACAGAATAATCTTAAAGAGAGACCCCACCAGTTGTCAGAAGTCTTCCATCATCGGTCCGAATAACATATCCAACACCACCATCTGTCTCGGGGACGCTGTCATTAAAGTTCATCTTAACAAATCCCAGGAGAGGATGCTCCAAGAAGATAGAAATCACCCTACAAACCGCTACTGTAGCAGCATGGAAGACCCAGTATCCTGGGGATGTCAAGAGAGTGACAGCATCGAATTACAGGTACTCTAACGCCAAGCATCTGGCTCTCAAAAGAATACCGTGAAACGGGATGAGCTCCGCTTCAAAGATCACCGCATTCCTAGTCAACCAGACCTGATATGCATGTAGGCAGCAAAGCATGCCTCATAAGTCGAGCTTTGATGGAGGAAACAAAAGGGTACTAGCAAGCACCATTGTCGACCTCCCAAGGCCATCTTCCATCAAGCCTCTAAATTTACCTCGTCCTAGGACAACACAAAATAGCATGCTCAGTCGTCTCATCATATTTCTCATAAATCGGGCAAGATCCTGCGATATTCATGCCTCTTTAATAAAGAAAAGCCTTTATAGGGAGACGGTCCC
Organism: Calamus simplicifolius; assembly: GCA_900491605.1. Lineage (NCBI taxonomy): Eukaryota > Viridiplantae > Streptophyta > Magnoliopsida > Arecales > Arecaceae > Calamus > Calamus simplicifolius. Next base: position 245,489 of record UESW01004039.1, read on the forward strand.
AAACCACCTTCCAAAGAAAGAGCTGCACTTGCGGATGTATAGAGAGTCTTCAAATCTATGCTGCTATAAATTTGGTGTCAAATGATTTTCTATATAGATTGTAAAAAGACTCAATGAAATCTTAGGAGAGCATGTGAAACTTCAAACCCTAATGTTGCTCCTCTGATAAAATAAAATTAGAATAGCTACAAACCTGAAAATCAGCATGGAGAGATTCTGGATCCGCTAGCTCCCCTTAGGCTATGTTTGGATGTTTGGAGGGAAGGAAGGGGAGAGTAAAAAGAAGAAAAGGAATGGAAGGGAAAGGAAGGGAAAGAAAGGATTGTTCTTATTGATGCCGAGTCACTTCTTCAAACGCCAGGGAAACGGACGTCCTCCTCGCCGGACTCCTGCAAGAAAAGTCCCCGGGACCGGATGCTCCGGTGGGGACCCTCTAATGCTCAAGTTAGTCACTTGGGAACATACGAGAACTGACTAGCGGAAGGAAGCTAGAAAGTTAGGGTTTAACTAGTGGGAAGAAGCTAGAAAACCTTAGTTCTTGGACCCCTACTTACAGTGAGAGTATGCGCTTTTATACCTGTTCAAAGATCCACCTTTCTGTTCTAGAAGATAGCTGATTTCGAGATACCTCATCCTATAATGGATAAAAAGGGTGAGGCTGACAGTGACGGGTCGTACTGTCACCGTGCGTGTTGGAGGTATCCTGCGTTATCTATCAGTACGGCTTCACAGGTGTCCAGCGGCTGAAGCTGTACATGGTGCGCACCGTTGCCGAATGTGACCGCGCACAGTTGTGGGCGGGTGGTGAATAGTATATTGTAACGGGGTATGGTCATGCACAGTCATGTACGTGCGATGGACCATACGTCATTATGAGGCATGGCCACATGCTGCTACAGATGGGCGACGGACCACGTGGGCATGCCAGGTGGCCCGAGGCTATAGGTTGCTGGGCTCAAGGGCCAGACCACATACCGGGCACTGTCCAAGCAGTCCGAGGCCGAGAGTGAAACTCGAGGCCGAGTGCTATTAACGAAGTCTGGGACCGGAGGGGGTCTCGGAGGTTGAGGCTCGAGGCCGAGAGCGAAACTCGAGGCCGAGCGCTGTTCATGCAGTCCGAGGCCGTGGGGGTCTCGGGGGTTGAGATACTGTTCATGAAGTCCGGGACCGGGGGGGTCTCGAAGGTTGAGATACTGTTCATGAAGTCCGATACCGAGGGGGGCTCAGGAGGCCGAGAGGGCCTCCGTCAGTCGCCATTACCGTTATTCTGACGGCATTGGATCAGCCATATCAGATGCCCCCTCACCCCTGAGATGAAGCGGGCCCACCCCAGCAAGGCAAAAAGGGTGTCACCTCCCACGTGGCTGATCCCCATTCTTTGCGAACTGCCCCCGGACACGTGTCCCCGGACGCTGCGATGACTTTATGCAGGCGACATAGGGGATGTGAAAGGGTGGCCACTACCGTCCACCCGATCTGCGGCAATCATCCTCGAGGCAAGGTTGATCCTTCGAAGTCTGTGAGGAAAGTCGTGCCATCATTGCCCATCATAACGATGACGTCAGCAGCGTCCATCATTGGCCGGAGGCAGATCGTATCACGCGCCGAGCAATAACTGAGGCAGCCCAGCCTATGGTAGGGGTCCACATGGCTGATGAGATAAGGTGAGACAATTTGAAACTGAATAAAACCCGGGTGGGGGTTGAATCTAGCCACACTGCTCCTGCCATCGTTGTCTTCTTCCTCTAATCCTCTGATCCTCTGCCTCCTGGCCTTCCCTGCAACCTGAGAGCCTGCGCATGCCATTTTCTTCCTCAGATCAGCTCTTCGTCTCTTCTAGACCTCTCTGTTCCTTTTTCTAGCAATGAGCTCCCAATCCTGAACCTTGGAGGACGATCTAGAGGATCGTTCTTCTTCCGAGAGGCCTCGAGCTTCTCCTTCTCCTCTCCACTCTCCTTCACCTCCTCTTGAGTGGTCCTCCGATCCGAAGGACCACGTCCCTCTGGCCCGACGGCAGGTCGCCAGTGAGGCTCCCGCAGGGAGACGCCCGGCGGCGGCTGGCAGGGCCCCATCGAGGAGACGCGGACGAAGGTTGGCACCTCCTCGAGGGTGGGGGCGGATTCCCCGGAGGGGGTCGCCTCCATGGTAACATGCCAAGATTTGGCGAACATCCGGGCCCGTTACCAAATCCCCCGAAATGTCAGGCTCTATCTCCTGACTCCCGATGATAGAGTGATTTCTTCTCGACCCGGCGAGTAGCCATTTATGAAATTTTCATGAGGGTGGGCTTTTGCCTACCCTTTCCTTCTTTTTTCATTAACCTCCTTGACTATTACTCCTTGACCCCTTCTCAACTGGTCCCGAACTCCCTTCGGGTCATTAGTGCCTTCATCGTCCTCTGCCATCACCTCCACATTACCCCCGAGCCTCCCTCTTTCACTCTTTCTACATCCTTCGGGCTCAGAAGGGTTGGTGGCTGTTCCAGCACCGACCCGGCCGAGTCCTTAAGCTTCTTCTTCCTACATCCATCAAGGGATGGAAATCCCGATTTTTCTTTGTCAATCTGGACCAGGTTAAGCCCCGGTGGGGGGACCCCGACCTCCGAGGTAACATGAATTCCATCGTCCTTCCTGGAGACAAAGAAGCGTTGGGGCATTTATTGACTACCGACATCCCTCGATACAACCTGCTTCTAACAGAGGAAAACCTTAAGTCGGCGGGTCTCATCTCCCACCGTGGTAAGTCTCCCTCATACTTAGTCAAAGTCTTCCTGTTTCATTTTTTATTTTTTTTTTGCTGACCCCGACTGATGCTATATAGCCATGAAGGTCCCGACCCGTAGACTCATGAGGGCCGCCGCCAAGAAGAGGGCCTAGGAGGGGCTGAGTGAGGGGCAGCAAACACCGGCCCCGAAACATCCGACAATGCGGGTGCCTAAACCTCCCGCACCGCAAGAGCCTTCGACCGCCCCGGAGATCGATCTGATGGCCGACACCCCGCCAGAAAGGGCAGTGGCCGAGGGGGCAACGACAGAGGAGCCAGCCACGGAGGAGCTGGCGATAGCGGAGGAGCCCCCTGCTCCCAGCGGACCAGCCCCCACCGAGGCGATAAGGAGCTGGGGTGAGGGACCGTCAGGGGCAGCAAGTCTGCCCCCCGAGCAGACACCAACAAGCAGCCCTCCACACGCCGAGTCCGAGACCGCCGAGGATGCTGGAGGAAATGGAGTCAGGCCGAGGCCGCCTCGGGACTCCATTTTGAACGATGGGCGCTGGGCGGAGCGGCTTATCTCACCAGTCCTCGTGCCAGAGGTCCAGGAAGAACTTAGCCATTTAAAGGCGGCTACGTTCTTCCGAAAGTCCTACGCGGCCCTGGTTAAAGTAAGTAGTCTTGCAGCCCCTTGCCTTTAGATTTTCCTTTTCCTCTTCTTTTCTCTTTTTTGACATGAGGCTTACATGTAGCTTGCAAACTCCCTGGCGGCTACAAGGGAGGCCATCCATGGGGGAAAGACCCTCATACGGGAGGTCCGACAGGAGGCCGAGGAGGCTCGTGCTCGAGCTGAGGTGGCCGAGAGGGCCATGGAGTTGGCCAGGGTTGCCCGGGCCGATGAGATAAAGGCGTCCGAGAGCCGAAAAGAGGATGAGGCCAGCCATTTGCGGGCAGCACTCAGTCAGCTGATGGTGGCCGAAGGCGCCGTCGCGGTAAGGGACCTGCATATTTTAGAATTGACCGCGGCCATCCAGGCGGCCGAGAATCGGGCGGGCGAGGCCGAGGAGAGGGCAAAGGAGGCCGAGGAGAGGGCGAAGAAGGCCGAGGAGGAAGCAGGTCGTGCCTTGGAGGCTGAGAGGGCAGCGGCGGCATCTTTAGCTACGGAGAAAGAAGCTCGAGCTGCCGAGGTGGAGGCAGCTGTTGAGGCCAGGGCTGCTAGGACCATAGAAGAGTTTAGGGCGTCCGAGCGCTTTATGGACGAGCTGGCCGAAGCTTCGGCGGAAGCGTATCTCCAAGGGTTTCAGCTTGGAAAGGAAAAAGTCGCCCGAGACCTGAACCTTCCTCAGGCCCTTGAGGTCGAGCCAGAGCGTCTTTCCGAAGTTATCTCATCTAACGACGAGTTTGCGCCGGCCGAACCGTGAGCTTCAAGTTGTACTTTTTTATTTTCATTTTTTTTTTGCAAGTCTGACTTGGTCGGTGTTTTGTAAACACTTCGAATTAATGAAGTACAATTTTTCCTTCAATGAGAATTGTCTTTACCCAATTGTAGCTTCTACCCCAAGTCCTTTGGCTGCCGACGTGGGACCCTTAGGGGCTTCGTCGGTACTGAGGAGCAACCTTTAATTCATTCTCGAATAACCTCGACTTAGCCATGTAAGACCGAATCCTAAAGTCGAGGAAGATGGACTTCTGGGGACCGATGGAGCATCGGACTCGGAAGGCCGAGATAGACTCGGGCTTTTAGGGGCCAATTGCATGCCACTTTGCCAGTGGTACACTGGGCTTCGTGGCTAGCTGGCCTAAGGATTTGGTGTCGAGCTAGCCTCGAGCATCAGGTACAGACCGGGGTCGGGCTTGCAGTAGAGAGCCGATGATACATCGCTCTACCAGTGGTACACTGGGCTTTGTGCCTGGCTGGCCCAGGGCTTTTCGTGCCGACCAGGGTCGGGCTTGTTGTTGAGAGCCGATGGTACATCGCTCTGCCAGTGGTACACTGGGCTTTGTGCCTGGCTGACCCAGGGCTTTTTGCCTAGCTGGCCCAGGGCTTTAGGTGCCGAGTTGGCCTCGGGCTTTAGTTGCCGACCGGGGTCGGGCTTGTTGTTGAGAGCCGATGGTACATCGCTCTGCCACAGTACACTGGGCTTTGTGCTTGGTTGGCCTAGGGCTTTTTGGTGCCGACCGGGGTTGGGCTTGTTGTTGAGAGCCGATGGTACATCGCTCTGCCAGTGGTACACTGGGCTTTATGCCTGGCTGGCCCAGGGTTTTTTGCTTGGCTGGCCCAGGGCTTTAGGTGCCGAGCTGGCCTCGGGCTTTAGTTGCTAACCGGGGTCGGGCTTGTTGTTGAGAGCTGATGGTACATCGCTCTGCCAGTGGTACACTGGGCTTTGTGCCTAGCTGGCCTAGGGCTTTTTGCCTGGCTGGCCCAGGGCTTTAGGTGCCGAGCTGGCCTCAGGCTTGAGTTGCCAACCGGGGTCGGGCTTGTTGTTGAGAGCCGATGGTACATCGCTCTGCCAGTGGTACACTAAGCTTTGTGCCTGGCTGGCCCAGGGCTTTTTGCCTGGCTGGCCCAGGACTTTAGGTGCCGAGCTGGCCTCGGGCTTTAGTTTCCGACCGGGGTCGGGCTTGTTGTTGAGAGACGATGGTACATCGCTCTGCCAGTGGTACACTGGGTTTTATGCCTGGCTGGCCCAGGGCTTTTTGCCTGGCTGGCCTAGGGCTTTAGGTGCCGAGCTGGCCTCGGCTTTAGTTGCCAACCGGGGTCGGGCTTGTTGTTGAGAGCCGATGGTACATCATTCTGCCAGTGGTACACTGGGCTTTGTGCCTGGTTGGCCTAGGGCTTTTTGCCTGGCTGGCCCAGGGCTTTAGGTGCCGAGCTGGCCTTGGGCTTTAGTTGCCGACCGGAGTCGAGCTTGTTGTTGAGAGCTGATGGTGCATCACTCTGCTAGTGGTACACTGGGCTTTGTGCCTGGCTGGCCCAGGGCTTTTTGCCGAGCTGGCCTCGGGCTTTAGGTGCCGAGCTGGCCTTGGGCTTTAGTTGCCGATCGAGGTCGGGCTTGTTATTGAGAGCGGATGGTACATTGCTCTACCAGTGGTACACTGGGCTTTGTGCATGGCTGGCCCAGGGCTTTTTGCATGGCTGGCCCAGGGCTTTAGATGCCGAGCTTGCCTTGGGCTTTAGTTGCCGACCGGGGTCGGGCTTGTTGTTGAGAGCCGATGGTACATCGCTCTGCCAGTGGTACACTGGGCTTTATGCCTGGCTGGCCCAGGGCTTTTTGTGCCAAGCTGGCCTTGGGCTTCAGGTGCCAAGCTGGCCTCGGGCTTTAGTTGCCGACCGGGGTCAGGCTTGTTGTTGAGAGCCGATGGTACATCGCTTTGCCAGTGGTACACTGGGCTTTGTGCCTGGCTGGCCCAGGACTTTTTGCCTGGCTGGCCCAGGGCTTTAGGTGCCGAGCTGGCCTCAGGCTTTAGTTGCCGACCGGGGTTGGGCTTGTTGTTGAGAGCCGATGGTACATCGCTCTGCCAGTGGTATACTGAGCTTTGTGCCTGGCTGGCCTAGGGCTTTAGTTGCCGAGCTGGCCTCGGGCTTTTGGTTGAAAAACTGAGATACTAGAACTCAAGTTTATTAATATGAAATGAGGGGTGAAAACCCAAAAGAATACAGGCATGTTATTTAATGTAAGAAGGAAATGCACTACTGATAATACCGACGAAGGTTGTCAGCGTTCCATGTCTGGGAGAGCGGCCTCCCATCCAGCTCTTCAATATTGTATACTCCGTGATGGAGTGCTTCGGTGATCCGGTAGGGGCCCTCCCAGTTCAGAGCTAGCTTGCCTCCTTCCGTCGGCTTTGAGACTTCAGCTCATCGAAGGATCAGGTTTCTCGGCAGGAAAGTCTTGGGGCGCACGCGGGCATTGTAATACTTGGCAGCTCATTATCGGAGACCGCCATCCAGAGCCGCGCTCGGTCTCACACCTCCTCCACCAGGTCGAGGTTGGCTCGCAGCCGGTCCGGGTTGTCTTCCTCACTATATGACTCCACCCGAAGACTCGGGGAGCCTATCTCCACCGGAATGACAGCCTCAGACCCAAAGACCAGGCTGAATGGGGTCTCTCCGGTGGGGGCTCGTGGCGTTGTATGGTAGGCCCATCGCACATTGTGGAGCTCCTCCACCCACCATCCCTTGCAATCATCTAGTCGAGTTCTCAGTCCTTGAGAATGATGTGATTGGTTACCTCGGCCGCTCCGTTGGTCTGAGGTTGTTCGATGGAAGTGAATCTCTGATGGATGCCCAGTTCGGTGCAGAATCCTCGGAAGGGTGCGTTGTCGAACTACCGGCCGTTGTCGGTGACCAGATTGTGTGGTAGTCCAAACCGGCATATGATAGACTTCCAAAAGAAGGATCTCACCTTGCTCTCAGTGATCTTAGCAAGGGCTTCGGCCTCAATCCACTTGGTGAAGTGATCGATGGCCACCAGGAGGAACTTGCGCAGTCCGAAGGCTAAAGGGAATGGTCCCAAGATATCCATACCCTACTGGGCGAAGGGCCAAGGCGCCGCCAGGGGGGTCAGCTGAGATGTCGGCTGTCACTGAATATTGGCGTGGCGCTGGCAGCTATCACACTTCTTAACAAGCTCGGCCACGTCTTCCCTCATGGTCAGCCAGTAGTACCCCTACCATAGGGCCTTGTAAGCTAGGGCTCTGCCCCTCAGATGACTCCCGCATATGCCCTCATGGATTTTTCGTAAGATGTAGTCTGCTTCGGTTGGTCCGATGCACTTGAGGACCGGGTAAGAAAATGATCTTCGATAAAGCTTTCCGTCCATCATCAGGAACTTCGGGGCCCGCCGCCTGAGTAGTCTGGCCTCAGCGGGGTCTTCGGGGAGAGTGTCATCGGTCAAATATCAGACGTATGCGTCCATCAAGAAGGGCCCTTGCTCGATCGGCAGTGCTTCATCCACAGCTTCAATGCTTGGGGTCTGCAGGTGCTCCACATACGTCCTTTCCAAGGTCCCATCAGCCGAGGTGGCCAAACGGGACAGCGCGTCGGCCCTAGCTTTTTCCGCCCGGGGGATATAGCTGACACGAAAGTAAGAGAACCGAGAGGCTTGGGATTGCACCTTGCTCAGGTAATGGGACATGGTCGGGTCTCTGGCTTCGTATTCCCCAGCAACCTGCCCGGAGACAAGCTGGGAGTCCGTGAAGGCCCTCAAACGATCCGCACCGAGCTCCCCGGCCAGCTTCATCCCCGCCAACAGAGCTTCATATTCTGCTTGATTATTAGTGGCTGGAAATAGAAACCGAAGGGCATACTCCACCACCTCCCCCTCGGGACTCGCGAGGATGAGCCCGGCTCCGCTTACCTGAGAATTTGCTGCTCCATCCACATGCAAGATCCATTCTTCCTTTCCTGCTTCCTCGGCCGAGGAGGACTCCATGCGCGCCTCCAGACATGATTCCTCCAAACACTCCTTGGCCCAAGTGCACTCGATCAAAAAATCAGCCAATACTTGGGACTTCATGGCAGACCTCGGTCGGATAGACAGTCAAACTCGCTCAGTTTGATGGCCCACTTGGCTAGCCGACCAGAGGTGTCAGGACGGGACAAGATGGTCCGAAGAGATTGGTCCGTGAGCACCACGATGGGATGAGCTTGGAAGTAGGGTTGGAAGCGTTGGGCAGAGACCACCAGGGCGAAGACGATCTTTTCGGTCCTAGAATATCTGGTCTCGGCATCATGAAGTACCTTGCTGGTGTAGTAGACCGGCTTCTACACTCCGTCGGCATCCATATGCACGAGCACAGAACTGACGGCCTCGGGGGAGGCTGTGAGATACAGGAAGAGCTCCTCCCACCCCTCGGCTTGGACAACAGCGGGGAGTGGATAAAAATTGCTTCAACTCCTCAAAGGCATCCTAACACTCCTTTGTCCACTCGAAGCTGTTGACCTTGCGCAGCGCCTTAAAGAAGGGTAGGCACCTTTTTGCTAATCTTGACATGAAGAGACTCAAGGCCGTCACCTTTCCGGTTAGGTGTTGCACCTCCTTTTTATTAGCTGGGAGCCTCATATCCAAGATGGCCCAGATCTTGTTGGGATTGGCTTCGATCCCCCGCTGAGTTACCATAAAACCAAGAAACTTGCCTGCCACCACCCCGAAGGCACACTTGCGGGGGTTCAGCCTCATCCGGTACCGGCGCAGGTTGTTGAAAGTCTTTGCGAGATCGGCGATGTGGTCAGCAGCATTGGTGCTCTTGGTCAGCATATCGTCCATGTATACCTCCATGTTATGCCTGATCTGGTCCTCAAAGACCTTATTCATCAACCTCTGATAGGTGGCCCCGGCATTCTTCAGCCCAAATGGCATCACCTTGTAGCAGTAAATCCCTTTTTTAGTAATAAAGGAGGTGGCCTCTTCATCAGCCGGGTCCATTCTTATCTGGTTGTACCCCGAGAATGCATCCATGAAGCTGAGAGTTTCGTGTCCGGACGTAGCATCCACTAGCTGGTCGATCCGGGGCAGTGGGAAGCTATCTTTGGGGCACACCTTATTGAGATCGGTAAAGTCCATGCACATCCTCCAGCTCCCGCTGGCCTTCCATCACAACATTCGCCAGCCAGTCGGGGTAGTGCACCTCACGGACATGACCAGCTGCCAACAGCTTTCGCACCTCCTCGTCCACGGCCTTCTGTCTGTCAGGGGCGAAGCTCCTCTTCTTCTGCCGAATGGGTTGGCACTCCGGCTTGACGTTGAGCTGGTGGGTAATCACTTCTTCTGGGATGCCTGGCATGTCGGACGCCGACCAGGCGAAGAAGTCGGCATTGGCTCGCAAGAAAGTGAGGAGCTGGCTGCGGGCTTCCTCCGAGAGCAGAGCTTCGATCTGGATTGTCTTTGATGGGTCCTCTCCAAGAGGAAAGGACATCAGGCGCTCAGCCGGCTCTCCTCTTCTCTCCAGGTCCCGGGGGTCCAGCGCTTCTGGTGCAGGTGCAGGCATCACTCCCTGTGGACTAGGGGCCATGTGGCAGCAAAGTGTGGGCGGGTTCTGCTCCCCCCGCATCTCCCTAACTCCTTCACTGGTGGGAAACCTCATGAGTAGCCTCTTGGTGGAGATGGAAGCATCCAAAAGATTAAGCACAGGTCTTCCGAAGATAGCATTATAGGCGAGGGGTACCCGGACCACCAGAAAGCTCATGAAGACTATACTTTGGCGGGCCGTGCCAGCTGTGACAGGAAGAGTGATCTCCCCCTCGACCTTCATGGAATCTCTAGTGAACCCCATCAGGGGCATGGCGATAGGCCGAAGTAGGTCGGGTGACAGGTTCATGTGAACGAAAGCATCATAACTCAAAACATCCACCAAGCTCCCACTATCAATCAGAATTCTTTTTACAGGATGCTTAGCAATCGTCATGGACACGATGACGCTATCATCATTTTTATTTACCACCCCCTCTAAGTCCCTTTTGAAAAAAGGAATTACAGGATCTAACTCCCCTTCCCCCCTCGGCCTCTTGGGCGGGCCACCTGCCCCTCAGGAAATTATCGCCACCGTCTTCTCAGTTGGAGTATTGTTAATCACCGGTAGCGGAGGCGCCGACGGACCAGGAGCACCCAGGTTGTTCCTCTGAACGAACTTCCCCAGGTGGCCACACTGGATAAGATCCTCTATCGCCTTCTTCAACTGGCGACAATTGTCGGTGTCGTGGTCGTGATCCCGATGGTAGCGGCAGTACAAATTCTTGTTGCGGGGGATCTTTGGGTTCAGTGGAGGAGGGCATGGCAGGTACGACTCACCCTCTATCTCTAGCAGGATGTGGGAGATGGGAGCAAGCAAAGGGGTGTAAGGAACGTCCCTCTGTGTAGGAGCTCGAGGATGGTTGTCTGGTCGGCGGGGAGGTTCGGGCCTCCTGGGCTGGACTTCAGCGGGCTCAGGGCGAGCTGGCTTCTTGAGGACACTCCCGCTAGCCTCGCGCCGAGAGGAATCAGCCTCGTTGGCGCGGATATACTTCTAGGCCCGGGTCAAGAGTTCGACGTAGGAACCGGGCGGCTTCTTGTCAAGGGAGTATGCAAAGCGATACGGACGAAGCCCTCGCTTTAAGGCCAAAGTGGCCACTAAGTCCTCAAGATTGTAAACTTCCAGGGCTGCCTCCTTGAACCGAGCGACGTAGTCTCGCAGGGACTTGCCACTCTTCTGCTGGACAGAGAAGAGGCTATCAGCTACCCTTGGAATCTTCCGACAGGCATCAAAATGGGCCAAGAAGGCCCTGTCCAACTGGAGAAAAGAATCGATACTCCATGGTGGAAGGCAAGAGTACCAGGCTCGAGCAGCTTTCTTCAGAGTGGCAGGGAAGGCGATGCACATGAGCGAATCGGTTGCCCCTTGGACCTGCATGAGAACCTTGTAACTTTCTAGATGGTTCAGGGGATTCGTGGTCCCGTCATATGGATCCAGCTAAGGGAGGTGGAACCGGGTGGAGATGGGCTCCTCCATGATACGGCGGGACAGCGGAGGTCGGCTGTCATAGTCCGCCTCTGGCAGGTGGGTGATCCGACGGTTGAGTTCCTCCAACCGTTGGTTGTACTCGTGGAGTCGACGCTCAGCTCGACGGGCTATCCTGCCATCGAAGGACCCCTCCCCCGAGGATTCTGAGGATGGAGAAGAGTGACGCAATGTTGGCGAGGGCGCTCCGCCTCCTTTCGGTGTCACCGCTTGGGAGAAACAATGGCGTGATGAGAAGGCGATGGGGTCTCTTGGAGGCTCCCCGATGGTGAGGCTTGGGCGAAGCATGATGGTGGCGAGCTTCTGGGACTGGCGATCTCCTCTGGGAGGAATGCTGGCTGGGTTTCACCACCCCCGGAACCGATGGAAATGGCTCCGACTGCCGCGGGACTGCCTGCTGGTGCTGCAGACCTTGAACCACCGCCACCAAGGACTGAACTTGCATGGCTAGGGTGGCAAGCTGGTCTTCCTGGAGCTGCTGTGGAGGAGGCACAGAGACGTCGATCGAGAGAGCGGAAGGTCCAACCGCCTGGAGACGTGGCAGTGCAGGGACACCGACTGAGGGAGCTGAGGGGCTAACTGCCAGTGGATCAGCTCCTTGATGCTGCCCCCCAACGCAACTGACGGAGACCCCTTTCGCATGAGTCGTCACCATGGCTTAAGAGCTCGGGAAGAGAGAGGTTGCAGATTACTGGTTCGATATCTTTCTCTTCCCCCTACCTGGCGCGCCAATCTATTGACGCCGAGTCACTTTCTTCAAACGCCGAGGAAACAGACGTCCTCCTCGCCGGACTCCTACAAGAAAAGTCCCCAGAGACCGGATGCTCCGGTGGGGACCCTCCAACGCTCAAGTTAGTCACTCGGGAATAGACAAGAACTGGCTAACGGAAGGAAGCTAGAAAGTTAGAGTTTAACTAGTGGGAAGAAGCTAGAAAACCTCGGTTCTTGGATCCCTACTTACATTGAGAGTGTGCACTTTTATACCTGTTCAAAGATCCACCTTTCTGTTCCAGAAGATAGCTGATTTCAAGATACCTCGTCCTATAACGGACAAAAAGGATGAGGCTGACAGTGATGGGTCATACTGTAATCATGCGTGTCGGAGGTGTCCTACGTTATCTATTAGTACAGCTTCACAGGTGTCCGATGGCTGTAGCTGTACCTGGTGCGCATCGTTGCCAGATGTGACCGCGCACAGTTATGGGCGGGTTATGAATCGTACGCTGTAACGGGGTATGGTCATGCACAGTCACGTACGTGCAATGGACCATACGCCGTTATGAGGCATGGCCACATGCTGCTATGGATGGGCAACGGACCACGCGGGCATGCCAGGTGGCTCGAGGCTATAGGTTGCTGGGCTCAAGGGCCAGACCACATACTGGGCACTATTCAAGCACTCCGAGGCCGAGAGAGAAACTTGAGGCTGACCCCTGTTCACGAAGTCCGGGACTGGAGGGGGTCTCGGAGGTTGAGGTACTGTTCATGAAATTCGGGACCGGAGGGGGTCTCAGAGGTTGAGGCTCGAGGCCAAGAGCAAAACTCGAGGCCGAGCGCTGTTCATGCAGTCCGAGGCAGTGGGGGTCTCGGGGGTTGAGATACTGTTCATGGAGTCTGGGACCAAAGGGGGTCTCGGAGGTTGAGATACTGTTCATGAAGTCCGATACCGAGGGGGGCTCAGGAGGCCGAGAGGGCCTCCGTCAGTCGCCGTTACCGTTTATTATGATGGCATTTGATCAGCCATATCATTCTCTTTCTCTTGTTTGGAAAGGATGAAAGGGAAAGGAAATGTCGTTCTCCTTTCTTGTTTGGATAGGTTGTTATCCTTTCTTGTTTGGATAGGAAGGATGGAAAGGAAGGGAAAGAATTTGTGATAATTATACCCCTCCAGAATAGGAAATGAACTGTGAGAATGGAAGAAGGAAGAATAGAAAATGAAAGGATATTTTGGTCTTCCATAAAAGTATGACTTAAACATTTTTTCCTCCCTCAGTTTACTCCTGATTTGAAGGTTAACATATTTACACTTGAAGATGAAAGAAAAAAACTGATTACTCTCATTTCCTTCTCCTTTCCACTACAAGAAAATACTGAAATAGCGACGCAAATTTAGCGACGCAACGATGCAAATTTAGCGACGCATCGTTGTGTCGCTAAATTGCGACCACATTGTGATGCCTCCGCGACAACAAAACATTGCGATGCAATTAGCGACGCATTAGCGACTCAATAAACTAGAAAATTAAAAAAAAAATTAATTTTTTAGCACGCAAGTAATGCGTCGCAATATTTTTAAATTTAGTTTTTATAAAATAGAATTATAAAATATAAAATATTACGATGCAACTCGGTGTGTCGCAATATTTTTAAAAAAATTAATTATGTTAAATAGCAACGCATTAGCACGTAATAAATCAAAAAATTAGAAATTTTATTTTTAATTTAGCGACGCACTAATTGCATCGCAATTATTTTAAATAAAATTAATATTTATAAATATAATTATGAAATAAAAATATTGCGACGCAACTCAGTGCGTCGCAATGTTTTTAAAAAAATTAATTATGTTACATAGCGACGCAATAGCGACGCAATAAAATAGTAAATTAATAAAAATAATTTTTAATTTAGCGACGCAAGTATTGCATCGCAATATTTTTTAAAAAAATTAAATTTTATAAAATATTTAAAAAATTATGAAATAAAAATATTGCGACGCAACTGAGTGTGTCGCAATGTTTTTAAAAAAAATTAATTACGTTAAATAGCGACGCAATAAAACAGTAAATTAATAAAAATAATTTTTAATTTAGCGACGCAAGTATTACGTCGCAATGTTTTTTAAAAATTAAATTTTATAAAAATATAATTAAAAGATAAAAAAATTTAAAAATAAATCATTGCGACGCAATGAAATGCGTCGCAATTGTTTTAAAAAAAATTAATTTTGGTGCATGCGTCGGATCGGTCATCGCCGACCGGGATCGATCATGGCTTCGATCGATCGCAACCGTCGGATCGTCGCCAATCGGATCGATCACGATGGTCCGAGATCGTTCATCGCCGACTAGGATCGATCATGGCTTCGATCGATCGCAACCGTGGGATCGTCACCGATTGGATCGATCGCAACGGTCCGAGATCGGTCGTGGCCGATCGGGATCACGGCTTGGATTGATCGCAACCATTGGATCGTCGACGATCGGACTGATTGCCACGGTCCGAGATCGATCGTGGCCGATCGGGATCAGGGCTTGGATCGATCGCAACCGTTGGATCGTCGGTGATCGGACCGATCGCAATGGTCCGAGATCGGTCGTGGCCGATCGGGATCAGGGCTTGGATCGATTGCAACCGTCAGATCATCGGTGATCGGACCGATCGCAATGGTTCGAGATCGGTCGTGGCTGATCGGGATAACGGCTTAGATCAATCGCAACCATCGGATCATCGGCGATCGAACCGATCGCCATGGTCCGAGATCGATCGTGGCCGATCGAGATCAGGGCTTGGATCAATCATAACCGTCGGATCGTCGGTGATCGGACCGATCGCAATGGTCCGAGATCGGTCGTGGCCGATCGGGATCAGGGCTTGGATTGATCGCAACTGTCGGATTGTCAGCGATCGGACCGATTGCCACGGTCCGAGATCGGTCGTGGCCGATCGGGATCAGGGCTTAGATCGATCACAACCATCGGATCGTCGGTGATCGAACCGATCACAACGGTCCGAGATCGGTCATGGCCGATCAAGATCAAGGCTTGGATCGATCACAACCATCGGATCGTCGGCGATCGGACCGATCACCACGGTCCGAGATCGGTCGTGGCCGATCGGGATCAGGGCTTGGATCGATCGCAACCGTCGGATCGTCGGCGATCGAACCGATCGCCACGGTCCGAGATCGATCGTGGCTGATCGGGATCAGGGCTTGGATCGATCGCAACCGTCGGATCATCGGCGATCGGACCGATCGCCACGGTCCGAGATCGGTCGTGGCCGATCGGGATCAGGGCTTGGATCGATCGCAACCATCGAATTGTCGCCGATCGAACCGATCGCAATTATTTTTACAAAATATAATTTTTATCAAATATAATTATCAAATAAAAATATTGCGACGCATTATCGATGCATTTTTCGAAAAAATAAAAATAATTTTTTCAGAGAAAACAAGTTTTAATATTGCGACACATATATTGCGTCGCAATGTTTTTTAGAAAAATAAATGTTGTAAAAAAATATAAAAATAAAACATTACGATGCAATATATGCATCGCAATTATTTTCATAAAATATAATTTTTATCAAATATAATTATCAAATAAATATATTGCGATGCATTAGCGACGCATTTTTCCAGAAAATAAAAATAATTTCCCAAAAAAAACAAGTTTTAATCTTGAGACGCATATATTGCGTTGCAATGATTTTTAGAGAAATAAATGTTGTAAAAAAATTTAAAAATAAAACATTGTGATGCAATATATGCGTCACAATTATTTTTAGAAAATATAATTTTTATCAGTTATAATTATTAAAAAAATATTGTGACGCATTAGCGATGCAATTTCCTAGAAAATAAAAATAATTTTCCTAGAGAAAACAAGTTTTAATATTGCGACGCATATATTGCGTCGCAATATTTTTTAGAAAAATAAATGTAATAAAAAAATTAAAAAAAAACATTACGACGCAATATATGCGTCGCAATTATTTTCAAAAATATAATTTTTATAAAATATAATTATCAGATAAAAATATTACGATGCATTTTCCCAGAAAATAAAAATAATTTTTTCGCCGGATATTGGCGCCAAATTAGCGACTCATTAGCGACGCAATTAGTTGCGTCGCTAAGTTTTGCATAAAATAATAAAAAAGGCTAAATTAGCGATGGATTAGCGACGCGTTGTTGCGTTGCTAATCCATAATAAATTTAAAAAAAAATAGCGAGTGATTAGCGACGCAAATTTATGTCGCTAATCACTACTATATAAGCTGGGTCGGGCCGGCCCCCCCCACCCGCTTCTCTTCTTCTTCCTCTTCTTACCCTAACCACCGTCGTCCCCTCCTCCGGCTCCGCCCGCCCTCTCCCTCGGCACTACGAACCACCGGCGGCAGCTCCCCCCACTCCGGCGGCGTCCCCTCTCTACCGAGGTAAGCCCCCCTCCCCCTCATTTAAAAAAAAAAAATCGTTGCCGGCCATGGCCACTGCCGTGGCCAGCCGTTGCTTGGCCACGGTGGCCAGGCCAACAACAAAAAAAAAATTTAACAGGGGGGGGGGGTTCCCTACCCCCCCTCGTTGCCGGCTGTGGCCTTCTTCTCCGGGCACGGCCTCGGCCGTGTCCGTCTTCTTCGACCACGGCCGCTGCCGTGATCGGCCGTGGCCTGGCCACGGTGGCCAGGCCAACAAAAAAAAATTTAACATGGGGGTTTTCCCCACCCTCCCTTCGTTGCCGGCCACGGCCGTGGCCTTCTTCTCCGGGCATGGCCTCGGTCGTGGCCGTCTTCTCCAGCCACGGCCGCTGCTGTGGCCGGCCGTGGCCTGGCCACGGTGACCAGGCCAACAAAAAAAAATTAACAGGGGGTTTTCCCCAACCCCCCCTTCGTTGCCGGCCACGGCCACGGCCGTGGCCTTCTTCTCCGGGCAAGGCCTCGGCCGTGGCCATCTTCTTTGGCCACGGCCGCTACCGTGGCCGGCCGTGGCCTGGCCACGGTGGCCAGGCCAACAAAAAAAAAATTTAACAGGGGGTGTTTTCCCCACCCCCCCTTTGTTGCCGGCCACGGCCACGGCCGTGGCCTTCTTCTTCGGGCACGGCCTCGGCCGTGGCCGTCTTCTCCGGCCACGCCCGCGGCCGTGGCCGGCTGTGGCCTGGCCACGGTGGCCAAGCCACCAAAAAAAATCAAAGCACTATAACCTTTAGACCCGTTTGAGAATTTGTAAGACTTAGTCTTACAAATTCTCAAATTGTCCTGGTGGACAGTTTGAGAATATTTTTTGCGATATGTTAGTCTGATATTAATCATCGTTGGTTGAGATTGCGGTTTGTATTTGCTCATGCGTTCTGAAATGCTGCTGAAATTTTAACGTAAACCATCAATGATAATTAATAGCAGAATAACATATGGGATAGGCCTCACCTTTTAGACATGGAGTGAAGGTGGAATTAATTTAGGACACTTGATTGCTTATGAAATCCGATGATTGAACGGACCGCATTGCAGCCCGGCCCGAACCCAATCCCTAGCATTAGTTGAGTAAAAGAAATGATTTAGTTATATATGTACTAATGCTAATATAGTTTTATATCGTGGTTTCCTTTAATGGTTTATCAGAAACTATATAAATCGGTCAAAAATGAGCCGGGCTCGCTCGTGGATGTATGCAAGGATAAAAGATGGCTTGCTTAATCCAGATTTTCTGAATGGATTGGAAGAATTTTGTTAATAGGTACAAATTTCAGATTGAACGATTAGCAGCTTCAAGAGGCACGCAAAATTAGGGCGTGTGTGTTAAAGGAGAAAGTGTTGGAGCAAATATGCAGGATTATTACGGAAAGTTAGTAGAGGTGGTTGAAGTTGAATATCCCGGTTGGCCTATGAAATAACAGTATTGTTTCGTTGTGATTGGTTCGATCCGACAGTTCCTGTGGGCAAAAGGGTTCATAACGACTACAATTTAGTTGAAGTGAACCATCGATGAAGATTGCAAAAATATGAACCATTCATCCTTGCATCCCAAGCTCAGCAAGTGTTTTACTGCGGATATCTAAGTTTGCGCAACGACAAGCGAGATTGGTGGGATGTTTCTAAAATTGTCCCACGTTCAACAATCGTATTGGATGAGAGTTCATCAAGTCAATCAGCCGAGTGCCCTGCATTTCAAGAGGATGAGATGGAAATGCATGCAATTGAGGACGACACAAGGGCTCCTGAAACATCACTTAGAGATCCAAATGGTGATGTCCAAGAAATAGCGGATGCAAATGTTCGGTTTCCTTCCGATGATAATGAAACTGAATCGCAGTCCGATATGGCATCGGATATTGAACCAAGATTTCATGAAACAAATGAAACCGACTAAACATAGAGGTTTTTTTAAATTCAATTTATTTTTATATATATTATATTTTTACATATTCAATCATTAATCGTAATTACATTCATGAATCTTTAGTATTTTTAATATGATGGGCCGAGGAAGATCTACCGACAACGGACGGAGTGAGCAGGGACGTAGCCCTGCTGCATCAGATCACATGAGCTTTGGAGATGGAGAGTTTCGATCTCCACACATCGCATAGCCTCCGATCTCTCCAACAGTCGGCGGTGATCCTGCATTGGTATTATCATCCAGCCGATCGGCACAGACCTTCGAGAGTTCTTCCACCATCGGCCGCACCGTACTTCGACTGGATGCTCATGGGCTATAAGTATATACTAATTAAAAATATATTATTGGGGAGATTGTTGAGAATTTGTTGCCCCAATCTTATTGATTTTGATGATTACCAAAAGCCATGAGCATATTAAAAGATGCAATGAGTTTATTTACATAAGAAATGAATTTATTTAGAACAATGAATGAGAATGTTAAAGTATAACATTAATCAATTTGAAAGTAACTTCAAGCTCCATGTTTAAGCTTTCAAAAAGAAATTTTACACTTCATATTAAAATCAATGAGTTTTTGAAACATTTCTTGAATTGATTCCTAATGACAATTTTATTATATTCAAGTCAAAAATTTGATTTAAAATGAATTTGGAACGAATTTCAAGTCAATTAGAAAATTCTCTGATTTTTGATACGTTCCGGAGCCAACTCTAGAGTTTCAGAGTCGACTCCACTCAGAATACAGAAATGACTATCTGTCTCGAGTCGACCCATGTGATTTCTTAAGTCGACCCCCGATTCTGTCGAGCCGACTCCATGACTGTGTGAGTCGACTCCGCTCAGACACCAGAGGTGTGTTTTTCTGAGCATTTCGCGAGTCGACCCCCAACTTTTCATGAGTCGACCCCCGACTGTCAGGAGTCGACACTTTATTTTTGATGAGTCGACCCTTTGACTTTCTGAACATTTCTATTTTTGGTATCACGACTTCGAGCTGACTCGCGGAAAGCAGGAGTCGACTCCAGCAAATCTGGGCGAAATTTTTCCGAATGCCAACTCAGCGTCAACGGTAAGATTTTTAATTAACGGCTATTTTTCTTTGTTTCTAACGGCTATATTTTTGCAGAATCTATAAATAGAGAAGCCGTTTTCAAATCAAACATATACAAATAGAGAGATATTCACTTCAAGAGAAAAGAAGAGAAAAATCAGAAAAATAGAGCTTCATTTGAAAAAATCCGTGATTCAAAATAGAGTGAAAGAAAGAGTGTGAAATCAAAGGAAGTTCCTTCTGTGCTCAAGCTCAACAATCCAAGGAAGCTTCAGAAGAAAATCCAAGAGCTATTCAAGAGCATCTCAAGTGATTTTCAACACTCAAAGAAAAGAGGAAAAGCTCAAATCAACTCCAACGTACATTCCGTGAAGAATCCGAGCTGAGGCCCGATTCTACACTTCAAAGGAGTTAAGGAAAAGAAGAAAAGCTCAAAAGCCAACAAACTGCAAATCAGGCTTTTCTAAACCTTATTCTTATATTTGTTTATCTGCTCATTAAGGAGCTTTGTAATTGAAAAACAACATTTCTATTATTTGTGTCTAGTTCAATCTTGGGGATTGAACTAGTGGAGGTAGTCTTACCTCGGTACAAGCTTGGTAAAGCTTGTGTTAGGGTTTTTGTGCTGGTGAGTCCTTGAAAACCAGCTGGGTTCGTTGTGATCCCGGGAAAACAACAAGTTTGAGTTGTGAGCTTGTAAAACAACTCTGCTGTAATCAAGGAAGATTATAGTGTGGACCCAAGTGAATCTTGGGAGTGGACGTAGGTGTTGGATACACCGAACCACTATAAAATCTTTGTGTTTGCCGTGCTTCCATTGACTCTTTCTCTATCTCTGTTTTATTCACTGTACTTAGTATTCACATTGCATTTGCCTTCATTCTTCTTAAGAAAACTATTTTAAAAGGCTAATTTTTTAAAGAACCCAATTCACCCCCCCCCCCCTCTTGGGTTGTCATCTGGGCCAACAATTGGTATCAGAGCAAGTGCTCATTAGATTTTGATCACACGATCAAGAGCTAAAGATCCAAATGGCAACACAAGTTGGATCATTTGCTGAAGGTCATTCTACGAATAGACCTCCACTGTTTAATGGTTCAAATTATTCTTATTGGAAAGCAAGAATGAGGATATTCATTCAAGCTTCTGATTATGAATTATGGGGTGTTATAATTAATGGACCTAGTACACCCACACATGTCATTGATGGCACTATTGTTCCTAAGCCCGAAAGGGATTGGAATGATAATGATAGGAAGATGGCACAACTCAATGCTAAGGCCATGAATGTCTTATATTGCTCTTTAGACGCTAATGAATTTAATAGAATCTCCACTTGTAATTCCGCAAAGGAGATTTGGGATAGATTAGAGGTTACCCATGAGGGTACCAACCAAGTAAAAGAATCTAAAATTAATATTCTTGTTCATAAATATGAGTTGTTTAGCATGGAATAATCTGAAACCATTGCATGCATGTATACTAGATTTACAGACATTGTAAATGGTTTGAAAAGTCTTGGTAAGACATATACTAACTCAGAACTTGTTCGAAAAATTCTTAGGTCATTACCAAGATCATGGGAAGCAAAAATGACAGCAATCCAAGAAGCAAAGGACCTCAACACTTTACCCTTAGAGGAGCTTCTAGGATCTCTTATGACCCATGAGCTGACTATGAGGCAGCATGTAGAGGAGGACACAAAGAAGAAGAAAGTGATTGCCCTCAAAGCTGCAAAAGAAGAAGAGAGCAGCAGTGATGATGATGATGATGAAAGAAACTGCTCTCTTAGCTAAGAAATTTAAAAGATTCATGAGGAGAAAGAAACCCATCCACAAGAAGAAATTTAGAACTAAGTGGGAAGGAGAAAAGGATAAGAACAAAGACAAGGACAAAGAAAAAGAGAAAGACCCCTTGACTTGCTATGAGTGTAATAAACCGGGGCACTTTAGGAATGAATGTCCTAAATTAAAGAAAGCCTACAAAAAGAAAAAGAAGGCTTATGTGGCGACTTGGAGTGACAGCAAGGAATCTTCTTCCGAAGAAGAAGAACAAAAGGAAGTCGCAAACGTATGCTTTATGGCGGACGACGACGATGAGGTAAGTTTCGATAACCCTTGCGATGAATTTGCTTTTGATGAATTATTTGATGCTTTTAATGAACTTGTTAGCGATTTTAAGGTTTTGAAAAAGAAATACAAGATTTTGAAAAATGAAAATTTAACTTTCATTAAAGAAAAGGAAGATCTTAATAATGAAGTTAAGAAGCTTAAATCTGAAAATGAAGTTTTGGTAAAAGATAAAGAATTAAATTCCAATGAAAATGATAAACTAAGGAAAGAGGTTGAAAAATATAAGAACATAGTTGATAAGTTTACATTAAGCTCAACTAAATTAGACATGTTATTAAATAGTCAAAAAGCAGTTTTTGACAAAGCCGGATTAGGGTATAATACTTTAAGAAAACAAAAATCACTGAAAAATATTTTTGTGCGTGCTGGCCAAAGTAATTTTACATGCTTTAAATGTAATCAACAAGGGCATAAATCTTATGAATGTAAAATTCTAAAACCTAATAAAAACTTAAATATTAAAGGAAAGAAAATATGGGTTCCGAAAGGAACAATATTTGTTGCTACTAACCATGAAGGACCCAAGAAAGCTTGAGTACCTAAACATAAAGTTTGATATCACTGCAGGAATGTCTTGTGGCCAAGAGATCAAAGAAAAAGTGGTATCTTGATAGTGGCTGCTCAAGACATATGACGGGTGACAAAGAAGAATTCATCACCCTTGAAGAAAAGAAAGGAGGAGTTGTTACATTTGGCGATAATGGCAAAGGCTAAATCTTGGGGTTTGGTAACATTCAAATAACTCCCTCCACATATATTGAAAATGTACTTTATATTGATGGTTTAAAGCATAACCTAATTAGTATAAGCCAATTATGTGACAAAGGTTTTAAAGTATCATTTGAATCTTCTATATGCACAGTAGCTAATTCCATTGATAACAGCATTGTTTTTATTGGAAATAGAAATGGCAATGTATACTTGATTGACTTAGACAATTTGTCTACTAATAATCATTGCTTAGTTGCTAATAATGCTAATATGAATGAGATTGGTTGGTTGTGGCATCGAAGATTAGGTCATGCAAGCACACACCTGATTTCAAAACTAATTAGAATGGATTTAGTAAAAGGTCTACCTAAAATAGATTTTGAAAATAACAAAATATGTGATGCATGTCAGTTTGGAAAACAAACGAGAAGTTCCTTTAAATCTAAAAATGTTGTTTCAACTTCTAGGCCATTAGAGCTACATCACATGGACCTTTTTGGACCAACTAGAACACAAGTCTAGGAGGAAAGAAATATGGTCTTGTGATAGTAGATGATTACTCTAGATTCACTTGGGTAATGTTTTTAGCTCACAAAGATGAAACTTTCTCGATATTCATGAAATTCTTCAAGAAAGTAACAAATGAGAAAAACACTACCATAGTGTCTCTAAGAAGTGATCATGGAACTAAATTTGAAAATCACTTATTTGAAAGTTTTTGCAATGAAAATGGTATTAATCATAACTTTTATGTACCAAGAACCCCTCAACAAAATGGAGTAGTTGAAAGGAAAAATAGGACTTTAGAAGACATGGCCCGTACCATGCTATGTGAAAGTAAACTCCCGAAATACTTTTGGGTGGAAGCTATTAACACAGCATGTTACATCCTAAATAGAGCCTTAATCAGACCTATTTTAAAGAAAACACCTTATGAATTATGGCATGATAGAAAACCCAACATTAAATATTTTCATGCATTTGGTTGTAAATGTTTTGTTCACAATAATGGTAAAAATAATTTAGGCAAATTTGATGCTAAATCTGATGAAGGAATATTCTTAGGATACTCTACAACTAGTAAAGCATATAGAGTATTTAACAAGAAAACTTTAGTTGTTGAAGAATCCATTCATGTAGTTTTTGATGAATCTTTAGCAACTAGTTCCGAAAAATTTGATGATGAAGAAGATACAAACTTAATTGAAAAAGATCTTGAAAAATTAAATATTGATGTATCTTTAGATCATGAGCAAGACGCTAAAGATAATGATTCACCTAAGGATGATGACACTAATACTAATCATAATGATGTAGATCTACCTAGGGATTGGAGATATGCTTATAGTCACCCTAAGGAATTGATTATAGGTGATCCATCTCAAGGAATAAGAACTAGATCATCTATGAGAAACATTAGTAATCATCTTGCATTTGTATCTCAAATTGAGCCTAAAACTATTGAAGAAGCTGAAAAAGATAATAATTGAATGTTAGCAATGCAAGAAGAATTAAATCAATTCACTAGAAATAATGTATGGACTTTAGTAGAAAGACCTAAAAATCATTCTGTTATAGGATCAAAATGGATATTTAGAAATAAACTGGATGAAAATGGTATAGTAATTAGAAACAAAGCTAGATTAGTTGCAAAAGGATATAATCAAGAAGAAGGTATTGATTTTGATGAAACCTTTGCACCAGTAGCAAGATTAGAAGCCATTAGACTATTACTTGCATTTGCATGTCACATGAATTTTAACTTATTTCAAATGGATGTAAAAAGTGGTTTTCTAAATGGATTTATAAATGAAGAAGTATATGTAGAACAATCACCAGGTTTTGAAGATCATGAATTTTCAAATCACGTTTTTAAATTGCACAAAGCATTATATGGTTTGAAACAAGCACCTAGAGCTTGGTATAATAGATTAAGTAAATTCTTAATTGAAAATGATTTTATAAGAGGAAATGTTGATAAAACATTGTTTTTGAAAAGAAAAGGTAAAGATTTATTAGTAGTTCAAATATATGTTGATGATATCATTTTTGGTGCTACTAACAATCTTCTATGTCAAGAATTTGCTAAGTTGATGCAGGGAGAATTTGAAATGAGCATGATGGGAGAACTCAACTTCTTCCTTGGACTCCAAATCAAACAAAGCAAAGAGGAAATCTTTATCAACCAAACAAAGTACACAAGAGAAATTCTAAAGAAGTTTGGTATGGAATCAATCAAACCCCTCGGGACACCAATGAGTCCTTCATGCAAGCTGGACAAAGATGAAGAAGGTTGATCAAAAATATTATCGAGGTATAATCGGATCCCTACTTTACTTAACTGCAAGTAGACCAGACATAATGTTTGTTGTTTGCTTATGTGCTAGATTTTAGTCTGAACCTAAAGAATCACATTTAATTGCTGTTAAAAGAATACTAAGATACTTAAGTGGAACTAAAAATGTAGGTTTATGGTATTCTAGAGACTCAACATTGAACTTAATTGCATACACTGATTCTGATTATGCTGAATGTAAGTTAGATAGAAAAAGCACAAGTGGTGCATGCCAATTCTTAGAAAGTAACTTAATCTCATGGTTTAGCAAAAAGCAAAATTCAGTTGCATTATCAACTACTGAAGCTGAATATGTAGCGGCTGGAAGTTGCTGTGCTCAAATCCTATGGATTAAGAGACAACTTGAAGACTATGGTATCACTCTTGATAAAACACCTATAAGATGTGATAACACAAGTGCAATTAATCTAACGAAAAATCCAATTCAACACTCTAGAACTAAACACATAGAAATTAGATATAATTTTATAAGAGAACATGTTGCAAATAATGAAATATATCTTGATTATGTCAATACTAAAGAATAATTAGCTGATATATTTACAAAACCCTTGAGTGAAGAAAGATTCTGTTATCTTAGAGGAGAGTTAGGGATTTGTGATCCATTAGAATGAATTTGAAACCCCTAAGGAAATTTTATCTAAAATTCTTTCAAATCCTTGATCTTTAAGGAAATCTTATCTAGAATTCATATCTAATTGATCTATTAAAATCCAATGATTATTTTATCAATTTTTATGATCATTATCCGGACACATTTCAGTTTATCTGAAACTTTATGTTTTTTGCTCTGAAATGGTCTCGGAGCCGACTTGGTGAGTATTGGAGTCGACTCCAGGTTTCTACTGAAACTCTTGAGTCGACCCCTTCTCTGCGCGAGTCGACTCCACTTCGGGATAGTTTTCTGCGACTGTCCAGAGTCGACCCCTCGCTTTGCGGGAGCCAACTCGAAGTGGTCCCAGGTCGATTTATCTAGGACAGAGTCGACTCGCCGTTCATTTCTAACGTCTCAATCTCTCCAAATACTCTCTCCAAAATATTTCCTGACCTTCCATATCCTCAAAAATCCCTAATTAACCCTTCCAATAGATCAATGGCCCCTAAGACTCGAGGATCTAACCTTGGTGCGGCCGGAGTAAAGAGGAAGAGAGCGGTGAGGAAGACCGTGAGGCGTCCTGTTCGTGAACCTTCACCAAGCACGGATTCAACCTCATCATCTTCGACCCCTAGTGCTTCTCCATCTACAGCTCCATCACAGGTAGATAGACTCGCCGATAGAGTGATTACTACGGGGAGGAAAGTAGATTTTGAATTGTTTGAACTGAGGGATTTATTGTGGGAAGGCAGTTGATTGAGATGGGTTGGGAAAAGATTTGCTCTTTAGATTGTCCTACATACCCTGCCCTTGTTAAGGAATTTTATAAGAATCTATCTAGAGGAGATAATGGACTTGTAAGCACTGTGAGAGGAAATAGAATTTCAGTGACAGTGGATTTGCTTTCTAGATTATTGAATCTTTCAGTGTCAGGAACATCTATATTTTCTTCTGAAGACAGAAGCCCAGCTCTTTCTAGACTGCTTAACAGGGAGATTGTCGGTTTTGAGGAAGTTTTTGCTAATCAGTTATCCTTAGAATTGAGACTTCTCCACAACATCTGTAGTAGAATCCTATTCCTAAAGATTGGGAGGTTTGATTATGTGTCAGAAAGAGATATATTTGTAATGGATGCAATTGTGACTGGTAAACCCATTAACCTTCCTAGTATGATTTTATGGTATATTGCCGATTGTGGAGGTAAGAGAAAATCAAGTTTACCCTACGGCATGATTCTCACCAAAATTTTCCAGAGCCAAGGGATTATCATTTCAGATAGTGAGCCTATGAGGAACTTAAGACATACTGACTTTTATAGTTTGGCCACTATACAAAGAATGGGTTTTGTTAAGAGAAATGGAAGATGGGAAAGGAAAGGTTTGATGGATGATAGAGCCGTGGACACTGAAGCACTGGGACCGTCAGTCAGACATTCTTCGCCTGTTCCTCCAAGCTTTCCTATTCCTGCTCCTGCCCCTACCCCTGCTCCGTTATGTGATCAAGCATCATCTTCATCTGTTGGTTTCACAGAACTTCAGTTAAGGCAGCTTAAAGGCCTTCTTGATAATCAGTCAGAAAAATTGAAATCAGAGTTTGAAAACAAGTTTATGAATCTCAAGGAAACTCTTTACTCTTTAGATGACCGGATCACCAAAATAGAGTCAACCATTAGCACTTCATCTGTGTCTTTAAGTGGAGACCTTAAGAATATATTTGAAGAGCTTAAAGACATCTGTGGAGATGGCAAAACATATGCTAAATGCAATGCTGAACTCCAAGATAAAATTTTGACTGCTTGCACTTTTGTTGATGAGAGACTGAAGGACTATGTAAAGATACAAACAGATGGAATGAAAAATATAATAGATCATTTGACTAGGATTGTAAGGACTCACTTTTGATGTATTAGATACTTAGTCCTTACAATGTAATGAAGTTTATATTGTGTTTTACACTTTTATACTTTGATGTAATGAAAAGTCTATTTTGAATTGTCAATGTAATCTCAGCTTGAATATATTTCTCCTTTTATCAATGAATGAATGATTTTGTTAAATCAAATCTTGAATGAATGAATGATTATGTTTGATGCATCTCTACATTTTTGTTGATAACAAAAAAGGGGAGAGTTTTATAGTTTTATAACTGTATATGCATATAGGAGAAATTGATTAATCAAATGATATTAAAATGATTGAATGAATGAGATAAATAAATGAATGAATGGGATATTTATTTAAGTTTCATAGGGGGAGCTACCTCATTCAGGGGGAGCCTAAGCCTAACTATGAAAAAAAAATAAATTCTCTAATCAATCATGCATAAACTCAATGTTTTTGTCATCATCAAAAAGGGGGAGATTGTTGGGGAGATTGTTGAGAATTTGTTGCCCCAATCTTATTGATTTTGATGATTACCAAAAGCCATGAGCATATTAAAAGATGCAATGAGTTTATTTACATAAGAAATGAATTTATTTAGAACAATGAATGAGAATGTTAAAGTATAACATTAATCAATTTGAAAGTAACTTCAAGCTCCATGTTTAAGCTTTCAAAAAGAAATTTTACACTTCATATTAAAATCAATGAGTTTTTGAAACATTTCTTGAATTGATTCCTAATGACAATTTTATTATATTCAAGTCAAAAATTTAATTTAAAATGAATCTGGAATGAATTTCAAGTCAATCAGAAAATTCTCTGATTTTTGATACGTTTCGGAGCCGACTCTAGAGTTTCAGAGTCGACTCCACTCAGAATACAGAAATGACTGTCTGTCTCGAGTCGACCCATGTGATTTCTCGAGTCGACCCCGATTCTGTCGAGCCGACTCCATGACTGTGTGAGTCGACTCCGCTCAGACACCAAAGGTGTGTTTTTCTGAGCATTTCGCGAGTCGACCCCCAACTTTTCATGAGTCGACCCCCGACTGTCAGGAGTCGACACTTTATTTTGATGAGTCGACCCTTTGACTTTCTGAACATTTCTATTTTTGGTATCACGACTTCGAGCCGACTCGTGGAAAGCAGGAGTCGACTCCAGCAAATCTGGGCGAAATTTTTTCGAATGCCAACTCAGCGTCAACGGTAAGATTTTTAATTAACGGCTATTTTTCTTTGTTTCTAACGGCTATATTTTTGCAGAATCTATAAATAGAGAAGCCGTTTTCAAATCAAACATATACAAATAGAGAGATATTCACTTCAAGAGAAAAGAAGAGAAAAATCGAAAAAATAGAGCTTCATTTGAAAAAATCCGTGATTCAAAATAGAGTGAAAGAAAGAGTGTGAAATCAAAGGAAGTTCCTTCTGTGCTCAAGCTCAACAATCCAAGGAAGCTTCAGAAGAAAATCCAAGAGCTATTCAAGAGCATCTCAAGTGATTTTTAACACTCAAAGAAAAGAAGAAAAGCTCAAATCAACTCCAACGTACATTCCGTGAAGAATCCGAGCTGAGGCCCGATTCTACACTTCAAAGGAGTTGAGGAAAAGAAGAAAAGAAGAAAAGCTCAAAAGCCAACCAATTGCAAATCAGGCTTTTCTAAACCTTATTCTTATATTTGTTTATCTGCTCATTAAGAAGCTTTGTAATTGAAAAATAACATTTCTATTATTTGTGTCTAGTTCAATCTGGGGGATTGAACTAGTGGAGGTAGTCTTACCTCGGTACAAGCTTGGTAAAGCTTGTGTTAGGGTTTTTGTGCTGGTGAGCCCTTGAAAACCAGCTGGGTTCGTTGTGATCCCAGGAAAACAACAAGTTTGAGTTGTGAGCTTGTAAAACAACTCTGCTGTAATCAAGGAAGATTATAGTGTGGACCCAAGTGAATCTTGGGAGTGGACGTAGGTGTTGGATACACCGAACCACTATAAAATCTTTGTGTTTGCCGTGCTTCCATTGACTCTTTCTCTATCTCTGTTTTATTCACTGCACTTAGTATTCACATTGCATTTGCCTTCATTCTTCTTAAGCAAACTATTTTAAAAGGCTAATTTTTTAAAGAACCCAATTCACCCCCCCCTCTTGGGTTGTCATCTGGGCCAACATATATGTTTATGTTTTTAAGCTAATTACTTATACATGCATTTTTTTAATAGATTTATTGAGCAGCATCATGTATCGAGCCACATCAGCTCCATATTTTAGAAGCGTGTGGATCCCAGTGGCTACGATTGGCGCCATGTATCTGCAGCCACGAGAGAGTTTTATTTTTCAGAGTTTCAGGTAAACTTATTAAATACAATTTATCACTGATATAAAATTTCTTAATCTTAATAAACTATGAAACTAACTATTTATTTTAATGCAGAAAAAGTTTATGTGGGACCCTGCCAGCCATGATGCCATTAGGGCAGCATGGGAAGCTCTTACGGGACGCCGATACTCCGACATGCTTCATCGTTGGAGGTCATCGGGTCACCGTCCTGCGCATGTGCCAGAGGGTATTTGGTACGAGTGGCAGCAGGTCTGGCAGTCCGATGGCTGGCGCAGGAGGTCCGCATCAGCCAGCACGAACCGCCGATCCGAGAGGGGCGGTCCTGGCATGGGTCTCTCCCGCCACACTTCGGGCTCCATTTCGATTCAGGAGCACAGACGCCGTATGGTAAGAAAATATAATAATTACTAATTTAGTTATTTACAATACTGACTTTAATATCAATTTTTCTGTTGTTATAGTCTGAGCAGGAGGGCGGAGATCCTGGTGAGTTTCGTCTATTTAGGGCGACACACACCAGGAGGGATAGTTCCTGGGTCGATACACGATCACGGGAGGTTGCGGTAAGAAATTAGCTTTATGTCGTATCTGTTTAATTTCTAAAATTTTATTTAGAGAAATTTATTGATTCATTTATTGTTGATTTTATAATTCAAAGACACGAGTCGAGGAGCTTCACTCCCAAGCATCGCAGGTCGACTCTACTGATGGAGGGACGCCCGTAAAACTCTCAGCAGAGGAGAGTCGATGTGTGTTTTTGGAGGTTGTTGGTGCCCAGCCGCGAGACCGCAGGGTCTATGGTCTGGGCACTAGAGCTTCTGCATATTTTCCCCATCAGGCCTCCAGCTCGCGATATTCTGGCGATATTCCTGTCGAGCATTTAGACGACATTCGGAGATCTATCACGGAGGATGTTCGTCAAGATGTTCCACAGGACGTTCAGCAGGAGGTTCGACAGGAGTTTGAGCATGAGTTCGAGCAGCGTACGGGAGGCCTTCAACAGGAGCTTGCAGATGTGCAAGAGCAAATGCGTCAGTTGCAGGATATGGTTAGCAGCATGTTGCAGGGTTTCCAGCCTCCACATGATCGTGCCGATTCTTGATGTATTTTGTTTCTTTACTTTTTATATTTTGTACATGAAAACTTTAAAATTTTAATATATTAATTATTTTTGGAAATTGAATGATGAATGTTTGGATCAATATGAGTTATGAATGTTTCTATCAATATTTAAATGCAATGAAATTGTATTAACCGTTTTAATTTTTAATATTTTATTTTTAAAAAAAATTTAATTAGCGATGCATTAGCGACTTAAGTTGCGTTGCTAATATATCTAAAATATTATTATTAAATATTACGATGCAATGACCTGGCATCGCAATATTTTAAAAAAATTTTAATTAGCGATGCATTAGCGACTCAAATTGCGTCGCTAATATATCTAAAATATTATTATTAAATATTACGACGCAATGACCTGGCGTCGCAATATTTTAAAAAAAAATTAGCGACGTATTAGCGACTCAAATTGCGTCGCTAATATCTAAAATATTATTATTAAATATTGTGACGCAACTAAATGCATCGTAATATTGCGACGCAATTGAGTGCATCGTAATATTTAATAATAATATTAAATATTAAAAATTAGTTTTTAAATTAGCGACGCATTTAGGATGTGTCGCAATATTGTGACGCATTTAGTTGCGTCGTAATATATTGCGACGCATTTGTGCGTCGCAGAGAGTCGCTGTTAAGCGACGCAATTGCGATAAATTGAGATTGCGACGATGATCTCAGCAACGCCATCATTACGTCGCTAATGCATCGTAATAGCATGTTTAGTGATGCATTAGCGACGCATTTGGGCGTCGCTATATTTTTTTTCTCTTGTAGTGTTCCCTTCTTTTCTATCTTTCTTTCAAATAAGATTTTTTTTTTCCAAATAGGCCCTTACTGTTTAGATGGGAGGGAATGGAGAGGAGGGGAAGGGAAAGGAGGTAAAAGGTCACATGTTATCTTGTTTGGGAGGAGGGTGAAAGAAAGAGGGGGAAGAGAACGAGAGTAACTGGTTCCCCTCCTTTTCCTTCCAGAGAGCTTAAATTTGTTAACCCCTAAATCGGGGTAGGGAAAAAGTTTAAGTCATACTTACTGGGAAGACCAAAATATCTCTTTATTTTTTATTCTTCATTCTTTCACTCCCCGATTTATTTCCTATTTTGAAGGGATATAATTGTCACATAACTCTTCCTCTTTTTTTTTTCTCTCTATATCCAAATAAAATAATTAATATTATCCCTTTCTTTTTCTTTCATCCTTTTCAAAAAATAAAATAAAAAAATATCTTTTTTTTTTTTTTTTCTTCCGTACCTTCCCTTCCAGATATCCAAACAAAGCTGGCTATAAATAAAAGCACTAAAATCTAGTCGACGTGCACCTTCCACCGCCCGCAGTGAAGTGCCACGCCAAGCTGCACCAAAAGTAACGACCACGTGAACTCCAAACCACCGTACTCTCCAATGATGCCTCCTCCAGTGTTGGTCCTTCTCTTCTCCCTTCCCTTCTCGTTGCAACGGGCTGGCTTCGCTTCGTGTCAGCCGTTAAGTTCCGCTGCCTAGCGCGCCGGGCTTTATAGCTTGCGCTTCACGCTCGGCCTCCGCGCCCGGGACTGGCCGCGGCGGGCTGACCCCTGCTCATTATGGACCGGAGTCCGCTGCCGGTCCGGCCGGGTCGTGTCACTCAACATCTCCGGCCTCAACCGCACCGAGTTCGCCCGTCACAACCCCCGGTTCGCCGTCGACGGCCTCCAGAGACTCACCCAACTCGTCTATTTTAAATTTTAATGCCTCCGGCTTCCCACTCCCCGGCCACATCCCCGACTGGTTCGGCCGCCGCTTCCTGTCCTCCCTCGCCACCCTCGACCTCAGCTCCGCCGCCATCTCCGGCGACATCCCTCCGGCTCTTGGGGCTCTCTCGAACCTCAAAACCCTAATCCTCTCCAACAATTAACTCGCCGGATCGATTCCGCCGCAGCTCGGTAATCTCTCTCTCCTCGCCTCTCTCGATCTCAGCTTCAATTATCTCTCAGGCGACATCCCTCCGGCTCTCTGGGCTCTCCCGAACATCAAAAGCCTAATCCTCTCCAACAGTAGCCTGACCGGATCGATTCCGCAGCTCGGCAATATTAATGCCAATGCCAGCGGCGGAGTGTTCAACCTCTCGAACAATCTTTTCTATGGATCGATATCTTCTGGACTTGGAATTCTTTTCCAAAGATTCAAAATTGTCGACCTTTCGAATAATTATTTCGAAGGAACGGTTCCGGTCAGTGACTGGATAACGAATGTCATTTACGCAGTAAATTGCTTTCGAAACGCCGCGATTCAGAAGAGCACCGCTGAGTGCGAAAAGTTCTACATGGGAAGAGGCATATTTTACGATGGCTCCGTGGCGAAAAGCAATAGGAATTGGAGAGATATTTTGGGAGGGGTGGTTGGTGGGCTAGCATTTGTCGTCGTTTTGGTTTCAATGTTTGTGCTATTCTTAGTGAGAAGAAGAAGCAAATTCGGCCAAGAAAAAGGGCGTCCATGATAGTGGACCGTCTTCTGTAGGGGTGACCCCGGAGCTGCCGTTCTCTGCGGTCTCAGTTAAATTTTTTGCCATGGGGGATTCCTTCACATATGAGCAGTTGCTCCAGGCGACATCAGAGTTTAGTCCCCTGAAACTGGTCAAGGCTGGGCACTCTGGGGATCTATACTATGGTGTTTTAGAGGATGGGACTTCTGTGGTAGCGAAGAGGATTAATGTGCAGACTTTGATCAGGGATTGTGATGCCCCCAATAGTCCCACATTGGAAAATTAGGAATTGGTTGAGTGGTTTATAATCGGTTAAGCAAGAAGGATAAGGCACCAATTGGATCCCTTTTTTGGTTGTGGTGGCCCAAGTTGGTATGGACCTTGTCCGTCTTGCTTTCTTGTAACGAAACGGGCCCGTGGGTCCGGATCGTTATAATATGGTATCAGAGCCAGGTTATGACATTAGGGACATATACATGATGACACTTTAGGCAAAACACTAGAGTGACATAGAGACTAGAGTGGCATAGAGATAAATTATAAATTAAAGGAATATCAGAAATTATGCTTTGAAAGCCTAACAATTAATGTTTACAGTGATATTAATTACAACTAATTTATCAGGAGATAAGAATGACACGTCGCACTAGAAGTCGACAAAATGATGAGAGTTCTCAGATTGGTAATGCTGACCAATCGGGAGGTCTGGAAGCCACCGGAGCTGCTGCCCCCGCCAATTCAGTCAGGACTGATCAGCAGCAACTCCAGACTGAGATGCTTCAGGTTCTCTCGGGTATGGCGCAATCGATGCGGGACTTGCAGCACCAGATTCTGTAGGCCTTGTTCGCTCGGCCTACTCACACTGCTCCGCAGACACAGCCTGCCCTTCCTGTTCCATAAACTCAGCCCGACTCTACTGCTCCACAGACCCAGCCTACTCCATCTCAATCCTGGATAGGGATTGGCCGCAGCTTTGCAGACTTCAAGAAATTTGCCCGTGCCCCTTTCTCTGGATCCACCAACCCTGTTGATGCTGAGCGGTGGATGCGAGACATGGAGAAGGCTTTTATAGCCCATGGTAGTCAGGATATGGAGCAGATCAGATTTGCCACCTACCTTCTCCAGGGAGAAGCCTATGATTGGTGGTTAGTCGAGGAGCAGCGTCGGAATGGACAGATTATTTCTTGGGAAGAGTTTAGAGAGATATTCTTCGACAAATACTTTTCCAGGAGTGTACAGAGACATGGAATCAAAGTTTATCAAATTGGAGCAAAAGGATCTTTCTGTGGCCCAGTATGAAGCTGAATTCACCAGGTTGACCCGTTTTGCTCCAAATATTGTGACCAATGAAATAGCCAAGGTCACCAGATTCACTGAGGGACTGCGATCCAGACTGAGGCAAGCGGTCAATGCATTTGAGCTCCTCACTTACAGTGCTGTAGTGAATAAGGCCTTGGTGATTGAGAGGGATATGGATGCTGTTCAAAAGGATTGGGAGCTACGGAAGAAGAGAAAAGGGCCTACTTCTGGCCAATCCTCTGCTCAGGCCAAGAAGAAGGGTGCACAACAGACTCCAGCTGAACCACAGAATAAGGAGACTCGTTGCATTCATTGTGGTAACTCCCACCCTGGAAAGCCTTGCCGCAGAGTGACTGGTGCCTGCTTTGTCTGTGGGAAAACTGATCACAAGATTGCTACCTGTCCCTTTCGGAAGGATCAACAGCCTTCTTCAAGTCAAGGAATGAGCCAGCAACAGCAACAGCAGCAGCAGCAGCCACCGAGGACCCAGGGACGGGTCTTTAACCTCACTCAGCAGGACGCTGCCGCATCTAATTCTGTGGTGACAGGTATACCCTTTAATGTTATATCTAACATTACATTTTTATCTAGTGCAATGCATTGACAGTTAATTAACAGTAGGTGCAATCCTTAATGTTAAAACAAATTACACTTATGTCCAGGAATGATTAAAGTAGGTACTGCTTATGCTCAAACTTTAATTGACTCGGATGCCACGCATTCTTTCATATCTGACATATATCTTGACAAGAATGCATCATTAACACCTATTCCTCTGGAGCAAGAGCTGCATATTGCGCTTCCAAATGGAGATGTTATGAAAGTTGGCACAATATGCAAATCTTGCCCAATTATCTTGGAGAATAGAAGGTTGAATGCTGATCTCATTATCCTCCCACTGAAGTTTTTCGATGTTATCCTTGGAATGGATTGGTTGGCCTCCTGTCATGCTTCAGTTGACTGCTTCAGGAAGACTGTCAACTTCAAAATTCCAAGCCAGCCTGAATTCATTTTTATTGGTGGTCAGAAACACCTAGCCTCAGTGTTCATATCAGCGATGCAGGCTGGAAAGTATTTGATGAATGGTGGTCAAGGATTTCTTGCTGTAGTCAAGGACCTTCAACAAGAAGAGACCAAGTTGGAGGATATTCCCATAGCTCGAGAATTCCCTGATGTCTTCCCTGAGGATTTGACTAATGATTGGGAAGTCGAGTTCTCTATTGATTTAGTTCCTAGAACTGGACCTATATCAAAGGCCCCTTACCGTATGGCCCTGACCGAGCTAAAAGAACTGAAGGATCAACTGCAGGAGTTCCTAGATCGAGGATTTATTAGACCCAGTGCTTCTCCTTGGGGTGCTCCAGTTCTATTTGTTAAGAAGAAGGATGGCAGTCTTCGACTCTGCATTGATTACCGAAGAATCAATAAGGTAA
Organism: Calamus simplicifolius; assembly: GCA_900491605.1. Lineage (NCBI taxonomy): Eukaryota > Viridiplantae > Streptophyta > Magnoliopsida > Arecales > Arecaceae > Calamus > Calamus simplicifolius. The sequence goes on from UESW01004039.1 coordinate 281,183, forward strand.
CAGTGCGAAATAAGTATCCTCTGCCAAGGATTGACGACTTGTTTGATCAACTTCAAGGAGCCCGGATATTCTCAAAGATTGATCTTAGGTCCGGGTACCATCAGCTCAAAGTCAAAGAAGGGGATGTGCCAAAGACAGCATTTAGAACCAGATATGGCCACTATGAGTTCTTGGTGATGCCGTTTGGGTTAACTAATGCCCCAGCAGCATTCATGGACTTAATGAACAGAATTTTTAAACCATATCTGGATCAGTTTGTGGTGGTTTTCATTGATGATATTCTGATATATTCCAAGAGCCATAGAGAGCATGAGGACCACCTGAGAATCGTGCTACAGATTCTTCGAGAAAAGAAGCTTTATGCCAAGCTGCAGAAGTGTGAGTTTTGGTTGGATCAAGTATCTTTCTTGGGTCATATAATCTCTAAAGATGGTGTATCTGTGGACCCGAAAAAGATTGAAGCTATCATTAGCTGGAGCCGACCTTCCAATGTGGCAGAAGTCAGAAGCTTCTTGGGATTAGCCGGGTATTACCAAAATTTGTGGAGAATTTTTCTCGCATTGCTCTATCCCTAACTCGCTTAACTCAAAAGCGAGTGAAGTTTGACTGGACAGTGGAGTATGAGGAAAGTTTCCAAAAGTTAAAGCAGCGCCTGGTGTCAGCTTCCATTCTTGTTCTTCCAACAGGATCTGAAGGTTTTACTATATATACTGATGCCTCTCGGAAAGGATTGGGATGTGTTTTAATGCAGAATGAAAGAGTGATAGCTTATGCCTCCAGACAACTAAAACCTTATGAGCAGAATTATCCTACTCATGATCTGGAATTGGCTGCTGTGGTTTTTGCTCTGAAGATTTGGCAGCATTATCTATATGGAGTGTCGTGTGATGTGTATACAGATCATAAGAGTTTAAAATACATCTTCACACAGAAGGAGCTGAATTTAAGGCAGAGGAGGTGGTTGGAACTATTGAAGGACTATGACCTAAATATACAGTATCATCCTGGGAAGGCCAATGTAGTTGCTGATGACTTGAGCAGAAAATCCTCTTCTGAGTTAGCTGCTATGATTACTTCCCAGCCTCATGTATTGAGAGATTTGGAGAAGTGGGAGGTTGGTCTGAGAGTACAGCAGTCTGATGGGCTTGTTGCAGCACTTGTACTCCAGCCGACCTTAGTTGACAGAATCAAGTCCTTCCAGATGGAAGATTTAGATCTACAAAGGATTAAAGAAGTGGTACAATCAGGAGTTCAGAATGAATTTTATATAATGGAAGATGGATCCCTGAAATTTGAAGGGAGACTTTGTGTGCCAAACAATGAAGAGCTAAAGGCTGAAATTTTGAAGGAGGCTCACTACTCTCCCTATACTGTGCATCCAGGTAGCACTAAGATGTACAGAGACTTAAAGGAACATTTTTGGTGGAAAGGTATGAAGAGGAAGATTGCTCAGTATGTGGCCAAGTGCTTGGTGTGTCAGCGAGTGAAAGCCGAGCATCAAAGGCCTGCGGGACCTCTTCAGTCTCTGATGATTCCACAGTGGAAATGGAAAAAGATTACAATGGACTTTGTGACTGGTCTGTCCAAAACTCCTAAGAGCAACGATGCAGTTTGGGTCATTGTGGACAAACTAACAAAATCAGCTCATTTCCTACCTTTCAGAGTTGGGGTCTCTAGTGAAATATTGGCTAATTTGTATATTGAGCAGATCGTGAGACTCCATGGTGTTCCGGTATCTATTGTATCAGATAGAGATACCAGGTTTGTGTCCCAGTTTTGGAAGAGTCTTCATAAGGCCTTGGGAACCAAACTAAACTTCAGTACTGCCTATCATCCCCAGTCAGATGGACAATCAGAGAGGACCATACAGATTCTGGAGGACATGTTGCGAGCCTGCATGATGGACTTGGGTGGAGCTTGGGATAACCGCTTACCTTTGGTGGAGTTTGCATATAATAATAGTTACCAAGCCAGTATCCAAATGGCTCCATTTGAAGCTCTATATGGTAGGAGGTGCAGATCTCTTATATGTTGGGATGACGTGGGAAAAAGGAAATTGCTAGGCCCTGAGCTGATTCAGCAAACAGTAGATAAGGTGCATTTGATCAGGGAGCGTCTTCGTACAGCTCAGAGCAGGCAAAAGAGCTATGCTGATGTCAGAAGAAGGGAATTGGAATTCCAGGTTGGGGACCATGTGTTCTTAAGGGTATCACCAACCAAAGATGTGATGAGATTTGGGATTAAAGGAAAGCTGAGTCCACGTTATATTGGACCTTTTGAGATCTTGAGCAGAGTCGGAGAGGTTGCTTACAGTCTGGCACTGCCTCCGATTCTATCTGGGGTACACAATGTTTTTCATGTCTCTATGTTGAGAAAGTATATCTCTGATCCCAGCCATGTCATAGCGTATGAGCCTATACAATTGAGGAAAGATTTATCATATGAGGAGCATCCTGTGCGTATCGTAGATCGCAAATATCAGGTTCTGAGATGGCGTACCATTCCCTATGTCAAGGTGCAATGGAGTAATCATTCTGAGAGGGAGGCTACTTGGGAACTGGAGGAAGAAATGAAAGAAAAGTATCCATAACTATTTGTATCTTAAAATAGTTAATGATTGAAAACTGTTAGCTTTAGTTGATTGTTAGTCCTTGGGACAAAAATTGGAATCTTAATTTTTCTCAAGTTATCAATTTCGAGGCCGAAATTTTTATAAGGAGGGGAGAATGTAATCCCCTGGAATTCTCAACTGCTCATTAGAGTTATCACGAGATCAGGAAGATAGACTCTAGATATTTAAATTTCAAATATATCTAATTAATAGAGTCCCTTGATTTGAGGACTCTGCATCGCCTTTAAAAGATCACCGAAACCTCCTTTCCATCATCCGCGAACACCACTTTCCCATCGTCATCGTGCGCGCATCTGCTTCTGGTAAGTCCCCTGTCCATGCCTGGGAGAGAGAAAGTTAAAAAAAAGAAAAGGAGAGATAGGGAGGAACCGGGTTGAAGAACCCAGTCCCTTCCCTGTGTCGACACAGGTTCAGGCCCGGCGGCGTGCCCGCTGCCTTGCCGGGCCTGAGCCCCGGCCGACAACCCCATCGGCACCGGGGGTGGCATCCGGTGGGGTGCCGGAAGAGAGAGAGAGAGAAGAGCAGGGACGAGAGAAAGGAACTCCTGGGAAGATAGTTTTAACCGGTGGTCCGATCCTTGGTTCGGGCCCGGCGGCGTGCTCGCCACTTCGTCGGGCCTGAGCCTTGGTCAGCGACCTCCACTGGCGCCGGGCGTGCATCCGGTGGAGGTCCGGCCGGCCATGGTGGCCGGCCGTGCCGTCGGCACGATTCTTGGCCACGGAAGACAGTGAGAGAGGAGAGAAATTAGGGAGAGAGAGAGACGGAAGGCCGGCCACCGCCGCGGTGGCCGGCTCTGGCCCAGCCACCGGTGGTCGGACCGCTCCGGATTGGGCCGGCGATGTCATCGGCATGATTACGAGCCGCCGCGAATAGACAGAGAAAGAAAACTAGGATTGAATGAAATTGGAGAGAGAGAGAGAGAGGAAAGGCGTCGCGGCAGGCTCTGGCTCGGCTGCCGGCGGCCGGGCCGCCCCCTTATTTGGCCGGCGATGGCCCTGGCCGCCAGCATGAACTGCTCCCTGTTTCGTTTGAAACAGGGGAGCAACAGTATAAAAAAAAGGAAGATGCTGGGCCGGCTGGGCTGCTTCAATTTGGGCTTATTGGGCCGGTTCAGGAGCCCTATTTGAGCAGCATTTTGGGCCCTGTATCGGGTCGAGAATGGCAAAGTAAATATATGGCCCGAATCAGGATTGATTCTAGTTTCTGGGGATAATTTTATTTCCCTATTTGGGTGTATACATTGAGAGATATTCAAGGCCAAAGTTGGGCCCGTGAAGTGGTTTGGGTAGAGTTTAAGAATTATTTTATAATTTAGATTTTAGAAATTTAATAATGAAAAATGATACTGTAGGTTCGCAGGTGTCCAATTAGCTGAGTTATCAATTGGAATTTGTGTACTGAGGTAAGTAAGTCAAGTATTATAATTTATAATTTATTTAATTTGTAAACTGTGGACTTATAGTTCAATGTAATTATGTTAATTTTTGCAAAATTATGTTGTTACTACGATAATATGTAATTATGATAATGACAGAAAAACTTTGTGTCGCCGCGGTTCTCACATGACAGATTATCACATGACAGATTCTCATATGACAGATTATCACATGACATATTATCACATGACATATTATCACATGATAGATGACAGAATACTGGTACCAGGACCCTTCCTCTTAGGGGATATTTAAGAGTGATATACAATATGTGTGTTGTAGGGCCGTGGGGCACAAAGAAACATAACGACAGTATAAACAATGTTTTGTTTACATCGCATACATTCTAGTAATTATTATTGAATTAAGTTTTAAATTAATTGATCTAATGACATGAACCTGCTGATAGCATGATAAATAAAATTTTGAAATTATATTAGGCTTACTTATTGAGTGTGAGCTCATAGAATTCTCACAATGTTTTTCAGAGCCTCAGGAATGAAGAAGGATAATTGGGATAGAAGGAGCTTCTATTAAATGGACTTAGTTTCATTATATTGATTTAGTTCAGATTTGCTTGTGTGTAGGGCAGGTAGCCCAGGACTATAATTATGGTTTGTAATAAATCATGGATGTGAATTTTGCTTTATATTGATTTATGTGATGAAGTTCGAGACGCCTTGCATGCCTAGCATGCGGCGGGTTGTCATTCTAGCTCAATTTTTGGGACTGAGGCATGACAGCTTTATTACAATATGGTATCAGAGCCATGCACCAGTCGGAAGTGCAGGAGCTAAGTGCCACACAGGGCAAAATGCTACATCCATGGAGGATGAGAGCCACCTCTTGAACTTGTGGGGGCCACCTCTAGAATCCTGCCTGCCTGGTGGTTGTGATCAATTGCCCCTGGCGACGAGGATGTCGCCTCTGTAAGAGGATAGATTGTGATGCCCCTCCCAATAATCCCACATTGGGAAATTAGGAATTGGTTGAGTGGTTTATAACTGGTTAAGCAAGAAGGACAAGGCACCAATTGTATCCCTTTTTGGGCTGTGGTGGCCCAAGTTGGTGTGGACCTTGTCCGTCTTGCTTTGTTGTAACGAAACGGGCCCGTGGGCTCGGGTCGTTACAATATGGTATCAGAGCCATGCACCAGTCGGAAGTGCAGGAGCTAAGTGTCACACAGGGCAAAGTGCTACATCTATGGGGGATGGGAGCCACCTCTTGAACCTGTGGGGGCCACCTCTAGAATCCTGCCTACCTGGTAGTTGTGATCAATTGCCCCTAGCGACGAGGACGTCGCCTCTGTAAGGGGGATAGATTGTGATGCCCCCTAATAGTCCCACATTGGGAAATTAGGAATTGGTTGAGTGGTTTATAACCGGTTAAGCAAGAAGGACAAGGCACCAATTGGATCCCTTTTTGGGTTGTGGTGGCCCAAGTTGGTGTGGACCTTGTCCGTCTTGCTTTCTTGTAACAAAACGGGCCCGTGGGCCCGGGTCGTTACAGGGAAGCATATGTCTTGGAGTTGAATTTATTTGCCAAGGTTTCGCATGAGAGCTTGGTCCCATTTGTTGGGCACGGTGTAGAGAGGGAGGATGAGAAGCTTCTTGTCTACAAGCATATGCCAAACAGGGATCTGTCTACTGCTTTGTATAGGAAACCTTTAACAGAAGAAGGGCTGCAGTCATTGGATTGGATAAAGTGGTTGAAGATTGCGATAGGGGTGGCTGAGGCCCTGTGTTTTCTTCATCATGAGTGTACTCCGGCTCTGGTTCATAGGTACAGCTTGATTTCTCTAAATGCTAATTCTATTACTCTTTTCCCCTCTCTGCTTTTCTTTTGCTTGTAGAGATATATCAAGCAATCCTGAACAAGTTGCTAAGATGGCATGAACTTGTTTTATTTAATCTCTTCTTTTAGTTGATTATCTCATGTTTTAAATAACACTTTTCTTATATTTTTAAACAAAGATGCTTAAAAATAGAATACTTAGTGGAAAGCCTATCCTTTCTTTATGGGTTGTCTTTATAGGCCAAAGTTAATTCATCAAATTTTGGGAGCCTTCTATTATTATATTTCAGTTTTATTTTAACACCCTATAACATCATGTTTAAATTCTGGCCAAGATAATTTTGCATGACTATGGGACCTGTCATGATATTAGAACCCTTGATACCTAATGATGGGAAGGGAAACACACATTACTTGGTTGTAGTTTGTGGTCATGAAACTGGAAGAAATCCTCCAAGAGCTCACAACTGATGGAAAGAATTTTGATGAAGTTAAGAATCGAAGGAACAAATAATAAGTCAAAGCAGCAGTTTGATAGTCTTGTGTCTCTGTGACTACGTTTGGAATTCTCTGTTGCTCAAGTATCTCATACTTTAGACTCTCATAACTTTAATATGAAACACAAACTTTCAATGATGGGATATGGTTAAATTGGGTGTGCTCGGAACCACACAGACCCATATGCGCAGTTTGATGTGTCAAATCCAAACTCATAAACATGAGTGCTAATTTCTACCACTTAATGTTTCCAAACATAAGCATGTGCACACCTAGCTAGTATATGCACTGAGTTTCCATTATGGTTGCAGGGATGTTCAAGCAAGCAGTATCCTTCTAGATGATAAATATGAAGTGCATCTTGGAAGTTTAAGTGAGGTATGTGCTCAGCAAGGAGATGGCCAGCACAAGGTCCTCACCAGGATATTGAGAACATCACAGTAAGTTTCTCTTACCAATTTCATGCTATGATATGGACGGCCTCTGCTCTTTTTCGTTTTTTTTTCTTTTTTCAGAAAAAGAATGACATTTTCTTGTTGGTTGTTCCTTTATGTTGTTATGTCTCTTCCGACGTTAGTGATCTTGGTCCATCTATTAATTCAGAACCTTTTCTTCTTGCTTTTGTCATTCCAAGTTTGTGTTGTGATGGATGTTATTGATTCTTTATTTATGCTCAGAAAACATTCTTAAAGGTCATAATCTTATTTTTCTTTGTTTTCTCTTTTTCTTTTAAATTTTTTTAGTTGCTAGATATCTCCAATCATCAAGTATTTCTTGAATCACATAAAATTAGTTTACTTTTTGCTTGATTTCTGTATGAACAACATAATAGATGCAGCGATACAATATTGAATAAAGAATCCAATAAGTCATAAATGGAACACATCCGGTTGTCTGCACTTGCAGACCTCTATTTTGCATTAAAATCTTGTAAGATTATTTCAAACCAAGCTGTCTAGCTATAGCTTTTATGTTAGAATGATGGAAACTTTGAAGGCCATGCAAGCAATAGATGAGTCTAAAGATTAAAGAAATAATGACGATGTGTTGGATATGTGGTGAACTTGTGCAAGGTGTTGAAAGTTTTGATGCATGCGGCATGAGTCAAAGATGGCTCTGCTTGTGGGAAGGTCTTATTTTTGAATGATCTGGAAAGTAGAAGAGGTTTGCTGATAAGAATTTGATTAATGTTTCAATTGTCACTTCCCGTATAGGAGGTTTACGCTTGGCCGGGAATTGCTTGCAATGTGGAATCTGCAAAGTTCATCCCAAATAAATTGGCAAATAGAAAGGTGCTAAAGATGTGGTACAGACAAGAACTGTTAATCGAATTTATATGCTTAAAAATTTCTTTGAGATATTCTCAATACACTTTATGACTGAAACAAACATGCCAGCCCATGGAAAATGCAGCGGTCAACCTCTTATCCCGCTGCTTACGATGTGTCTCTTATGTTTATGTTTAGGCATTTACTTTTCCTTGAACCTGCTGCTTAGGGTGTCTCTTATGTTTATGCTGCAGGCACTGACAGAACTTGCTTACCTTTGGAGTAATCATGGAAGAAAACTAATGTCACACTGTTTTTGGATCATGAAGTTTCACTGGCTTAATAACACTTGAGTCAAATAAATTGTCTGGAGATTTTAATGATCTTTTATCCTCCTTGGATTAGTTTCTCTTTTACCTGGCATAATTTCCAAAGGCCAAACAATTCTCCATGAAGAAAGATTATTCTCTATGAAGAAAGATTATGTTTTCCAGAACATTGCATCTCATTTCCTCAGCCTTTGACGTAAAACAAAGAGAGATGCAATTCTTTCTTTCAGACCACCCTACGGCTGAATCACAACTTCACCGTATTGGTGCTTACCATGTATACTTGCTTCATTTGCACATGTTATTCTCTAGATCCCACAGATATGACCATAAATTTAAATCGCTACTTTGTTTTATGTTATAGAACATTAAATTTGGAAGTTGGAAGAATAAATAGGTTAATTTGGTATCCAAATGCTGGAGAAAAAAATTTTATAACACATCTTCACATGAGATCCATTTCATGTTGGTATTCAAGCAGACTCTCAGTTACAAAAGAGAGAAGTGTTCTCCACTTCAAAATATGCAGACTTTCATATTCTGAATTTTGAGGTTTTCATACTCATAATTTCAGGATGAAATAAAAGGTCAGGGTTCTCGAAACACACATACATGCATGCGTGCGCACACACAAACATGCAAAGAAGAAGAAGAACTTCAGGATCAATTTTTTTAGCAGTTCAGGAACTACTGTTAACAGAGTAGGAAAATATCTTGTGCTGATGCATGGAAGTACTGTATTTGGAAATTAGTATGTAATACCTTAAAGATGGGTGTTGTATTTTTGCTGGTAGCCAAATGCATCTGTTATTTTATTTCTTGAGACTTCTAAATTTTTTATTTTGAGTTGATCATTGAAAAACTCAGAACAATGTCAATAGAAGTTCTAACAATATCCTCTCTGTTCTGGTGTGCAGGACATCTGAGAAAGGCGTTTCTGGTAGGTGCTTGCAGATAATTCGAATATTATCCTTCTTGTTTGTGCTTGTTATTCTGTCTCTATCCAGGTATAGCTGACTTCGTTGTCTGTCTTCCTAATATATTCAGGCTCTCCCACTGCAACATGTTCCTATGATGTATACTGTTTCGGGAAGGTGCTTCTGGAGTTGGTTACAGGTGAAAATCAAAACTCTAGATGAGTTCCTTTTTCAGTAATGGAGAAAAACTTTATCCAACAAAGAAATAGGAATATATTTGATGATTCTTCTAATAATCCATAAGAATCAAGTGTATCTAAATTGGGAGAAAAGAGATCAGTTGCTTCTAATAACCTTATTGTATGCCAAATTTGTAATAAAATGGGTTACTCAGTTATCCAATTTTGGTACTGATTCAAGAACTTATTCAAGATAGAATATTCCTAAAGCATTGGTTGCTGTAACTTCGTTTGACAATTAGGATCAAGGTTAGCTTGCATATAGTGGTGCTATATCTCACATGATAGGCATTAATGCAGGCAATCTTTATAATCTCTATTTTTATAATGATTTTGATCCTTTTATGGTGAAAAATGGGACATATCTTCTCATATCTTGCATAAGAGATGTAACACTTAATGTTGGACGTAAATTAGTGAATGTTTGAGTTTTATTAGTGTCATCTTTCAAAAAGAATTTATTATTTGTGAGCTAGTTACACCTGAATATTTACGTAATTTGAGTTTTCTACCAATGGTTTTGCGACAAAGGATAGAAAAATGGGAAAGCTAAATAGCATCAATATGCTTAGAGATCTCTTTCTCTCTCAATATCAATATACTAGACTACAAAGCTAAAATGTTAGGATGTAAGTTATTGGTACTCCAATGGCCTTGAAATCAAGAGGTTCCCTCTTCCAAGCCATTTGGGCTCAATACATTAGAGGACTGTTGTTGGGTTTCTTTAATGGAAAAGTTCTGTATCGCACGTGATAATTGGCCATGCGCTTGTATGACTATGCATGTGGTACAAAAAAAGATAAAAATATTTTTCAACATGCGCATTTGTATGCATGCATAGCTAATCATCGCATACAGTGCATGCGTTCTGCATGATGCATGATACACAAAGAGCTTTCCTTCTTTGTTATCTAACTCATACAAAGGTACATCTTTTTTTTTTTTTTAAATTAACTTTTGTGTGTTAGTTTATAAGTACACCTATTGAAGTTCATTAGCAGCTTGTTAAATAAATTTTTTATTATTTACATGGCACTATTAATCTTATCGTTCATATCTCATCCAAAAGTATATATATATATATATATATATATATATATATATATATATATATATATATATATTTTTTCTCTATTCTGATTAAGCAAGCCATCCGCTTACTCATTAATCAACCATAAATTATATGTCTTTTGATGTAAATTGCAAATCTTGCAGTGCCAAAAACCAATGTATTTTTCTTTATTCAAGTGTTGATGTCGAATATCGCTTGGCATCCATAACTGCCGAAGTCATTAGCTAACGTTTATTCTTTATAATCTTAGGTAGTGTTTGATAGCCCAAAAGCTATCCCTGGATAAATGTACGTGATAGCATTTATCCAGAGGATAGCTGAGGGAATAAGTATTTTTTTAAAATTACAAGTCTGCCATCAAGGGATAACTTTAGTTGTTCCTAGGTTCCCTAAGGAATAAGTTCAGGGAATAACCCATGGTTAACCATAGTTAATTATGGGCTATCCCCTCTGGTTAAATTTTTTTAGACATATTCCTTCTAGCTATAGCATTTGGGAATAAGAAGGGATATTCAGGGGATATCCTTCCTTATCCCCCATATCAAACACTGCCTTAGTGTTTATCTATCTTGACCGCCTCAATTATATTTTGACAACATTAATGCACTATATATGACCATTAATCCTATATTCCATCCTTGATTGAAACAGTCGTTCCATGTTAGCTAACTTAGAGCAATGTTGTTGAGAGCAACTTAATCACTCACTTTATTCCTACCAAGTAGCAATTGACAAATATCCCTGTGAAACCATCATCTCAAGACATATTTCATCTTTATAGAGCCTTAACGAAATTAAATTAGTTAGAGATTTAAAAATTCAAAAACTCAAAAACTCAAACTCAACTTTGAATTTTGATTCCCTAAAGTGATTGATAAGACCAGGCTAATCAAGATTTGGATATTGCAATTCTGTCAAATGATTAATAAAAAAATTGAGCTGAATTAAGATTTGAGATTTTTTAAAAAATAATTTTAAATTATGATGTTCTAAAATGATTGAAAATAGATTTCTAGATTCTAATGGTGATTTAAATTTTCATATAAGGCAAATGATTTTATTACCAATATTTCTTCTTATACAACTATATATATATATATATATATATATATATATATATATATATATATGGTGCATTACATCGGAATGAGATTAAAAAAATTCATTAAAAGAGTTGAAATTTCTCTTCTTGCAATTTGGCTTATCAAAGTTTTTGATGGATGCTTATTATTAGCACAACGTTGTATTCTTATAATTCTTAATGCATGTCCATACTAAAATTTAGAATGTTTTAGAAATAACACATGTCAAATATGAATGTGTGAGTGGGTTTGTTTTTAAGAGAAGACTTACCCTTATATAAGCGATCAACTTATTATGAAATATTTTCTGTGATAATTTTAATGTTACAAAGGGACTGCATATACTAAGTTGATGAATAGTCTCTATAATTTTTTTGCTCATATTCTTTGTATTTGATTAAAAAACTTTAATAAATCAATATATCCAATTGAAAAACTTTTAAGGCCTATTTAATTCTTTGGATGAAAAAGAAGAAACGTGGAGGATGGAAAAGGAAGAGGAGGGAAAGTTTGTTATCCTCTTCTTGTTCGAGAAGGAGGAAAGAAAAAAAGAGAATATGCTAAATTCATATTGTTTAAATAAAAAGGGAGAAGAAAGGAAAAGAGAAATTATGCTTATAAAATCATAAACATATCTTCACCATGAAAAAATTTTAAATCAATTTATAGAGATAAAGTTGGAGATAAAGCAAAAATTATAAGCTCATTTCACTTTCCCTCTTTACATCTCAAATTGAAGAGTAAAGAAATTTAGTCTAATGATGATGAATCGAGAGGAATGAGCAACTATCATTTTCCTCCTCTTTTCTTTTTCTTTCAAAATAAGAATCCATAAAATTTATTCTTTTTTCTTTTTCTTCTCTCTTAAATTAATCTCCATCACTATATAGCTTTATAGTTCGTATACTCAATTGAAATAAATAAATATATATAAAGTCATTGATGATGATCATCATGCGGTCTATCATGTATTCAATTAAAAAAATAATATAAAACTCAATTATAAATTTTAAGAAATTTATATATTTTCTAACATAATTATCTCTCTTAAATTAACCATTGAACGCAAAAGGCTGGCCTTCAACAACCTAATACCAGACGTTTAGTTGCGCATTGAACTGATGCCATTTTCATAATCAACATCTCTTCTAGGGTATTTCAATTGAAAATTCAACTGACAAGTTGTGATCCGAGCATGCTAAATTTCCGTCTAGAGGAGCACTTTACAGTAAAGCTGAAAATGGGTCGGATAAATTCCGATCGTATCTATATCTGTATTCGAATTATATCAAATTCGAATATTTATTTTGCAGTTTAATCGGATTCGGATACAAATTCGGATATCTAATCCAAAAGGTAATCGAATATGGATACGGATATTAATTTTTTTTATTTTGTAGTTTAATCGGATTCGGATACGAATTCGGATATCTAATCCAAAAGGTAATTGGATTCGGATACGGATACAGATACAGATTTTTTTTCAGCTTAGCACAGGATAATGGTATGAAAGTGGGTGCAAGAACAGTATAGGAATATTCAGAAATAATAATATAGGACATGATATAACATGTTAATGAGTTTTAGCTCAACTAATATATAAACTTAAATTAGTAAACCTAAAAATCAAGGTTTGCAAAACTAGTACCTAAAATTATCGGTGGTTTAATATATTTAATATATTATAAGTGATGTAGTAAAGTACCTACAAAATATGAAGATAGGCTCTCTATATCTTTTCTCATTTCTAGGCATAGTGCCATTCAAAATTGGATAATATAGATCGATACCATGTGGTATATGACAGCATTTTTGCATCAAATACTACCTTAATATTCGATTCATATCCGTATCCATATGTAACAAATATGGATATGGTTAATATCCGATTCGTATCCGTATCCGTATATAACAAATATAGATATGTTTGATATCCGATTCGTATCCGTATCCGTATATAACAAATATGAATATACTTAATATCTTATTCGTATTCATATTTATTTAAAATAAATATAAATATAAATTTTAATATTTATTTAATATTTATATTTATATTTATATTTATTAAAAAAATATAAATATAAATATAAATATGCTACTGCTCGATCCATTTTCAGCCCTACCTTACAGGCTCGCACGACCTAAAGAAGTAGGTGGTCGCACATCCAACAGAAATGGGACGGATGCCGTCGAGCCCGAAACCCCAGGATAGCCCGCCAATGAAAAGTTCCGCCGTTTGCCGAGGAGAAGTCAGAAGTCTTTGTGCACCGCGCCGTGCAGAACGCTCGCGTGCGTCAAAAATATTTTTATTTTTATCATCGTACATGCGGCTGAACGCGTAAGTGGATCAAACATCGCGCGTTGTAACAAAAGAAAAAAAGACATCGCGCGCAATGCGCAAACAATTTTTTGAAAAGAAAAAGTCTTGTTAATTGTTTTTTATAAAAAAAATCCTAATTTCCCCTGCTTGATGCCCTAGACGACCCGCCTTCCTTCCTCGGTTCCCTTTCCGACGAGAGAGGAGAGGAGGAAGATGGCAAACGAAGAGGATGGAAGCCTTGATCTCCTACCATTCCTCACTATCCTTCACGAGGTCGAAGACGAAGCCGGAGAGCTCGAAGGGAAAGAAGAGTCCACCCTGGATGATGCCGTGGCGGAAGGGACGGCCGTTCAACAGCAGTACCTCCTCAGATCAATCGGTGATACGATTGTAATAAGGCAGCTCCCCTCCCAAGGCCTCTCCTTCCAGCTCTGGCCCGCCGCCTCCTCCCTCGTCTCCCTCCTCGACCGCAAACCCTCCGCGCTCGTCCTCACCGCTCGTCCTACCCCCAACCCTCTCCGCATCCTCGAGCTCGGCTCCGGCACCGGCCTCGTCGGCATTGCCACCGCCGCCATCCTCGGCGCCCACGTCACCCTCACCGACCTCCCCCACGTCCTCCCCAACCTCCGCTTCAACGCCGACTCCAACGCCGCCGCCCTCGCCCCCTGCGGCGGCTCCCTCGACGTCCGCCAGCTTCGGTGGGGCGACGACCACGCCGGCGATTCCCTTGACGATTCGATGTTCGACGTGGTCCTGGCGTCCGACGTCGTCTACTACGAACACCTCTTCGACCCACTGCTGCGGACTCTTGAGGTGTTTGTGAGAGCGGAGGTGGCATTCGTGATGGCCCATCTGAAGCGGTGGAAGAAGCGCGACTCCGTCTTCTTCCGCAAGGCCCGGAAGCTGTTCGAGGTCTCCGTGCTCCACACTGACCCTCCGCTGCCTGGCTGCCGGAATGGGGTCACCACCTATCGATTCACGGCTAAGAACCGGCAAGCAGTCATAGCATCGGCAGAGAATTGAATATTGTGGCAGTGCTGTTGGAAACTAGGAATAGACTAGAAGTGGAGGATGAAAATTTCTCTCCAAAAAAAAAAAAAAAAAGTTTTTGTTCACTCTTTTATCCTTAAATGTCTCTCTGAAAGACAAAGTTGAATGCAAGCTCCACAAAAAAAGGTTTCTTTCGTATCTCTTTGAATTCTGTCTCATAAATCTTCGCAAGAACAAGAAATCAGCGACAAAGGCTCTCAGTTCTGAGATTCTCGGCAATCTCGGTTTCCCTGTGGTCACCATTTTCCAACTCCTGGGAGATTAAATAGGTTGAAGAGTTCACGTCATGAGTCTCAGTAGCAAATTCAAAGTTGGGGGCTTCAACGATTGCATCAACGGGGCATGCCTCTTGGCAGAACCCAGAGTAGATTCATTTTGTCAAAGAAGTATTTCGGTAGCTTTCCTCGAAAGAAGTATTCCAGTGTCAGCATCAAGCCACGCACCATTTCAGTCAGAAATAACTCATTTATCCTTTGCTCAGAAGCTGCAGACAAGCCTCTGTAAATGGGAGGGGGCTAACAGATATTGCAGAAATACATGCATGCTAGAAATACAAAGGGATGTAATCCAAAGATGAACAAATGCTGTAGCTAATTTAACATCCTGCAACAGCTTACCAGCAGTAGCACCCCAGTCCTTTGCAATCTCCTTGGCAAGTTGCTCTCTCCCCTCATCCTCTGCATGTAAGCAGACATGCAAGTAAACAGTTTGCCTGATCAAAGGACACTTCATAAATTCTGAAATAATCACTAATTTGGAAGTCCTAAAATCAGATAACAGAGATCAAAGCCCTATTGCCAGCATTAAGATATTTTTCAAGTATAATTTGATCAGCCTTATGGAAATAACCATTTGAGTTCCAGAAATAAGCTATTAATCTTCTGGATTGAAAGCTTGTGTGTTCAAGTTCAAACAATAGAAATGTTCTCAAAATTTTGCTGAACTTTTTGTAGATGCCATTTTCTTGAGTTCCATGAAAATTTAGTCATCACTTAGAAAAGAACTCTTTATTCATGATGTGTAAAAAAGTATTTTCTCTTTTTTTTTTTCCCCCTTTGATTAAAGGCAATGGTCATGCGCATACCCATTGTATTAGCTATCCTCACAGAGCTGGTTGGTTCACCAGAATGCTAGGAACAAAAGAGGTTTTAGTTAAGGGGGACAAGGTTCAATATGCAATATGCGATAGTAAAGGGTTTTTAGAGTTTACAATATGTTCAGCATATTCAAGGTAGGCTGTGGCTCATTGCTGCATCATATTCTTGTTCCGGCCACATATAAAACAGTGGAAAGTGGAATCAAAGCAAGAAGCAGGAGAGAGATAAGAATCAGGAACGTCATAAAAATATAATGAATGCTTCACTCAATCAATGCCAAGACCAAAAGAATAGCAAATATAGGAGGGGAAAAATCCCTTTTTCTTCAATGGCTAATAAAGCCTAGATAATTTTTAAAGGTCCACTACTGTTTATTTTAAAACCAAGTCATCTAAGACCATACAGATACCATGACATATCTCTATGGCTCTTTTGGTAATGATATTTATATTAGGAGTCAGAGACAGAGGGATAATACCAACTTATGTGTTTTTTCCCCCAAAATTTATGATAATTAAGAAATTTTTATTTCCAAGATCTTTTCGTATACATAACAATATATTGACACTTGGATTAATTCAAAACTGTATGCATCACAACTATCTCCTGAACTAGCAAACAGTATCCCTCTTCTTTAGGTTTGTAGATGAATAATTCAAGAAACATTATCCACGCTTTTCTTGCTAGTAGGATAATAAATCAAATTTCCTTTCATTTGGACAGCAGATCTTGTGATATTATGCTTATACTGCACATTTCTAATAAATCACTGTTTGTTGATATCCAAGATACACTGCCATAACTTTGTGGAGAACGATGGAGATGGGCTGTAGGTAGCCCTTCAAGGATCCAACCAACTGATTGTCCAAGTTCCATGGCAGGCTGCACTATTGGCCAAAGCTATCTTAGCAAGGTCTTGCAATCTATGAAGGACTATGTCAAGTTGAAGCCTCCTGCGGAATTCTCCGAAGATAGGATATATTTCTTTGGATCAATCGTCCCTGCTTTCAAGCCCAATGCTACCCTCTCTCCATCTAGTGGATGGGTTTATGCCTGACACTCTACCCAAGTAATTCGGCATTAATCTTTGGTACTGCTCTATTTGATTTTTGCATGGAGTCCACTTGGTGTGCATAGTAGCCCAACCTATAGCTTGAAGGCTATTCTTTTGGCAAATCATAAGTATTTTACAATTCTTTTAGACTAAAGTTGGCGAATGTCACTTTCCCTGCCTGTGTATTATCCATTCAGTATTTGTTGACCCTTTTTAAGAGGAACCATCAAGTGACAGCCTCCTCACTCAAGGCCAACAAGTTGAGTAAGAGGCTTGAAGGTTTTTAATCAAAGGTCAAGAGGGATAAGGCAGCACCTGTGGCAAAGGTAAAAAAATTGGAGATGGAAGATAATGAGTTTGCAAGCTGATAGAGGCTGAGGCCAAGATAGCGAAAGCCAAAATAAAGGCAGTTGAGCCAAAGGTTAAAGTTATTGAAATAGAGATAAGGGCAAGAGCCACTAAGGACAAGGTGACAGTGGCTTATGCAGATCGAGATAGCTTTGATTGAGAAGTCCTAACTCTTTACTTAGTGGGGTGCAAAAAAAAAGGACAGTGAAAAAATTTAGGTAGTGTTTAACTTTCCAAAAGTTATTTTTGGATAAATATACATGATAACATTTATTCAGGGAATAGCTGAGGGAATAAGCACCTTTTTAAAATTACAACTCTGCCATCAAGGGATAACTTTAGTTATTCCTGGGTTCCTTAGGTACTGTTTGATACATGGGATAAAAGGGGATATTCCTCAGATATCCCCTTTATCCCCAAAAGCTATAGTTGCAGGGGTTATTCTGAAAAAGTTTAACCATAGGGGATAACCCATGTTTAACATGGGTTATCCTTGGACTTATTCCCTAGGGAACTCAGGAATAACTAAAGTTATCCCTTGATGGCAGAGTGGTAATTTTAAAAAGATGCTTATCCCCTTAGCTATCCCCTGGATCAATGCTATCCTATACATTTATCCAGGGATAGCCAAAAAGCTATCAAACACTACCTTAGGTAGTGTTTGAAATAGGGGATAAGAGGGGATATCCAGGGGATATCCCCTCTTATCCCAAAAGTCATAACTATAAGGGATAGCTGGGAATAAAGTTAATCAAAGGGATAATCCATGGTTAACCATGGTTAACCATGGGATATCCCCTCAATTTATTCCTAGAGAATGCAGGAATAGCTGGTTATCCCTTCAAATAAGAGTAAAAAAAAAGTTATCCTATGGATTTACCTTTTTGCATTTGATATGATCAATGGGATAGCCAAGGGATATCCCTAAGGATAGCTAGGGGACAAACTCTATCCCGTACACTTATCCATGGATAATATTTTTTTTATCAAACACTACCTTAGGGAATAAGTTCAGAAGATAACCCATGGTTAACCATGGGTTATCCTCTCTAGTTAAACATTTTTAGACATATTCGTTCTAGTTATAACTTTTGAGATAAGAAGAATATCTCTCTTATCCTCTATTTCAAACACTCCCTTAGAGCATTGGTGAAACTCATGTCAATTTTAATAGATTGATCTATTTAGGCTTACTTCCTAATACAATGAAATATTGTAGTAGAAATTATGGCCAAGCATCTAAGCCTCACTTCATATCTTTGAAGGCTACGAAGTAGGCCCAAGCAGTAGAAGCAGCCCTAGATATACTTTATATATCATCAAGACCGGTTTGATGGAAGAGAGAATCTTATACAATCTTTGCTAAAATTTTATGAACATCTCTTTTTTATCAAAGTATTAAAATTTTAAATTACGTAAATGAAGACCTCCTCCAACAGCTAAAGCTTCGGCATATTTGGCATAACCTTCCACTTAACCTTTAAAACATACCTTCAATGAGCTCTTTCTTTTCCCGTAACCCACACCCGATCTGTGGCGAAAATGTCTAGTTGGGCCTCGCCTGCAACGATGGCAGCCATGGGAGAAGGGCGAGGACTACGAGTCGACGTTATCCGCTCCTTCCCGATTCGACCTCCTCCGTCTCGGCGGAGCCCCGCTCGAAACTCCCTTCCATCCGAAGACGCGAACCCCAGGCAGCTCCAAGTCAAACACACCCTCCTTCGTTCCAAAACGCCTCGTCGAGACGCCCTTCTATTCCTCACCCTCCCCGCTCTCCTTCACTCCCTCGCCGTCTTCCCCTCCACCGCCGCATTCTCTATCGGCATTCGTACGCCTCTTCCACGCCCTTTTCACCGGCAATCTAACATCGAATTTTTCTGTTCTCATTTATTATTTTTTATTTATTATTATATATGAAGCCGGGCCCAAGGAATGGCTGCGAGACCAGAAGAAGAAGGCGGCCAGGTTCGTCTTGGCCCCAATCGAATACTCCCGGGAGAGCCTCCGCAATGCTTATCTCTTGCTCTGTACTCTCTCTCACTTCTTCTTCTTCTCTTTCTTTTTTTCTCTTTCCCCTTCCCCTTTTGTTTTGTATTTTTGGGTTCCTTATTAGATTCTTGATGGCAGCCTCGGAAGCTGGATCTCCGGTGGAGGATTCTGGAGAGGTCCGGAGGCTACTGGACTCGGCAGCCAGGGATTGTGTCCCGCAGCGGAGGAGTTCGGTTGTTGACCTCCAATCTCGAACTGGAGTAGAGGTCTGAATTCAGCTGTTTTGCTTCTTGAAAATGGACAATTATGGCATCCTGAAACTATGTTGAAGTTTGGTTGTATGAACTGAATATGTCCTGTTAAGTTAATTCGAGAGTTTGTTCGGAAATTGATGACATGCAGGTGTGCACATATCGTTTGCTTGTGAAGAATGCTGCTTCTTTGCTGGATGAAGGCGATCCTGTGAAATTAGAGGCAGAGGCTATGCTCAGTGATCTCATAAGGTGGCGGAATTTGTCCTTCGAGTTAATATTCATCATAAATTGCCAGCAAAGTGCCAAATTTACATGTTAAAAAAGGATTGAGTTTTTTGGTTATGAATTGAATTGAACTAGATCATGCCGGAAGAGCAATGACATTAAGCACTGATTTTGAAAAAAAAAATGATGAAGATGAAAGACGAGGGTGAAGTAATTGACAGATGTCAGTGACTGTGAAGCTTTATCATACTTTTGTGCACATAAGACCTTGTTGCAAAACTAGGCATCAAAACATTACAAAAGTGAATTTCAAATGAATACGCATAAGCTATGGGTAGCCATAATCATAAACTTCTAAAAGATGAGAAACCAACAACAAAATAATTATGACAATAAACATTGTTTAGAAACCTGATTCGTGAATTATTTTATCCAATTCATTTTTCACAATCTGATTATCACACTGGAAACCATGTCATAAGACTACACATAAGCAAAGTATTTGGTCCAAATTTAATCACAACTAGGTCTACTGGTGTGTCCTTTTTTATCATTCCCAGTCCAACCTTGTACAACATGGTATTTTGATCATTCCCAGTCCAACCTTGTGCAACATAGTATATATGGTTTCACCTATGGTAATTGATATCATCACATACTTTTATGGAGTGGAAACTGGGCCTGTTCCTTTCCCTTTAACATTTAATTAGCATGTAATTAACATGCCTCATAGTTATCCAAGTTGATGATTTTGGTTAACCCTTTATGTAGTTTGGGAGGCAAGCATTATATTTAGCTTTTGGGTGAACTTTCACTGATTCCCTAGCTTGTTCGTGTACATATCTGTGTTAGGTTATATGATCATAAATGTCATCTTTATATTGCTGTCATGCAGATCATTTTCTTTGCTTGGCAATGTCATTGACAACAGCAATTTCGAGCTTGCAACTGATAGGTACGTCATGTTGCCAAATGTATAGATTAAAGAAACACTGTTTACTTTTGTGCTTCCAAGGAATTGGTCATCTATGGTCCTATCTGGGTCGTATTAGCATGTAGTACTAACAAGCATGACAACTCAACCAAAACTTGGCCTGTGGAAAGCACCACCATACTAAGATGAGTTCATTTGGATGGAATTTGAATTTAAATCTTTTGCTGATTGATGATTGATTGTAATCCTTTGACACGTCTAATTTTTCCTGGTATTTGATGCATGCATACTGACAGTCCTATTAGATCATGCATCTTCCCCCTCTTGTGATCCCTCTCTTCCTACAAGATTTCTCTTGAAGAGTGTATTTGTTAGCTTTGAATTCAGAGTCAACTTATGGTTTGGTTCTGAACTTTCTGCCTAAGAAAAGATGAATTTATATGTATAAACCTTTTCTGTGCTGCAGACAAAAGGTGAAAGATGTGTTAAAGGATACAATTTCTTTGCTCGATAAATTTGAGCAGGGAATTAAGGACTGCTTAGGCGTCTGATTGTTGCGCAGTTAAGACTCATCTTTGGTGCCTTGAGTGCTCAGGTATATATATATATTTTTTTTCCTTTTTCTCTCAGGGGACAACTTTGTAAAGTTCCAGGATATAGAACATGGTGCTAGCTGCACCAAATCAGTTTCTCCATCATACCTAATCTATTCTGGCTCCTGCACTAAGCAAGCTAATATGCTCCAATTAGTCTTTTCTCATTCTTTATTCTATTTTGTTTTGTTCTTAACAAATTTATACTGGTAACGTAGAGGGTCTGTTTTTGTTAAAATTCTCATATATGACTGTACCCCTTTATTCTGATGAATGATGAAGATTTGTTGAAGATGCGTCTTGTTGTGCTTTTCAAGTCAAAGTACCAAGAAGATTGTTTGGTGAACCATCGTTTCAAAAGATGCTGTAATTACTTTGGCTTGTGTGCTAGTAATGAGTTTCGGATTCTAGTTTTATTAGCATGTGAAATTGCCTTTTCTCTTCCTTTCATCATGACAAGATAGTGTATAAACCAAAAGGCCACAAACTGTCCAGCTTTAGTGCAGATGAGAAGTTCTCTACGAGAATATTAAAAGGAAAAAATATATATATTTATGTGTTAAAGATGCGCCAAAGTTGGTGCTTCTTTCATATTTCAAAGAAACCAGCTCCTTTTTTTTTTCCCAGAAAAGGACCTTATATAAGAATAGATGTGCAAAACTGTGTTATATGCCAATCTCTTCCTCCTTATATCAATGGCATATTTTGCTTGATCTCATACCTTTGAACTGATGGGGCACCTCATAAATGCCCTGCAACAAAAGATTCGTGCTAAATGGTCCTGAACAGTAGTGCTGCTGCCATATTCCTCTGAGCTGCTTGTTGCAAAAGTGCTCTACTGAATCACAAGATAGGGCTTTGGGCTCCCACAAAGCCACATCAGTTGAGACAGGTATGATAGAAGAATGAAAGGTACACCAAAGGAAATTTATTTTGCCTTACCCTTGGAAATTGGAATTTTAATTGGTTATCAATATAGCATAAACAGTGTAAGGGGAAAGGTCAATACAGCATTTGTACAAGTGGAATTAATATAAAGAAAACAATACTTATGGTACATATGTTTTCAGTCTGATGGAGTTGAGATGTGGGGTTAAGGATATGAATTATGATCCTTAGTGATGTAAAGATCATGGATGTTAGACTAGTATTTATTTATGATAAAAGAAGATATGTTTCTTTTTGCGTCTATAATGTAGGTAGGACATGCTAACAGAATAAAGATGTCATTCAAACATCAAAGGAACACAAAGGAAGCAGTAATTATACTACTCCTGGTTGAGCACATAAGGAGGGATGATGGTGGCTATGAGAATTCAGAAAATGCAAGGATTTGTATTTTTAATGAGATAAAGTATATGTACTTGAAATATTAGTGACATGTCTTGTTTAAGAGACTAATGAACAACTAGTGGACCAAGGAATTGTAGATTCTTTTTGCTCTTGGAATGATTTGTTCAGTGGCATATAGAGATTGCCAAAGTTTCCTATAGAGTGATGTAAGCAATGGTCCCTTTATGATGAAATATAGACCCAACAAGGACTGGAAGTTCAACAAGATGCCCAAATTATGGGCTTTGGGTGCATGAGGCGATCCAATGTGGGATCCTGCCAACTCATAAGGCATCATACATCAGATCCCTGACTCACAAGTGCCTACAAGCTTAAATTTGGCAGCTATAGCATAACAGAATGCATCATAGGTCTTATCATCTCCAAAGGAGTGTGATCGTGCATATCATTTCTAAGATAGCCTCATCAAGACTAGCATAATTGCATTTTAGTGTTAGACCACTCCAATAGAGTTGATCATTGAGGTAGCTTTCCAATGCATCTAGAATTATTGCATCATAGAAGGGACAAGGAAATTTTGCCCAAAATATTAAAGCAGTGTTAGTATTGCTGAAGCTGCAAATGATGACAGCTAGTGTCAGATGCTTTTGACAAAACAAATGTTGCCTTCAATAATCCAGCACCCATCATTTGATTCCTAAATTTGTTGAACAAAGCTTTTGACAGCAATGAATTCATAGTTAGAAAGCTCAAACTAGTGATTTAAGTCTCGATGGGATGGGGGTTGTCTTGGCCATCTTATCCCATCCCATCCTAGAAAGACTTGGGAACCAATCTCGACTGTCTATTCCTATCCTATTCCAGCCATAATGCATTGACGATATAATTTTAAATATATCTAATTTGTCAAAAAAATATAAATTCTGAAGTTCATATATATTAAAAAAATCAGATAAGACACTGAAGATTTGCTAATATTTTTTTTTTTAATGACAAAAGCATTCCAAGTAAGTATTGATATGCTTGACTGGATCGGGGATCAAAACGGGATAGGACATGAGGCATCTTGTTCTATGTAAAAATGAGGATGTTTCTGTCATACAAGATTTAGAACTTTGGCTCAAATTGTCATAGTAATGTACTTTATCCAATTTGAGTCAATTTAACCTTTTCTTCCATAGTTTTTCAAAGATCTACTAGACTTCAGAGGCACCAGTAAGGCCTACTGGATGTAAGGGCACTTAGAGCCTACAAATTATCTATATGTAGCTCATTTTTGCATACAAAATATTAATTAATGAAATTATTTGAGGTTTCTTCCATTGAGTTTTTCAGTGTGGTGTTGATTCCACACAAACACAATGGTGCTGGCTCTGTAGTGAGAGAGGAGCCTAGTACTGATGATTGAACGATCTCATGTTGTGCACTATGCTAACTTTGCTGTACAAAGTGAGAACGTTGGAATTCAACCGTGCTAGTTCTAATTGAAGAACAGGAAGAGAGAGCCTTGGCTTGTTGACTCTCTTAGTTGGTCCTCTATTTTTTATATTGTTATTAATGCATGTGCATACCCATTTTATTTTGCTTCTGCCTCTTTAGAGCCCTTTCATAAATCCCATCTTGTTACTCATGCTTTGAAATATCTGCTGAACAAGGAGCCCCACCCATTGCCTCTTTCAAATTTTGTATTAAAGGAGGTTTGCTCTTTGTGTCAACTCTTGTTTCTGCATTAAACCTTAGCTATCACTGGCAAAGTGATACAAGGTCTCATGGATTTCTCTGGTGCCTAACCACTTGTTGTTAGACCTTGGGGTTGTCAATCTCTTATAGGCATCCAAACCATAGGCCTCATGGACCTCAACACAATTTCTCAATCATCAATAGAAGGTGAGTTTTGACAATTAGTAGTTGAATACTAATGGAAGATAGGAAATTTATAGAAGAATAGAGTAAATTCTTTGTGGAAATCATTAAATGAAATGATAGGAACTTACTGGGGGATCTGTAATTACCGAATGCACAACCTCAGGAAACTCTGTGGTTCAGTTTAGCATGATCAAAGGTCACTCCAGAAGATGATGAGAAAATTGTCTTGATGAAATAGAATGCCATTTGAGATTTTGAAGTGTGGAAAATTTTATGACAAAGTTTGAGGTGGGTAAGGAATGTATCTAATTAGATATTAATGCTAGAAGAATTCCAATTGGATATAGATTATTATTGTAGGACATAATGATACAGGGCTCTTATGTAATTGCACCAATTATTGTGGAATTCAATCAATTGTTGCATTATTACACCAAGATGTGAAAAGAGGGCAGTTGAGCACGATCTTGATGGTTAACAAGGATTTCAAAATACCATCTGGGGTTATGCTAGAACCTAAGAAGGTTTGCAATTGAGGTTTTTCACTTGGACAATTGAAAAGGGAAGTCAAAACGATTTGCTTGAAGGCAGCAAAAAAGTGATTTAAAGGATCGCTAATGTCTATTGGTGCATAGTTTATTGAAAATATGGCTTCTGAATCTACTTAACTCAACTCAACTCATCTAAGCCTTTTCCTAATTATATAGGGTCGGCTACATTAATCTGCTTCCTCCACTCCGCTCTGACCAAGTCGGCATTCAAATTACAAATAGTTATATTTTTTTAATTATTTATGTCCATGTTAGTTTAGGTCTACCTTTACCTCTATTCTTACCATGAATTGTTAAAAGATCACTCTTTCTAACTGGAGCATCTAAAGGTATACGTTGTATATGTCCAAACCACCGTAATAAAAAATATGGCTTTTGAATATAATTTAAAATTCCAAACCTATGCACTCTGTAAGCTGGTAGTGATCTCATGACCTCAGGAGTTAAAGAGATCCAGTTTTTACCATTTGATCCATGAGGTAATAAGATAATTCCTAAAATATCTCCTAATGGGCTGACAGAAAATGCCGACTTGCTATTTTGCAAAAGGCGGTTAATATAAAAGCATGATCTCTGGAAGTGTTTGATGAATCAAACTTCTTCTTTAAAACATCTGAGGCCTTGGTTTCATTTCCTTTCGGGTACATTTTAATCATTGAAAGAATTGGCAAAGCAGGAATATGCTTTTGTAAAAGCCAGCATTTCTTTGGTCATTTTTGACTCTTCAATCAAGAACCAAATAGATTCTATATTCTATATATTTCTGGTTTGTAAAATTCATATTGGTTCTTTTGCAGTTATTCATTACTTGCTTGCTATTATCAGGTACTAAAAAAAGAAAAAGAAAAAGAAAATTGCCACCACGTTTGCTAACAGAGACCAAAGAAACAGTCACTATATCTGTTTGGTTCATATGTAAGAAGCTTATATTTTCCTCCTTTAAGTAATAAATGATCTACCTCTACTGATAGGATGCGTGCATGCCCTTTTTCTGTGCCGAGATGATGCCTTTTGTGTTCACACCATATTAGCATGCATGAACCATGCGGTTTTGCCATCACAGTGACATGAATACCATAAATTCTAACCCCTCGGAATTCAAATGCAGCAACTTGATCCAAGCAAGTTCCAGCTTCTATTGGCAGGTTTGCTTTTCTTTCATTTCCAAATTTGCATGGTCTTCTTTTCTTGTATTATGCACGTCAGCTTACTGTCTTATGAAGTCATGAAGTTGTGGTGTCCTAGAAGCCATATGTTGGCTGAACATCATCCAGATTTTGTTTCTTTTGATAATTTGGCAGGACCATCTGATTGATCCATGCCATTACTTCATAAACAACTCGTGCTATGAGTTGCATATATGGGATTCGACCACATTCCCGTTTTGCATCACATGGTTTGCTAGAATCCGCCTTTCTGAAAGCTGTATAGCCATAGCTTATCACATGCAAGCCCTATGAGCAATTCATTTTTGCCATGAACCAAGTTGTACAGATTGAAGAGGATTTATGCACATGTTTATTGATCAAACAAAGATAATAGTCTCCACTTACATATATTTGTTTTAAAGATAACCAGGAATGCTGTTAGTCTAATATGTTGAAATGCTGTAGATCTCTCTTTTATAGTTTACATTTAATTTTTTATTTTTGTTTCACTAAGTGCAGATATAATTCTAAATTTAAAATTTAATAGAAAAGCTCTAAAGCTTAGATAGTGCTACAGGCTGTCTCCTTAACAGCATAAGAGGAATCTTTAGTGTCCAAAAATAAGAGCTCCACTGCCACCCATAACCATTACAATTTCTTCCTGTTGAGGTGAGAAGTGAGATGAAGAATTGAGCTCCTAGAAGGATGCCTATATCTGCTAATCTCTGTTTATGATTCAAATTGTATGGGCATCTTATATATGAACTATACTTTTAGCTCCATCTCTAATGTCAGCAGCCACTCTGATCAAAGACTTCACTGTTATCGCCATGCTAATGCTTTGCTGATCTAATTGCTTCTTGTATAAGAGCACCTTTCATTTGCAGGAAGTTGAGGAAGTGATTAAAAATCTCGGATGATCTAAGATCATCATGTTTAATATGTCATGAAAATCTGGTATCACTTGCTATGAAATATCAAAATTACATCTTAACCTTTCTTGATTTTTAAAAATAACCATTCTTAATATATTTTATAAGTACCATGATAATTTATTATTATTTGATATTATATTATAATATTATAGTATAATAATTATTATATTATATATTAATATATTATGTTATAAGTATTATAATTATAATTATATCATATTTATAATATCATAATATGAGGTAGTGCAATCACTATACCTATTTGGATCTAGTTATTTATATTAAGTCCTCAGCGGAAGAGGAGAAAAAGTTATCGCGGGCATGTGCAACGCTTAGAACTTTGGAAAGCTTCATTTGGTGCTGTAATTTGCCGTGATCCAATTGGTGGCCCCATTCTGAACTTTTGCAACCCATCGCATATGACGTTTAACGAGTGAATAAGAAGCGAACTCCGGAGCAAGGAAGGTAGCACGGTATCATCAGTGGGTGGACTAGAGCTTTCTAAAGCACTGCAAAGGCGTCATAGATTCCAGGGACGCAAATAGAAATTTTCATGACATATACGATGGTGTGGCCCGGGAGGGCCTGGGTGGCCCAGGTCCAGTTGGGAGTTGGGACCCAGGTTTGTTCTTTAGTACGATCGTTCGTCTTCTCCTTACAAAAGACAAAGAAGGCTCAGAGAACAGGGATGGGGTGGCTTTCACTTTTTAAAGCTCAATGTGGATGCTGGAGCTCGATTAATGGTCGTTTTGTCAGATTTTGAAGACAAGTTGGCCTTGTTCAACATACCCTTGTTAGACCTTTAACTGGATTGAAGGGTTGTCGTTGTGGCCACGCCAAGCAGCGTTCAGTTGCGTTGTCCCCAGCATGCGCGCGTGAGATTGGTTTCGGTGGTTGTAATTCATTCTATCAAAGTCCTCGTCAAGAAAAATTCATTCTACCAATAGATGAATGCCTTGTGAGAATGCTCAATCCGCAAGGTTAGAGACAGGCTAGATCCAAACCCTGATTTATTTATTAAACGAGTTAAAATTCAGACCTAAATCTAATCTTGTTGTTAAATAGAATAGGTCATCTGACCTGTCATACAGCAAGTAGAATCATATTAAATGGATTAAATAGATTAAGCATTACCATCCTTAATATTTTAGCATACAATTTGGAATTGGTCATGGCTCGATTTTTTTTTTTTTAAATTCCTTTCTACAGTAGTCTTATGAATTGCTCGTCTAATCAAATGTTGCCGTGATGTGCTGGTATATCCACCCCCCAGGAGTCAAGTTGATTGATGATCAGACTCGGACCTCCTCGGAAGCATTTCTCAGTTACATGGAGAATTATTTGATCTCAGTTTTCTTAATTGAGAACCATTTATTTTTATGATCTTTTGGTTGAGTTAGACTACTACGGTGAGAGGTGAATGCTGTAGATAATCAACTTTTTTTTGAGAACTGGTTTTTCCTATTAGAATCATGAGAAAATTTTTCAGTAAACTTTGTTTCTTGGAAAAATATGTTGGAGTTAAGAAATAGTTTCCATTAAAATTGGAATGGAATACTAAGGCTGCATTTGATCTACAAGCATGTTTTCTATTTTTTCTTTTTTCGTTTCTGATTGAGTAAGAAAAAATAAAAATTATTTTTTATTTTCGTTATGAATGGCATTTTTTAAAAGCATAACTAAAAAATTAAAGAAAATAATCTTTCAAGTTTTTTAGTTTTAAATTATTTTTATTTTTATTATTTTAAAATTATATCTTCTAGAAAATTAATTTTATTTTCCTTCATCAAACACATTTTTACAAATATTTTTTTTATAAAAATAAAAAAATAGGATTGTTATAAAAAAACCAAACACATCCTAGGGCTTATTTGGCTTCAATTGTTCTCGTTTTTTTTTTTTTTAATGATAAAGGAGATTAAAATAATGTTAGGTACTATTTTTCTTTTTTAAATTCTTAAAGTTATTTTAATATTTCTAGAACCCAGTCCGGCCCATGATAGCATGAGAGAGACTTGCACTCTTGTATGAAGTAAAATCCAAGGTACAAAGATCTTTGCTCATGGATGACGACGACGACAAAATTAAGTGGCTTACAATAATGGTCACTCATTTCAAATAATGATGGCGAAGCCAGGTGAGAGTGAATGCATTAAATTTATAAAGCAGAGTTTCACGTTTTGAGTAATAACTCACTCAAATTAAATGCATTAAACTGATAAAGATCTGCCTCATGAACTATTTTTATAGACTAATAAGTATCTTAAAAATATCTTTCCAAATGATAACCTCACATGTCTCATCCTATCGCTTGCCAAAGCTAAAAACGATCTCCATCCATACCAAAAAAAAAAAAAAAAATTGTATTTTGATGAACACTAGAACTATGAATGCCATCCAGCAGCCATTATAATGACACCAACAAATAATAGCTGTTGTTTATATTCGTACATGTATCAAAACATGTCATGATCACAACACCCATTAGTTTTTGCTAAGCCATCGTTATTTTAAACCTTAGATTGGATGTAAAAATTATTTAATTCACAAATAAATAATAGATTGCTTATCAGCAAAAGAAAATTAAAAACAAATAGATGAGATGACCGACCGAGTGATACTCGCGCCAGGCAATTCGGAGCCGGCCGTGGCACCTGAAACCGGCCGACCACTGGCGCCGGAATCGGGTCGTTGCTCGCCCACAGCCCATATGACAAGCCCCGTGACCGGACGACTGCTCTCGTTCTCGCACTCCTCTATAGTTTAAGGTTCAAATCTTGCTCCCCTCGATCAAGACGACAGGAAAAAAAAAAACTAATCTTAATAAACTTGAGCTCTATTAATTAATAAGCTACTATAATACTATATAAATAAACCATAGCGTACGTTTTCCTTCTACTTTAATAATCTTGATTACCTTTAAACAATAGAAATCCATTAATTCAACGGCTATTTGCCAACGTCCTCCGATGCCCCGACTACTTCCCTTTGAAGGCTTTCTAGCTCTTCCCTCTCTCCACTCCAACCACTGCGATCTCTCCGTCAAACCCGTCGGCGACCTAATGGGAGTCGCTATCGGAATCATAGAGCTGCTCCTTCCGTAGTCGGCGAACGATGGCCGGAGCTCGGTTGGGGCGGAGCACCAAGCGCCCCCCCCTGGGGTTCTGCGCCAAGGTAACGCTGGCGATACTTCTAGGGCTCGCTTTCGTCGTTCTCTGGTCCACCTTTCCTCCTCCTCCTCGGCCACCGTCTCGTCCCAACGGAGCAGTTTCGACGAGATCTTCGACCCCGACGCCCCGCCGGCGGCGCCCGGAGTGAAGAAGAAGGAGGTGGGGGAGAGCAAGAAGAGGAATCCGAGCTCGCCGCCTGGGAGTGGATCGCCGGAGAGGGAGAAGAAAGAAGGGGGAATCGAGGGGAAGGCAGCTGCGGCGGCGAAGAACGGTACGAGAGAAGCGGAAGGGCAGCCGGAGGAGGAGAGGGAGGGGGGAGAGGAGAAGGCGGCGGTGGAGGGATTGGACGAGTTGGTGAGGAGGAGGGAGGGGACGATGAAGACATCGAGGACGGGGTTGATGTGAATCCGGAGGAGGAGGAGGGGGATGAGGAGAGGAGTGGGGGGAATAAGAGGAAAAAGAACAAGAAGAAGAAAAAGTTGGGACCTTTGTTCGATCCAGGGGCTCGGTATAAGTGGAAGCTTTGTGGTGGGAGGTATGGGCATAACTTTTCCCCTTGTGTTGATATGGAAGGTGGTCGTCGTCACCATGAGAGGAGTTGCCCGCGGATACCGTTGATGTGCTTGGTTTCGCTTCCTCAGGAGTATAAAGCTCCACCGCCGTGGCCGGAAAGGGAATCCAAGGTGCTTCCTTTACTTCAGTTAGTAGCTCGTTTCGAAGTTCTTTCTTGTGAGGTGATGCTAATATTTGCTTCAATTTGATGCTTCAGATATTTTATAAAAATGTGGCTCACCCAAAGCTCTCTGCGTTCATTAAAACTCAAAGTTGGTTAAATCTGTCCACGGAACACTTGTTATTTCCCCCGAAGGAATCTGAGTTTAAGGGTGGGATTCAGCATTATATCAATTCAATTGAGGAGGTAAGAAGCCTTCCAGTGTTTTTGTGAGAAGCTAGAATACATGCTTTGAAATTTCAGTTTTCACCATAAGTTTATTTTCATTTTGCTATACAGGTTTAGGCATTAATAGTTCGTTAATTTGCAAGAGCCAAAACAATATTTGTAGTTATGAAACAAATAGACTGATTCCATTACATCTGGGACATGTTCCTGATTTATTAGAGGTTTAATTTTGAAGAGTAATTTAACTGTCAAAGTTGTGCTGGATATTGTTCTTGCAGGCTTTAAACATTGGTTTGATGGAATATTATAATTGGCCAGTGTTTTACTAAGTTGGATCTTGAGAACCTATCTGGATGCTGGCCATGCTTCTTTAACTTGTTACTTGCCATCTTGTCGTGTTCTTGGCGAATTAATTTGATTGTGTGATCTGGATATTTTTGTATCTATACTTGGTGTTGGAATGTTTGCTTCATCTTTACTTGTCCTGCACATTGTGGAAATTATCTGCTAGCATATAGATACCTGTCATGCTTAGGCTGAAGTCTACTGTTGCTCTTGTAGATGGTACCAGACATTGAATGGGGGAAGAATATTCGTGTAGTGTTGGACATTGGATGTATAAGTGCTAGCTTTGGAGCCATTCTTCTTAAGAAAGATGTGATAACATTATCGCTGGGACTGATGAATGATCGAACAGATCTAGCACAACTAGCCCTTGAGCGTGGTATCCCTGCAATGGTGGGAAGTTTGGGATCAAGAAGGCTTCCTTTTCCAAGTGGTGTTTTTGATGCCATTCACTGTGGCGAATGCAATGTACCATGGCATTCTAGTGGTTTGTATTTAGTGCATGCTTTTTTAATGGAAGCCAAAACCATTGTATCTTGTTTGAATAATTGGTATGAGCATGTTTTTATGTTTTGCAGGTGGGAGGCTCCTCTTAGAGATGAACAGGATTCTACGTCCTGGAGGATACTTCATTATATCAACTAAACATATAGATATTGATGGTGAAGAAGGTGCAACTAAACATGGAGATGATGATAGTGAAGAAGGTGCAACCAAACATGGAGATATTGATAGTGAAGAAGGTATTTCCATCATGCAACTTATCCTTCCTATGTTCTGCTTGATGTTAAAGTGGCCTGACAGGCAGGAAAACTAGTGACAGCTAGAACTGGGGAAAAAACTGATAACAGTCATAATTTAGTTTTTGGCAGTCCATTCTTCTTATGTCACATTCTACGCAAGTGCACTGTTCATCTTTCCTGTTTGTTCCAATTTTGGCACCTTTGTTTCAGGCAAACCTTGTATTCCCCTTCTTCCTTCTCATTATTGATCTGTTAAGGAATGGAAGCAACTATTTCTGTTGTGAATAGAAAGACAAATAGGGGGAACAAGGCTAGCAATGATAGTAGTAAAAGAAAGAGAAGGGAAAGCTTATTGATTGAGGCACACCCTAAGGCGCTTTCTTTAGAGAAAGATTTGCTCCAACTAGGTGCATGGGTTGTTTGGTGGCCTTCTTCCAAGATACAATGATCCTCTCATGAGCTGTGCACTTAGCAAATAGTACTCATAACCAAACAAGATTGCAGCAGTTACCTAAAACTCAGATTGAGAAGAGTTTTAGAGAGAAGAGAAGGTTTAGAACTGTTGTTATATCCTGATGAGACACCCGTATTTATGGAGCGAAGCTTTCATTAGCATTCAAAAAATGAAAAACTAGCCCTTAGTGCTATAACGGCTAGTTGATTGATGCAATCAAATCAATACGCAATTATGATAGTCTCATAGGAGTAAAATTAGTAAAATCATGCCGAGCAAATTTTATTACTAAAATGAGTTTAAAATCATAAAGTAAAAGAAGCAAAATAAGTATATGATGACCAAGGCATGAGGAGAGCACATGCCTACATGTGCCATGACATGGCATTCTCATGGCTTCATGTGGCTAACCTCATAAAGTCATGCTACTTCATGTGTCATACACACACACACATGTGGTGGCACACATTAAAATTTTAAAATTTCTAAAATGCAAAGGTTTCTAACAATTTCTACCAAATTTGGTGTAATATATCTTACTTCATCATGTTTCTAAGAAGGTTAATATTCGGTATTTTTATGCAAATATTGTTCCCTAGTTTCCTTTCTATTTCAGTAAGATCTTAGTGATTATGGTGAGCATTTGCACATCCGTTGGATAACGTATGTGTAGAAACCAACCAAGGGGAAAAGAGAAAGGTGGGGCATACCTCTGCTAGAACTTTTTTCAAGAGTTTCTTGCCAACAGTATTCATTGATTTGTGTGGTTTAAATGCATACCAGGCAATGTTCGCATATATTTCATTAAGTTACTTCCAGTTGTCATATGGCCAGCCCCATCAGCATTTTCCTAAACACAGCTATATATTGTATGGAACAGTTTCAACTGGAAACAATCCTAAGCATCTGCACTCTTGACAGTTGTATCCTATAACTCTGTAAACTCTTCTGAACCCCTCAAAAGTTTTAACACCACAAAACAAGCATGTGAACCTTACATTGCTGGTCAATGAAGTTCTAATGAGCTGCTTTTTTTTTTTTCATAATTCTGATTAAATAAACCAAAAGCGTTAGGTCAATGTCTATCTTGTATTAATTTAATTAGCGTTTGTAATATCAATTATCATCTCACTCATTTTGTAGGAAGTAACCAGCGACTTGGTTCATTTTCATCTGACTTTGTTAACATCATGTAAAGTTATGATCACATACCATCTTTTTCTTTTTAAGATGTTTTATTTTGAGCCAACTGCGTTATAATGGTACGAGGAGCTTTCTTCCATGCTGTTTTGTTGTTCATGTTTTTGTTTTCTTTCTTTTTCCTTTTCTAGGCATGTCAACTTTGATGGCAGCAATCTGCTGGAATATTCTGGCATACAAAACTGATGAGGTCAGTGAAGTGGGCGTTAGAATATATCAGAGACCAGCATCAAATGACATATATGAGCTACGACGGTCTAAAGAACCTCCTTTCTGCAAGGAAGATGACAAAGAAGATGCTGCTTGGTAAGCTATGGGTAACTTTTATAATGGCATAAACTCATTTATTTTAAGTTTACAATGCTTTAATTTTATGTTATTCCTTTTTATCTTTTTTAGGGGCCGGTTGGGGTAATGGTGGATTCTTAGCTTGAATGTTACTTTCAGCTTCTTGAAAATACCTATATATCTGAACAAACTATTTTTGTTTTTTCACAGGTATACTCCCATAAAATCATGCTTACATAGACTTCCAGCTGCTATAGAGCAACGTGGTACCGATTGGCCTGAGGAATGGCCCAAGAGGCTTGAAACTTTTCCTGAATGGCTGGGTAATTCCCAAGAAAAGTTGACTGCAGATCATGAGCATTGGAAGGCTATCATTAACAAATCCTATCTCAGGGGGATAGGCATTGATTGGTCAAATATTAGAAATATTATGGATATGAAAGCCATCTATGGAGGGTATGCAGAACTATCCCTTTAATGTCTAATTAATATTTGTTATTCTTGTCATAATTAACAAATATTTCTGTTTGTGGATTTTTTGGTTATAATGATTTTGATTTCAGAAATGAATTGCTGATTGCCCGATTTTTGGGGCATGTAGTTACCTGCTATTTCATTGGAAATGAAAATTAAACTCTAGTCCACTTGGATTACAGATTTGCAGCAGCCCTATCATCTCAAAAGGTCTGGGTGATGAATGTAGTTCCTGTGCATGCTCCCAACACTCTTCCTATCATTTATGAGCGTGGACTTCTTGGCATCTACCATGATTGGTGTGAACCATTCAGCACATATCCAAGGTCTTATGATCTTTTGCATGCTGATCATCTATTCTCACGTCTTAAGAACAGGTATGTGGTCAAAGAATGTTGGCTGTGTATGAATTTTTGTCTGGTGGATTTTTCTTTGCCAGTCTTTTGTCTTGGATAATATTCTGAGTTTCATATAATCTTGAGTAACTATCCAGAATAAGTGACATATGATGTCTTTACTAGTAAAAGTGCATTGGAAATCTCAATCATGGTTTCTATAGGAAATGTTCATAGAAACAATAATAGTATAAATTATTACCATGGGTAAAATTTAGAACTTAGGTGTTCTAATTAACGTCATAGGGACGACATGCCAACACTGCATGCACCTAACTTTTTTTTTATATTTCTGACTTCAGAACATAGAATTCTGCATCACTTATTTGCCATATTATTTTATAATCTGTAATGTATCTGCCCTTCTTTAAAAGTCTTGAGCTATCCTCTTTAACTACCGAGAACCTTTTCCGGATAAAACAATCATAAAACTTATTTGGTTTACTGGCTGGAGTTATCTCGATATCTTGGATGGCTTGGACTTTAAAATACAGGAATTGGATAAAATATATTGGACCCTGAAAATTCAGTTTGCAGATTGCTCTCGAATTGTTTTTATCAGGAGAATTATGTTCTTGGACCATCCAAATGATAAACCTTCTGAACTTGTATCATTTATAAAAATTTTGTTACAGAACTTTTTCACCTAATTGAATCTTCATCTCTTAAGATATTTATATTGAAATTGTCTTTATTTATTTATTTTGTTCATGTCTGTGTGTGCCTCGAAATGCTTGATCTTTTCTCCAATGCTTTTCCTGCACCTTGATTTCTCCACTAAAGATGTTTTAAAGGATAAGAAGTTCCTTTTCATGGTTTCATACATGCTATTTGTTTCTCTCAATTTCTCTGCTTCAATTCGGAATCCCCGCCTTCCCCCCAAAAGGAAGTTTCAACATGCTGGAAATTTCTTTTTACCGTTTCTTATATGCTATATTCTTTTGGTAACCCTCCAATGTAGCCTTCATCTAGCAAGGCTTTCACCAATGATGCAGTCTGGAGAACCATAATTGGGAGGGAAATAAGCTGTCTAGTTCCTTAGAAAATTGTTTCCAAAATGAAATTATTTATGTGCCTCTCCAAAAAAAAAAAACAACAATGAATGACTAAAATCCATGAAATGGAAATACTTATTTCTGATTATGTTAACATGGGAGCAAATTGGTATGTGAATATTGAGCAGTGGTGGTGTGAAGAGGTAAAAGCAGTACAATCTTCATTTGAAGTGCAAATTAGAGTGGAATGAAAATTGAATGAGAAGAAATAAAATCCTATTAGATTCTTTGAAAGATGCCAGTGGATGGAGAGTGGTCCTTCAAACTACCATGAGATTAATTCTGTGGGGTTGCTTTGGACTGGGTTAGTTATGTAATTGTATTACAGATCGTCTTGTGATTTCTTGTTTTATTATGATGTGCGTTTTAAGTCTTCATATGTCATTTTAACTGGTGACATGTTAGAGCAGGCATCCTGGTCAGGTGATGGTTCATGAATCCATATCAGAGCAGGCATCCTGCTTTGACAGCCACTAGCACTTCGTATCTTCAATTTTAATTTGTAGAGGAAGGGATTGGAAGGGGGCGGGGGGTTTGGGAGATGAAAATATGTAGATTGCTGCAAAAACAACATTTCTGCATTGATTGAAAACTTTGGAGATGATGGAATCGAGAGCAGCATAGAAGATCTTGGCATAACTACTTTTAGGATGAAAAATAAGACATTTATAGATATTATTTTGGGAATATGTTTAAGTTGGTTCTTGCATGGTGTGTGATGAAAAACAATAGCTGATATATGCCCCTCATGTGAAATTTCAAATTCTTATTTCCCAAATGCCGCCTCGGGTGCATTAAAAGATGCCAAGCATTTCTTATAGGAATTGTTGTTGTCTTCATGTGATGGTTTGCGCTCAATGTATCTTTCAGATGCAGACAGCATTGTAAATAAATTTATGGTAGATCCACAGAAGGACAATTTCCAAGTTGTTTAGTGGGCAGCTGAAATACCTAAATGATGTTGTAGCATCTTTTGTAACATTGTGATAAAAAGGGCTTCATGAGAACTTTTTGGTTGCAACTTGTTGAATTTTTGGTCAAGTATAGGCTTTAGAACTCATCAGGTACTTTCTCTTTCTTTGAGTTTGATAGTCAAGCTATTTAGTATATTGCTTTAGCTATTAGCAGTGGTTTGACATGAGGCATTGATTATGCCTGTTCTACTAATTCACCACAATGCAGGTGTAAGCAGCCAGTTGTTATTGTGGTTGAGATGGATCGAATTCTAAGGCCAGGAGGTTGGGCTATCATCCGCGATAAGTTGGAGATCTTGAATCCCTTTGAGACAATCTTGAAATCGCTGCACTGGGAAATAAGGATGACTTATGGCAAGGATAAGGAGGGTATTATCTGTGCACAGAAGACAACTTGGAGGCCATAAAGCAGCTATTAGATCTGGCCATGTCCAACCATTAAGCCAATTTTCCTCGATTTTGAGGGAAAAGGCTAGGATTTTGGTTCTGGATGTTTATTCATTTGTTGACGGATGCAATTTTGGTTCCTTTCTCATAGATTAACATCATCTGAGTGCCCTATCAAGTATATGATAACCATTTTCGGTGGATGCATTGTTTTATCCTTGAAGAAAAAGGTGGATGCATGGTTGTGTAACATTGTTACTTATATTGATTGTTTTATTGGAATACAAATTCAGATTATTTAGAAGCATTTGATTCAGGGACTACCCATAAGCACACCCAGTTCTAGAGGGTTCTCGCTTCAACTATTCTGCTTTTTAGGCTGGCAGTTTCCCAAGCTTGTGAGATGTGATTGTAATTTGAAACTTAAAAGAGAGCTGTATCATGTAATGGCTCAAGTGAAAAGCTATATGGTTTTACAATCCAACACCTGATCAAATTGTACAATTGCAGTGTATTGTATCCTGGACCAGTTTTAAAATGATGATTGATGAGCCTGTGGCAACCGGTAGACGACATCATCTCTGTGAGACATGAGCAGCACATACATAGTATACATATAGAGAGAAAGAGTTGAACTTAGCTATACATTTGAATGTAAAAAATGATCGAATATAAGTTTGGTTATATTTAAATATAGCCAAGTTGAGCATTGAATCATCTTTTCTACATGTGGATTCACATAGATCTTGAAATTTTTTATCTTTTTCATTTTTTTTCTATCTTTTGAGATTCATGAATTATGTGGATGTGGATTTAAGGATGTGAGAGGTGACAGAATAGTCTTGGCTATATTTGATCTTGTTACCTTTTTTATTTTTGGATTCACACAATTTATGAATCTCACATATGAAGAAGATGGGATGGCTTTAAAATCCGTATGATTTAAAGATAAGAAAGATAATCAATCCTAAATTTGGCCGCATTCAAATGTAAACAAGTTTACTTTTCTATATAGAGAGAGAGAGAGAGAGAGAGTCGAGCCTACATAATTGTAGAAAATAAATAATTATGGATCATCTCAGTAGGTAGAATTTATCCATCCTCATAATTGGATAGGCATAATCTTTCATTGAATTATTTAGACAAAGTTACAAAGTTATAAAACCTTGGTTTTATTGAGACAACTGAATAATGCTATATTGTATTATACCATCCCATACTATCTTTATATTAAATTATTTTATATTGGGATATGTTTGAATTTTTTATTGGATTGGATTCTTTTGAAAGAAAATTATAGGATTATCTGGAGGATAGGTTTTCTATTTTATAAAGAGTTTTAGGATTTTTTATGCACACTATTGATAGATTAGGATATATAATTCAAAAAGAGTGATTATATGTGACTAGATTGGTGTACACGGATTAGGGATGTGGACTTGTGAGTTTGATTTTACAAAATTGGTGACGATTAATCCATGTTAAAATTAAATATTTTCTTTTTTTGCATGATTTTTACAATATTCTGATAATCATTAACTTAATATTATATAATATGATAATTAATATTAACAATATAGGTATATTAGTATTAATATCAATATATTACTGTAATGTACTATAATTTATATTATTAGGTTTTAAAACATATTAGGTTTGCATCATGTTTTTAAGATTAGTTGAACTTTTTCAACTTGGAACCAATCATATTTATCAATTTCCATGAATGAATTTTAAAAAATGAAAAAAAAGTAATTTCTAATTTTCATTATTAAAGCAAAATAAGACCTTAGCATAGGTTTTTATAATTTTTTTAAGTAAATGAAGGACCATCATAACATCATTAATTGAAAGGGATCATAGCACCTCATCTTTTCCTTTATATATAAAACATATTAGGTTTGGATCATGTTTTTAAGATTAATTGAACTTTTTCAACTTGGAATCAATCATATTTATCAATTTCAATCTTTTCCTTTATATATAAAACATATTAGGTTTGCATCGTGTTTTTAAAATTAGTTGAACTTTTCAACTTGGAATCAATCATATTTATCAATTTCCATGAATAAATTTTAAAATATATATATATATAATCGTTTTTAATTTTCATTACTAAAGCAAAATAAGACCTTAGCTTAAGTTTTTATAATATTTTTTAAGTAAATGAAGGACCATCATAACATTGTTAAATGAAGGACCTCATCTTTTCCTTTATATATAGCAGCTTTATTTTGAGGATGTAGTAGCCGTTATAAGATTAATTTGTGTTAGCTATCGAACATTTAATAGTTGCAAAATCCCCATTCATATTTAATTATCATTTGGTTGAAAATAAATCACTTTGAATCATTGTTTGGTCTAACAAAAAAAAATTAAATATTATTTGAAAGGATATTTGACTTATTTCTTGATATACCAATCCTTGTTATTCCAAAATATAACTTGATTGAAGTAGCATATTTATTGAACTTGCCATTAAATCTTTATATCTTTTATCGAAATACATATAATATATATGTGAATTAATTATTTTACAATTTCAATTAAAGAAATTTAACTAGATGGCTTTGGTGAATACCTAATATATTTTGCAATAAATTTAATTATAATGTTATCTTAAAAGATTTAAAATATATTAGATCTCTATAAAAGAAATGAAGAAATCTAGTTTAACAAGAAATAAAGAATTCAAAAATTTCAATGAAAAAGGTTTTTGAAGAATAAAGTATAATATTTTAAAAAGTCAGCATCTACATGACATCATATATAATGAAAGAAATAAAACTTTAAAACTGTTTTATTTAACTTTGTAGTTCAATCCAATAAAATCCGGCAAACTTAACTCCGGTTTTAACAAAGTCGACAGCGGGCCCCTTTATTCTCTCTCCCCCCGGAAGTCGGAACCCGAAAACCCTCGTCGCGGTCCGGCCTTCTGCTCTCCCTCGAAGGGGTGAAACGGAGTTCCCTGTGGTGCTCGCGGATCAACCCACACCCCGGAGCTCCGCCGCCGGCGACCGCAAGCGAGAGCCCAATGACCGAGACTTCCCAATCTTACTCCCTGCCCTCTCGCCTCGCCCTCCTTGCCCTTCTTTCCCTCTCCTCCTCCTTCTTCCTCTGGAAATCCCGCCGTCTGCGCCTTCTCCGTCTCTCCTCCCAAAATCCTAACCCTTATCCCAATCCGAGGGGGAAGCTCTTCTTCGCCTCCCAGACCGGCACCTCCCGGGCCCTCGCCAGCCGCCTCGCCGACCACCTCTGCGCCGCTGGCCTCCCCTTCGACCTCGTCGACCCCCGCTGCTACGAGCCGGAGGACCTCCCCAAGGAAACCCTAGTTTTGATCGTCGCTTCCACCTGGGAGGACGGGAAACCCCCGCCCAATGCCGAGTTCCTTGCACGGTGGCTCGCCGAGAGCGCCGAGGACTTCCGGGTGGGCTCGCTGCTCCTCTCCGGGTGCCGTTTCGCGGTGTTCGGCGTCGGCTCGAGGTCATATGGC
Source organism: Calamus simplicifolius (assembly GCA_900491605.1). Classification (NCBI taxonomy): domain Eukaryota; kingdom Viridiplantae; phylum Streptophyta; class Magnoliopsida; order Arecales; family Arecaceae; genus Calamus; species Calamus simplicifolius. Next base: position 321,989 of record UESW01004039.1, read on the forward strand.
GAGAGCTTTAATGCTGCCGCGAAGGATTTCTCGAGGTGGATGAGGGCCGTCGGGGCCGTGGAGATGCTGCCCGTTTGGGAGGGGGATGTGGACAATGGAGACGTGGATAAGGTTTTTGATTCCTGGAGTCAAAAGGTTATCAGGTTACTCAAGGGAGATGTGCTTGAGAACGATGGGCACCTGGCTTCTACTCCAGTGAGCAACGGCTTTTATTCAGAGGAGGAGGAGGAGGAGGAGGAGGCGGCTATGGAATCAGCTGTTATTGATATGGAGGACATCGCTGGTAAAGCTCCTTCAAGGAAATCAACAGTGGCTTTATCTAATGGAGGGCAAAATGGTGACAATGGTCTGAAAGAAATGGTGACGCCAATCATTAGAACAAGCTTAGAGAAGCAGGTAATTCTTTCTCACTGATTTTCACTATTTGGATAATGTACTTAATTGAAATTATATGTATTAGGTTTTATGTTTGGTAGAATGCCGTTGCCCTTTTGTGTCTCATGGTAATTGATGCTAAATGTTAGTAATTACTGCATATTGTCAAGCAAGTTATGGACTTGCTTAAAGATAGAGCTTTTTACTTCTTGTGCAGCGCATTTGAGAAAGATTTTATGTGTGAAGTGTTATTTCTTGATTATTTTTGTTATTTAGTGACGTCGCTCTAGTTGTTTTGTGCATCTGACCTTTCATATTTGATGAATCACTTGCTTGCCACTACCACCCACTTTATTCAAGTTCTCTTTTTACAAGCTTCAGTCTATTCAAGATTTTTACCTTTTAACTCAATCAAAGGAAGCTTACTTTTCTACTTATTTTCCTACAAATGATTCTCTCACTTATGATCTACCATAATGCTCAGGGTTGTCAAAAGCAAAGGTCACCTTATCACCTAAGGAGCTAGGGAGAAAGAAGGTGCTCGCTCAAAGAATACAAAGCTCTAGCTTAAAAGAAGTTCATTAAGCATATTAGAAATAAATCCCTATATTATCTGAAAACAATACGAGCACTATAAGATTACTTATTCTAGTTTCAACATCGAAAAATTATAATTGTCTCATACATTAAGTATTATTTTCACATCTTTTAAAACATCACATCAAAATATCCCATCACGAATCATGTTTTTAAAGAAAAGTCACCCAAAAAAAAATTGGACATCCTTTAGTAGCTTCAAAGTTCATATGACAATACGATACCACTTTTGATGTTTCTAAATAGAATATAGCTCAAAAAAGTAAGTCATTGAACATCCTCGAATGGCAATTTATTTATAAGGACTCCAATAGACCAAAATAACCTTCAAAATAAAGTTATTCAAGATTTAAAAGTATCAATAAGAAGGGGATAGGGAGAATACTGTTGGACAAAAGAGAGGTGCTTACCTGAACACCTCGAACTTTGTTTGAGGTGCTCGCCTAGGCATCTCCTTTGTCAACTCACATCGCTTGGGGAACTCTTGAGGTACTCAATGGCTTCCTCACCTTGCCCAATCACCTAGGGTAGCACCTAGTGTTCCTCTAGTTACATTGGTTGTGCTAATACTATACATGCATGTGTCTAAATGAAAGGAATAGTGATGATGTTTTCTTCAAGGGTACAAGACGTCTACAAGAAGATGTTGTTTATAGGAAAATGTAGGAGGCATGCCCATATCATTATATCTAACCTAAACTACAGTCTGAATTTTCTTCCCTGGTGTTCATGCTTAACAAATACAATTTTATGCTAATGAGTTGGAGATATTCTATTAAATGATTGAACTTTTTGGTTTTTCATAGTCATTTTCGTTTTTGATTGTGGTGATTCGTTATACATAATGTCAAGTGGTGAATCTAGTCGGACTTGTCTACTTCATCTATTTGTTATCGGTTTATTTATTTTCTTCAATCATAATTTATAGTTAATATTATTAGCTTTGTTCTTACATCCATCCGTTATTTGTTGGTAGAGATATGAAAACATCAGATATAGCACTAAAATAAGTGGATAATTGCACATATGCTGGTTGGGGAAATGAACAAGGAAGCTAATCCGGTATACGAGAATATGAACAAAACAAATAGAAGTATACCTTTTCCCCTTTAAAAAAAAAAGGAATAAAAGATGAGTAATATGAGAGGAATTATTGAAGCTGTCAAATATGCATTCAAGGCTGGAATTATACTCAAATTTTTTTTGAATAGGATCTTGACGAATGTATGCGAACTTCGATCAACAATAATATACTGGACTCCAACATAACAAGATAGTTCTTTACTATTAATGTTTGAGGGCAGACCTTCCTGCGATGATAAGACTACTCCATTGTGACTTGAATGTCATGGATTTGAAATACAACCGCATACATTTGACCCTCCACAAATCTTACAATGGTGGGAGCTTTATGGACTAAAATGCTTTTTTATTACCATATAACACTTAATAGAGGTTTTCACTTTGCTCTTTGCTATAAGAGTAATTGTAGAATATCATATTTTATCCAAAATTTTTGACTTGCTTTTTATCTTATTTCATGTTCTTTCATCTTTCTAGGATCTGAGCGGATACATTTGAGGCTAGTTTTATTTGATATAAGTTTGCATTATTTTTAAGTTTTAACTTTATCTGTTTGGAGCATTCAATGAGATTTTGATATGTGGTATGTTGTCCTTTGTCCTTTTCACACATTGAGTTGATTGTCCTTCACGCATTCTTCCTCTTAACCTTATGGATTATCTGAGTTGTAATTCTGCCACATTATAGGTTTGGAATTTTAGTTCTCCACTTTTCTCTCTCTAGCATACTAATCACTTGTTTATTTTAGTAAAACTTAATGACCTTCCTTTGGTCAGTGTCACTTCAATAAAATGCCTTCATAATTGATTTTCTTACAGTTATGTGTTCTTTAATTTCACAGTAGAGTTTGTCAAAGTGGTGCATGGTATAATTAGGACAGACTGAAATTCGGTTTATCAAAATTTAAAAGAACCTTAAGACTTAAGCCAATAAGAGTTGATGGAACGGGTAACTAATTGAGTTTATACAGTCATGTGCAACAAATGTTGAAGCCTATGTGTGGAGAGCAGCTTGGAGAATTATATGTTGGTAAGCACCAAATCTGATTGTCAAAAAAGATTAGGAAAGTAAAAGCAATCCAATAGCATTAAGCAACTTTCCAAGATCGGGTTAAATAGGCTAGACCTTTGCTTGTGCTATGCACATGATAGTGAAGACCTCATTGGATATGGTCCAAAGGGGAAGTGAAGGGGTTTTGTCAAAGAGGAAGCCCAGGAGAGTTTTTTCTTGAACCAGGGTAGTCCCTTGGCAAAGGGGTACTAGACCTGGAATCGAGTCTTTTACAGAAAGAGAGCCCCTTGGGAAGGGAACTTAGGGAAGAATAAATTATTGGAGTCAAACACTGAAGGTGGAGTCCAACCCCTAGTGTTCACATTATATAGTAGTATAGGTAACATGACAATTAAGCCTTTAAGTAATGGGGAAAAAATACAAACGAACCCCAAACAGTTTCCAGCAATAGCAGTGTGCTAGAGGTGACTACAATTTGCAAATCAAGGTACTTCCATGATGGTAAAGTTGCAATTCTTTTCTTGTTCAATTTGAAACTTCAGAAAAAGGAAAAATAAAAAAACTTTCCAAGGTTCCTGCCATATATCTAGTACTACCTATTGACCTACTTTCAGTTACCTCACTAGCACAATCTGTTGATTTGCAAAGTGGTGGATAGGGCTGTCAATTGATCCAGTAGCCTGAGTTCAGCTAGAGCTTGGCTTAAATATAAGCTTGATCAGACTCAGTTTGAAGTTAATTGAGCTGAATTCAATCTCAGTTTTCAAGCTCAGTTTAATTTCAGTCAAGCCTGAAAAAAGTTCAGTTCAATAAAGCTTGAAATTGTATGATGCTATATTATAGAAATACAAGCATATATGTAATCAACCATTGGAATAGATACAATGGCTGATGCTTCGGGTGATTAGGATGAGAAAAACAGAACATTCTATCAGCTTAAACATCACTTCAATCTTCAACCAAGCTGTAAGTTAAGCCTGAACTGTTACAAACTCTTTTTTCTTTTCGCTCAACTTAATATCATCAATTCAAGGAATGCACTCGGCTTAGTTACAAATTAGCCTCAGTTAAATTATAATGAACCATGCCATCACAAACTAGGTTCAAAATTAACTTCAAGCAAGGTTAATCAAACCCAAGATCAGCCCATTCACACTCCTATTGGTTAACTTTCCATCAATTTAATATGCAACTTTTATTTGAGGTGCAGTCTTCTTTTCTGTCTGTTCTATAGCAATAACTTTCATGTTTTGTTTCTTGGTTTAGTAATGCGTGAAATTTTGAATAGAATCCTGCACAAGATACACGTGTGTGTACTTCCTTGTCCATAATTTAGGTTTCATTTTTGCTACTTTTAATCCCACATATACTTTCTGACCTGCTTGGTTTCCAATGAGTTCCAAATAATGAAACTGATATGCTTTTTTTCCACTTACATAATCTTTGCAGGGATATAAAATTATTGGTTCACATAGTGGAGTTAAGATTTGCAGGTGGACAAAGTCACAACTCCGAGGTCGTGGTGGTTGTTACAAGCATTCATTTTATGGCATAGAGAGTCATAGGTAATGATTGTTATTTATCAAATGCACCCCATATATTCGCCCTAGTATCTTTGCTCATAATTAATGCGTGTAATGTGCAATAATTTGTTTGAAGGTCAAGGATAAATGTGGTTTTTTATATCTAGCATCTAATTTCTTTTTTAGTTGATTTTACACAGGAAGATTATCTACTAAGGTCAGGCTAAACACGTTTTATTAAAAATGTTTATTATATGAATTTTGTAACAGTTCTTAAGGGAACAAGTAGTCAAATGCTCAGAATGCAAGCAGCTTGCAGGTTCTTTCAAATTGAAGTTTATATACATGTAATACTAGTCTTGGAATGCTCCATGGAGATGCATATTTTCTGATATAAATAGATTAGTTATGCGGAGACTAGTTTATATGGCTATGATCAGGAACAATTGCAATCTTTGGGTGTGGTACCTTCTTGAATTTTTTCTTGAGCACTTTGATCATAATTATTTTTGGAACATATTTAATATTCTTTTAGAAATAAGCAAATGTGAAATGGTTAAGGAACTTCTGCTGTTAATTACTAATATGGCTGATTAATAAAATTGCCCTAATATCATGGAGTTTGGTTTATGTGACACTGAACTTACAGGGTATGGTGTTGGACAAAGTGTATCAACCACAGCTTTGAGAACCAAATTTGGCACTCCTTAAAAAGTTAATGTCAGCTAATATGATGTCAATCAAAGCATTTCAACATTTGAAGGAATTTTAAGTATTCACACATTACCTTGGGTAATGGGAAGAACTAAATTTCCCCTGATAATCTTTTTTCTGATTTATGTAGGTGGTGAACAATATAAGGCTGTCATTATTATTGATCCATATGAAAGTGGAAGAGGTTGTTTAAGGGGTTGATCAGTGTTATGGCAGACAGTCTGTTACTTTGTTTTGTAGAACAAATGTTCTCAGGGATTATTTAGGCTGGAACTGGAACTCATGACCTAGTAATAATATCTGATGGAGATACATTATGTAATCTTTTTTCCATTATAACAAAAAACAGAAAGTAGATGAAGATATTCCTAGAGCTGAGTGGGTGAAGTAGAGATCATTTATTCTTGACTATTCTGTATATTCTAAAAATTGTGGCTCTCAGTTGTATATATGAGAATGTTTTATGTAAGTTTTCCCATTTAATTCTGAATCTCTGAGTTTCTGAGTCTTTCATGAAACAGGTGCATGGAAGCAACGCCTAGTTTGGCTTGTGCAAATAAGTGTGTTTTCTGCTGGAGGCATCATACGAATCCTGTTGGAAAGAGCTGGCAATGGAAGATGGATGATCCTTTAGTGATTGTAGATGCTGCCATAGACCAGCATACTAAAATGATTAAGCAAATGAAAGGTGTCCCAGGTGTGTGTTTATTTGTATCCTTTTTGTTCTATTAAGTCATCCTTATGTCACTCAAAACTCAATTTAGTTTTATTTTGTATCCTTATCCACTTTTTCTTGTTTTGTTTTATTTTTTTTCAGTCTCCCTAATTTTAGGGAGCTGATTTTGTGGAAATTTAAGGACATTTTTTTGTTGAATTCTTTTTTACTTATGGCTAATATGAAGTGAGCTTAAGATCCTTCCACCTCAAATATGTATTTTGATGCCTTTATTGCTGTTTCTTGAAGGTGTAAAGGAGGAACGGTTATCAGAAGGTCTCTCTCCTAGGCATTGTGCTTTGTCTCTGGTTGGTGAACCAATCATGTATCCAGAGATAAATGCACTTATTGATGAGTTGAATTCAAGACATATCTCTACCTTCCTTGTCACAAATGCACAATTTCCAGATAGGATAAAGATGTTGAGACCTGTCACCCAGGTAATCCTCATTCCTCTGCCTAATATTTAAAGTTATTGATTGTGAACCCTAGCTAAACATTGAGGCTGCTTAAACCCCGACTTTTTAATTCTTGCAGCTATATGTGAGTGTAGATGCAGCTACAAAAGACAACCTGAAGGCAATTGATAGGCCCCTCTTCGGCGACTTCTGGGACCGTTTTATTGTAAGTATTCATACAATTGGTAATGATTCTTTTATTGTGGTGCTCTTGAAAGTTCTTGTTTATGCAGCTTTCTTGGTAGTGTAGAAAATGTCTTTTCATTCTTGTTTTTGGTGCTTTTTTTATTTGGATGGACTTTCCTAGCTGGTTAACAAATAAGAGGTCATGTAAGACAATCTAATTTATTTTTGTAAGAAAGACATTCACCAAAGTGATTCGCTATTGAAAGTATCCAGCTAATGACAGCCTAGTTTTGTTAAGCAGGAGATTCTGCAATTACTTGCGTTCCTCATAGCTAGTTCTTGCACACTTTCCAGATTTCCATTTTTTTCCAAGCAAAAACTGAAACCAATTTGTTCTTTCCCATTATCAGAATGTTGGGCAAAAACTGACCAATTTGTTCTTTCCCAGTATCAGAAAGTTATTGCTATAGAACAGGAGTTTTGAAGTGGAATTAAACATGCTGGGTGTGTGTGATTCTGCATTTAACACTTATATTTGTATATTATATGTGAATTATTGTGGATGAGAGTTCACTCAAATATCATTCTAAGAATCAGGTGTTCTTCCTCCCATTAATTTTTCATTTTATTTATCCTAGTTGTTGCTGCTCAATATTTGTATTAACAATCGTTAAGGGGATAAGTTTTGAGGCATTGGGTTGATCATTTGGTCTTCATGTATGCAATAGAATATTGTGTGCTTTGCCTTGTCATATGGCTTTGTTACATTAGTTTTTTTTGTATATATGCCTAGTCAAATATGATTTGGAGTCCAATTGAATCATATTTGTTGCCTGTAAATAGTGTTAGGAATTAAATTGCCTCATGTTGTTAGTTATGTTTACTGTATATATTATATTGAGCTCACGTAAATCCTGTTACAATTAGGAAATCCAGCCTCTGCTGATGACTTTTGCTGTCTGAATTCTGATACTGATCTTCCCTTTTTTGTCCACCATCCATCCACCTTTGCCATCACTGGTTTCATGCTGCCATCAGTCCTTTACCAACAGTTAAGGACCTGTCCTTTACTTTTGGTAGTTTGCTGAAGGCTCAGTAATCTACAGATCCAGTGGCATCTGTCGAAGAAATACAGGCAATCATATTATTTGTTTTTTTTTTTAATAAATGATCTTGAAATATTTTCTAAAATTAAAAGATCTGGAAATACAGGTCATTGGATTTATAGATTAGTGAGTTGTTAGCAATCTAGAAAGAGTGAAAGATGGAAGCCAAACTGCGCTTGTTTTTTCTCTAGCATTTTATGGAACACTCTGGTGGCATTGGAACAACAATTGGTGAACGTTGATGGTTGATATTGTCATTGTCCATTACTTACTCCCCCAAACTCCATGTGCATATGCCCTAAATGAAATAAAGAACACCAAAAGGAAAAACAAAACCTCCCTGAAACACCTCAGAAAAGAATGGGGAGGGGAAGGGGGGTGGGGACCACATTGTAAAGGTTATTCAAGCTGACAATTGATAATCTTGTTTGGTCTTCATGTCTATATTGCTCCCTTTTTTTTTGTACTCAAAAGGTGATCCAATCTCATTAAGGCGTGTATTTAACTAAAATTTGACAGGATTCATTAAAAGCTTTACGAGACAAAGAACAGCGTACGGTTTACCGTTTAACTTTAGTTAAAGGATGGAATACAGAAGATATAGATGCATATGCAAATCTGCTGGGCATTGGAGAGCCTGATTTCGTTGAAATCAAAGGCGTCACATACTGTGGCTCGTAAGTATTATTTTTTTTAACAGGAGCAAATTGATGGATGAGTTATGATTCTTAATGCTTATTGTTGTCTCCTTATCATAGATCTGCCACTTCAAAATTGACAATGGAGAATGTCCCATGGCACTCTGATGTTAAGGCCTTTTCAGAGGCTTTGGCGATGCAAAGCAGTGGCAAGTATGAGGTTGCTTGTGAGCATGTCCACTCCTGCTGTGTTCTTCTAGCAAAAGTTGGAAAGTTCAAGGTCAAGGGTCAATGGTATACATGGATAGATTATGAACGGTTCCATGAGCTGGTAAGGAACATCTCAATCCTGCAGATTTTGTTGTTTGGTAATGATCAGTGACAAACGAGACCAACGGACCTTCATTGAAATGTAGGTTGTTTCTGGGAAGCCTTTTAAAAGTGAAGACTACATGGCCCTGACACCATCCTGGGCTGTCTACGGTGCGGAGGAAGGTGGATTTGATCCAGATCAATCTCGTTATAAAAAAGAGAGGCGCCATGGGGATTCTAGGATTAAAGGCTAGCCAGTGGCTTTCTAAATGACACACCAGAATGCTTGGTTGCGGCATGTAAGCAATGTTTCTGAAGCTAGCAAGATTGACTACCTGGCATGCCTATGCTGTTTTGTTATGCTATCGAATCTTTTTGTAATTTAGATGTGCACGATATATTTTTTTCTATTTAGATGATCATACAATCAAAATAACTCTTGTATTTACCTTTATCTGAAGAGGGCTTGGATCAAATTCGATGATACAATGAGGGAGAGAAAAGATGTATCTGCTGGGGCAACCCTGTTTGATCTAAAAATTTGGACTCAGCAGGGAGAAGACTCATTGCTTCTGGAAACCCCTAGAGAGCTTGATTGTCCTTGTCGGTTGCAAATGAATTTTTGGGAGAAAGTGACCCATAAACGCATTGTTTAGAAAGCAGGTAATGTTTGTGTAATCGCTCTCTTTCGTGATGTAAAGTTGGGTCCTGATGGCCGCCCGCTGCCTTTCAGTCTATTTTGTTTGTTTTCGTATCTAATTACCATGTGAAAGGGCCATTTTGTTCTCATCGAACCTCCTCCATCGTAATGATATGATTAGAGGCTTCTCCCGGGACCGAGGAACAACCACCGCATCTTTTTGACCCATTCATAGCAGTTTCCGCAAGAGCTGTAGCCCCAGCATGTGCATCACTCACAAGAAGCATTAATTGGCTAAAAGAGCACTGTATGGTTTGCCCAAAAAACAGCCACAGTATACAGTGTAGTCTGACTCCTGTGTTTCATTGGACCATTCATGCTTTGCGATATAATGATATATTGCTTGCTTATAGCTGTTGTTGAGGTGCTCACCCAGATCGCTATAAATTTCAAGCTGCTTTCCGAATTACTTTTGTACAGACAGGAGGGTAATGTAGCTGGCACTGGAGATGTGAGGTTTGAGAGTGAATCCCCCTGTCAAAGGTACCAAACTTTAACCTGCTTTATCAAGTGAAGGCTAGACGAAGAAATATTTTGTGCCCTGACGTATAGCAATGTTGCTATGCAATAAATCTTGCAGCTCATTGCGTATGTTCTAAACTGGAGTTCATTACCGATGCCGCCTTAGTGCTTGTTAGGAGGCCCCATCTTTAGGGGCATGGAGATGAGTATGATGAAGAGGGGGTTATGAGTTTGGAAGTTGTTACTGTGAAATTCGCTTTTCAACTCGGGTGCGGTCCAACTCTGGATCTAACGCCGATCTCTAGCTCGGGTGGAACCTGCAAGACAGTCCTCACGCAGAGAATAACATGGGTGGTCCTCTGCGAAAGACCCTCCGACGCCCAAATCAGTGAAGTTTTACAGCAAGCAAATGTGAGGAGAAGGCTTTGCAGAAGAGTCCCTTAAGAAATGGCCTCTGAGAGCTCTGCTTGAGCTTCAATGGAGTTTTTCAGTGAGAGTGTCAGCGTAAGCGTACTTGAAGAACTTTAGGACTAGGATATTTATAGGTTGCATGTGTGATGATAGGCGTTCACCTGATTCCTTGGACGTGTGTCACGAGAGATCTGAAACTTGGACGTGTGTCACGAGAGATCCGAAATCGTCAAGATTCGAATCAGATTCGAATCAAGTTTGTTATGAGGCCGGTAGCTTCGAATCTGATTAGTTAGAGAATCAACGTAAAGAAGGTTAGCTGGTGCCTCAAGATTCGGTGACTCGGAGGCTTTAGGCTACATCTGGCATTATTTGGCTTTTTTTCCTTTTCTTAGGGCAGTCGGAGGCCCACGTGGTTGAATCTTGCCAAATCATCATGGATTTGAATTCTTCCGCACTTGGTTCCGCAGAGGTTTGGAGATACCTTGGTCTGGATGAGGTATAAGGATAGCTCGGCTCTACCGAGGCATATGAATACCTCGGTCCGGTCGAGGCAAGAGGATAACTCGGCTCTACCGAGGCATAGAATACTTTGGCATCGTCGAGTCATGGCAGCTGGCGGGCCAAAAATTCGAGAATGATATCAACCTTTTTGTCGTATGCACGAGTATTGGCGCAATGATAATTTTATCCCTCATCACATGCCCCCACTCCCTGGTCCGAAGCATAGGCTCGGGCATAGAGAGTAGAATTCTAGACGACTTTACTTGATTAGAGAAATTTGAACAAGCGGAGGCATGCTATGAGGCCCTCATAAATGCTAGGCTGCCACTTCATCATTTCTTCTCATCGCACGAGGAGGAAACCCCTCGCCTTTTGCCACCGGCCATGGATGGAATGGCGCGTGGTAGGCCCAAGATTTGGCGACACGCGGGGATTCTCGCCTTGCTGAGATGGTTTAAATAGAGGCGGACAAGCTACCTTCTGTTGCGCTTCTTTTCTATCTTCTTCCTTCGAACGTCCTCACCCTGGGATCAGACATGGCTGACGTTTCTTCCACTGATCTTGGAGACAGGGGATGCCCCATCGACTCGGCCTCGACGATGACCGCTGCAGATCTAGAGAGGATTCTCCAGGACTACTGGTTCACCAGTGACATCCGGATGTGGGTCCCCGGTCTTGAGCAGAGGGTGCCTGATCAATTGGAGTCACGAATATTTTTCTATGAAGAAAGCTTCAAAGTGGGGCTTTGTTTTCTCCTTAATCCACTGGTGGGCAATATAATGAAGCATTACGACATCTATCCAACAATGATTATGCCGAACAGCTAGCGTTATATCATCGGGTTCATCTCCTTGCGCGCTCATGGGGGTAAAGGCGATGGTTCCTCTGTTCCGAGCCTGTCACAGCCTTACATCCTCCAGAGATTCTTCTTGGCATTATATTGGGCCACGAAAAACTTCAAGAGGTTTTTAAAGGTTCCAACTTCCGTCAAAGGATGGAAGTCATGATTTTTTATTATCGAATGGGATGGCGCATTCGACTTCCCTCGTCAATAGTGCCTCTCCCTACGGAACCAAATCAGCATCCGACGCTATCAAGAGCAGAGAAGGAGACTTCGACGTTCTCTATGGCAGCAAAGTGGTCCCCATCAATGCCCTTTTGACTGAAGAGGCACTCTATAATGCCGGGCTGAGTCGAGTCGATCCTTTAAGTAAGTGCGATATCTCCTTCTTTATGTCTGGATGTCTTTGCAGAGATGTAGCTGATCGTTCCATGATTTGCAGGGATCATATATGAGTTTGGGGCTCAGATGAGAGGAGAGCTCGCAATCGACTATGGTGATTTGAGCGGAAGGAGAAGCACCAAGCGCCACCATACTGCATCATCGACCCATGCGAGAGGGAAGAGGGCCAGGTCTGAGTGGAGGCCATCCTCTTCTCCCTCCAGGCTGCAGCTGGCTCTACCGAGCCATTCACAAGAAATGACCGAGCCCCAACCTTCAAGCCCACGAGGGGGGACATCATAGGGGAGCCAACCCCAACTCCCGCCCTAGCACTGAAATTTGAGGGACCGACATCTGGTGATGAAGCTGGAGAGGTAGCGGCTTGGGTGGAGCAGGAGCGTGGCCATTCCTGAGCTATCGGGTGAGGATTTCCGAGTAACAAAATTTCTTTATTCCATGGTTACTGATGCACCTTCCCCTGAAGGGGAGGGTTCCATGAGTCAATAGAAGTCAAGGAAATTATCATTCAAGGATTGGGGGCTGCACTTGCAGCGAGTGTTGCTCCGCCTCCAGCAGGATCTCCTCCTCGCAAGGTTGAAGAGGAAGGAGGGGAAAGAAAATATCCACCGGGTGAAGCAGGGGCTCCCCTAATGAGGACGGAAGAGACAGGGCCTTCGGGGATATCGGCAAGCAACGAGGAAGAGATAAGTCGCTTAGCCGTTTCCTCGATCCTTTGACTCGCGACAACTTTTTTAGTGTTCTTTACGAGGAGGGACATGTCGTTTACCCTGAAGTAGGAAAGATAGCCGTCGGGGAGTTCCCATTTCGGTTGAGGGATTCGAGTTGCCCTCTGGCTTGAAAGACTGTGCATTAGTCCCTAGCTCATACATCCTAAGAGACGTGAATACTTCCTGCGTTCGGATAAGTTCTCTTCCCTTCTATGCCTCCTCAAATGTTCTATGCGGTTTTTTAAACCTAACTGTTTGGCTTGGTTGCAGGCGATTCTTCTCCAGTGGATACTTTTTAGGCATCTGTTCTCGGCCCATGAACACAATAGACAGATCTCGCGTGAGGTCGAGGCATTCCGTGCCAAAACAAGCTCGGTTGATCAACACTTAGAGGATTGGCAAAGTACGAGCCGAGCTTGATGAGGTCAAGCGATCAGATGAGGATGCTCGATCCGAGCGTTACGACTTCGACGGAGGTGGCCGAGCTTGGGGAGGCTCGAGAATGGCCAATGAAGCTCGATCGAAATTGTCGAAGTTCCGAGGAGAGGCCCAAAGGGAGGTCGACTTCCTTAATAGCAGGGTTGCTGAAGAAAAGTCCCATTTTGAGACTCGGCTCGAGTCCTGCCAGAAACAAGTTTCCGACCTTATGGCCGAGCTGTGTCAGGCGCGATATGACGGCTCCAAGAACCGGATGGATCTTGAACACGCTGGAGGGACATGAGTAAATGCAGAAAAGAGAGGGAGAAGGCTCGAAAAAGAGCCAAGAAAGCCAAAGCCGAGGCTGCTTGCCGTGCCAAAGAGGTTGTCCTCTTACTGTTTCTACACAATGGCTCATCTCTTTTCCATAGTTAAAGCTGATCTGACCATTTGCTTTATTTAATCATTTTTCCTTCTCTAGCTGGATAAAATCAAGGCCAAAGCGCTGATCAAATAATGGCTCTAACCAGGGATTTAGCCTCGAGCCGGAGAAGTGCTCTGAGCTGAAGCACCGGATAACCGAGACAGACAATGAGATCTCTCTAGCGATCAAGAAATATAAGTGCTCGGAAGAATTCACTCATGAGCGAATTCAATGTTCGAAGGAGGCATACAGAGTCAGAGCAAGCGAGGTTCGAGTAAGGGTAATTCAGAAGTACCCGACATCAACCTCTCATTTTTGAGGATGAGGGGTATTACTTTTCATTGCCAACAACTAAAGCACTAGAAGTGACTTCTCCATCCAATGCCGGTGACGATGATAAAGATGCTCCTGGCATCAATTTTGAAGTGACCTCAGAAGGAGATCCAATGGAGGCCCTTTCGAAATCATTAAGGAAATAGAGGCCTCGAGATCTGTCGCCGAGGAAGCCAAAACTTCACGGACAACTGCTGAGGTGGACGTGGTCCTAAAGCCAAGTAACAGAGAGGGTCAACCAAATCAGCGTGCTTCAGACATTGCTGGAATCGCCTCCGAACATAAAAACAGGACTTAGAGATTCATCTTTCCATATTTTTTCTTTACTTTTGTAATATGAACGACATTATGATATGAACGAATCGTTTTGTTTTTCTCTATGTGTTTCACTGTTTCGGTATTTGCGTGTTAAACAGACTTTTAGCTCATCCACTCCTTACTAAAGTTTATCTTACTACGAAGCCAAATGAATAGTCTAGCTCTGTTATTGCTCAAAAAATTTTGAAATTACTTTGTCAAAATCAAGAAGTTGCTCGGCCTCGTTGAGATCAATCCGGCCGGATTTGCTGGAGCAGGAGATAGCTTGGCTCTGCCGGAGCAAAAGGAATGGTTCGGCTTTGCTGAGGAGGGGGACAGCTCGGCCTTGCTGAAGTATATATTACTTCTTTCCAGGGCATTCGTCTCATATTTAATGCCTTGTCTTTTTCGATACGAGTTCGCTTTTCGTATACACCAAGCACTCGATCGCTATTGGACCGCGTCATTTTGTGCGAAGGATTTCCCAAGCCTATTCATATCCCGAGGATCTTGATTTGAGATTGGAAGAAAATCTTTCGTCCTTCATTAGTATGGAGGATGTACCCAACATATCTCGAGATGCATCAAGTTTTACCATGGCATGCCACGTGGCTCTGAGTGCGGTCAATTGTGGCATCTCGAGTTCCGAATCTTCCCTCTATTAATGGCTATTCTCAGTTTAGTGCCTATAAAACATAGGGAGAGCAGAAGGTGCCTAAGCACACCCGAGAAAACTTTCTTGCTTCGCAAATAGAAAGAAACTTTCATGGCTTCTCTCTTATTGAGGTTGAGGGTGGTAAGGCCGGATTTTCTTTCAAGATTTGGCCTGACCCTGATAGTTGGGACGATGAGAAAGTTGTCGGAGAGCGAGCAATCCTTAGAGGAGGAGTCATGGGGGTCAGACGAGAGCGCAAAGGAAGGGATACAAGGGTCATACGGGGAGCGCACGTAAGTGCCCCCTATTTGGCTTCTTTCACCTATCATGGGGCCCTGAAAACCACTGGAAATGTAATCTTTTGATGGGCCCTGGCTTCTAGCCCCGCTTCTATAGGCTTTATATCATTCTCAGTCCTTAAATGAATGCCATTTTGGATCCCTCAGTTCGTCCGTTCAAGGGTCCATCAGTTGGCTTTTAATGAGGAAGAAGGTAAGCAACTATGGGCTGCTTTCTTTGTTTTGTGATGTTGCCCAGCGACTCAGTCAACTCAGTAAAGTTGTCTGATTTTTTTGATTTCTTGGATCGAAAGTGGAAGCAATGTTACGGTTGGACCTATTTGTCCGAGTTTTTGATTTATTTTCTTTTATCTCTGTATGTACTGCACTTGTAATACCTCTCAAGATGTTGTAATTTCTTCTAAGAAATAAAGAAGTCTTTATTTTCACATCTTTGTTTGTTTGCTGCTCTATTTCTTTTGTATTAGTATCAATTTCTTTGGCATGCCGATGTATTTGTGTTACCCCAGTACAAGAATCGTTTGTATATTCTGAATCAAACGGGGTGCAGGATGAAAGTCTGGGACTTTCGAAACACAGGAATACCCAGCGGGGTATCCCTCCTGCTATGGGAAAGGAAAACAAACATTTAACGTCACTGGGTCTTTCCTTTCGAATTGTAGTACCTGCTCATAACGTTAGTAATTTTTAGGCACTTTGCTTCGGCCAGGCATTTTGGTAATTTAGTTTTGCTCAGTCCTTTGTGGAGAGAGTATTTATCTCGACTTAGGTTAAAAGGAGGCTTGGGCAGCCTTGCTAATTCTTACTAGAAGCTCGGTCATGCCGAAGGATGAAATGGTCTTACCTTACTTTGGTGAGGTAAGAAACACTTGTTCGAATTTGTCAAAGCATATAAATGGGTCTTACCTTACGTTGGTGAGGTAGGAAATGACTTGTTCGAATCTTACCGAGGCTTAGAGAAGTAGTTCAGCCATGCTAAAATATTAGAAGAATCAATCAGTCCTGCCAAGGCTCGAAAGAATCACTCGGTCGTGCCAAGGCTTGAAAGAATCACTCGGTCATGCCGAGGCTTGAAAGAATCACTCGGTCATATCGAGGCTTGAGGAAATTATATTTTACTTGACGCTGCTAAGGTATAGAGAAATTACTTGGCCCTGTTGAGACTTGAAGAGATTATATTTTACTTAGCACTGCCAAGGTATGGAGAAATCATTCGGCCCTGTTGAGGCTTGAAGAGATTATATTTTACTTGGCGCTGCCAAGATACAAAGAAATCACTCGGCCTTACCGAGGCTTGAAGAAATTATATTTTATTTGGCATTGCCAAGGTACAAAGAAATCACTCGGCCCTGCCGAGGCTTGAAGAGATTATATTTTACTTGGCACTGCCAAGGTACAGAGAAATCACTCGGCCCTGCCAAGGCTTGAAGAGATTATATTTTACTTGGCATTGCCAAGGTACAAAAAAATTACTCAGCCCTGCGAGGCTTGATGAAAATTAAGCAAAACCTGGTTGTTATTATAGTCTTTCGGAAAAGTGATTGAAACAAGAACATTGCAGATTTAAAAATGAAATTCGTTGCTGTAAACATAATGATTTAGTGGAGGCATACTTTACTGATGATATATACGAAGATTATTCAAGCTCCATATCCTGGGATAGATTTTTCATCCAAATCCTGGAGTTTGTAAGCATCGGCCTGATTACCTCAGTGACTTGATAGAGGCCTTCCCAATTTGGAGATAGCTTCCCCTATTCCAATTGCTTAGAGACAGACGCCTTCCAAAGTACAAGATCGTGGGAAGAAAGGATTTTTCTTTAACTCTGGAAGAATGGTAACGAGCTACTCTCTGTTGTAGGATGCCATTCGGATCCGGACCTTCTTCCTGACCTCTTCTATCAGTCAAGATTGGTTCAGAGCTGCTTATCATTGGACTCCTCCAAATAACTTTTCATCCATGGGAATGGAGCCCTATCTCTACAGGGATGATGGCTTCCATGCCAAAAGCCATTCTGAAAGAGTCTCGCCTATGAAAATCCTCTGAGTGGTTCGGTAAGCTCACAACACATGATGAAGCTCTTCCGTCCATCTGCCTCGTGCCCTGTTGAGCCGGGCTTTAATTCCTTGCAGCAAGATCTGGTTGGTTACTTCGGCTTCTCCATTGGCTTGAGAATGCCCAACCGAAGTGAGACGGTGGTAGATGACGAGATTCGCGCAGAACTTCCAGAATTTAGGATTGTTAAACTATCTTTCATTATCGGTAATGATGGTGTGCGGAATGCCAAACCGGCAGATAATAGATCTCCATGCAAAATTCCTAGCCCGAGCCTTGGTTATTGAGCGATTGCCTCAGCCTTGATCCACTTGATGAAATAGTTGATTGCTACAAATAGGAACTTTCTCTATCATGTGGCAAGGGAAAAAGACCAAGAATGTCTATTCCCCACTTGGCAAAGGGCCAGGCAGATGATACGGGCATTAGGTGAGCAGAGGGGAGCCTCTTAACATTTGAATGTCATTTGCATGAATTACAAGCTCGGACAAGGTTGTCCACATCCCTCTGCATGGTTGACCAATAATATCCCTAGCGCAATACTTTGTGGCACAAAGCTCGGCCGTCAAGGTGATTACCACAGATGCCTTCATGAACCTCTCGAAGAGCATAATCAGTTTCTGACAGACGAAGGCACTTAAGTAACGGCATGGAGAAGGATCGCTTGTATAGCCGATCATCAAGTAGGACATAATGAGATGATTGCATTTCAGTTTCCTTGCTTCCTTTCTATCGGCCCGGAGCAACCCTTCTTTGAGATATGTGAGTATTGGGTCGAGCCAGGATGGTTCGACCTCAACTGGCATCACCCGGTCAACATCATCTATGCTAGACCTTTCTAGGACTTCCAGTGGAATTTCTACTCGAGATCCATTGAGTTTGTGGTTGACATGCAGATAAAAATTGGTGCACGCATTCTCAGACCTGGGGATCTGAATAACCTTAAATCCAGCAAAGCAGGAGGACAGATCGCGCACCTTTTGAAGATACCAAATCATGTTTGGCTCCCGAGCTTTGAATTCTCCCTGCACATGGCCGCCACCAACTGAGAGTCGGTGTAGGCATTCAGCTTTTCAACTTTGAGTTCATGGGTGATGCAAAGTCTAGCAAGCAGAGCCTCATACTCTACTTTGTTGTTAGAGGTTGGGAAGAAAAAGATGCCATACTCGAAGGTCGCCCCCTCCAAGCTAGTGAGGACCAAACAGCTCCAGAACCATTCGCGCTAAAGGATCCATCGGCGTGGAGCAACCATAGAGCACTGGGCCTCGGTTGTTCGGGAGCATCTGGAGTGGAACCATCCTTTGGTATGGTGCATTCAAGAAGAAAATATACTAGGACCTATGCTTTGATAGCTGGACGAGGCTGATACTATATATGCTCACTCAATTCGATAGTCCACTTGGTCATTCTTTTCGATGCCTCCGAACGATGGATAATTAACTTGATAGGTTGATCGGTTAAGACCATCACAGTATGTGCTTGGAATATGGCCACAACTTTCAGACCGATGTTATCATAGCCAATATCATCTTCTCAATTCGGGTATACATCGTCTCGATATTCCGAGCAATTTACTAACATAATAGATCGGCTTCTAATCTTGTTTTCCTCTCTGACCAACACGGAACCAACAACGCCCTCCGAGACTGCCAGATATAGATACAACATTTCTTCTGGCCTTGGACTGCTAAGAAAAGGTAGCGAGCCAAGGTATTTTTTAAGATCTTTGAAGGATTTCTGATAGTCCGGGATCCATTGAAAATTCTTAGCCGATCGGAGCACTTTAAAAAAGGGCAAACATCTCTCAGCCGACCAAGCAACAAAGCGATTGAGAGCTGCTATCCTCCCAATAAGACGTTGCACCTCTTTAATCAAGCCCGGAGGCGCCATCTATTGCAGGGCTTGGATTTTTGTGGATTTGCTTCAATGCCTTGTTGGAAGACTATAAAGCCCAAGAACTTCGAAAGCACATTTAGTTGGGTTAAGCATCATCTGATACCTCCGAAGTGTTGCGAAACTTTTCATGGGATCTTCAATATGCTGGGATGCCTCTCTGCTCTTAACCAGCATGTCATTAACATACACCTCCATATTTTGATCGATTTGTTCTTTGAAAACTTTTTTGACCAGTCTTTGGTAGGTTGCGCTTGCATTTTTTAAATCAAAGGGCATGACTCGGTAGCAATAAATACCTCGGTCGATGATTAAGGCAATCTTTTCTTCATCCTCCGGTACCATCCGAATATGATTGTAGCCTGAATAAGCATTCATGAAAGTCAGCATCCAGTGGCCCGATCGAATCTACAAACTGATCAATTCGGGAGAGAGGAAAGTTGTCCTTTGGGCAAGCCTTGTTGAGGTCAGTGAAGTCGATGCAGATCCTTCATTTGCCATTTGACTTTTTCACATAACAACATTCGCCAGCCAGTCGGGATAATTTACTTCCTAAATGAAGTTGGCTTTAATTAGCTTCTCTTCTTCTGCTTAATTAGCCAAAATGCCTTGTCCATATTGAGGCGGTGGACGAGAACATCTGGGTCAATTCCAATGTCTGAAGCAGACCAAGCAAAGACATCAGCATTTTTTAAAGGAACTCGACCAAATCCTGCCGAGACTTCCCTTTCAGCTGTGACCCGACCCTTACAGTTTAGTCGGGCCGAGCTTCGTCGAGTGGCACCTCTTCAAGTTCCTCAGCTAGTTCTCCTCATTGTTCAGCAAAATATTCACGAGCATCCAACCCATCAACCTTGGGCTTTCTGGATTGTAGGTCGGCAACAAAGCAGTGCCGAGCCACTACTTGACTTCCTCGAACAACTCCTACTCCCATTCGATGGAAAACTTCATGGCGAGGTGAGGAATAAAAATGACTGCCTTGAGGGATATTTGTCCTGGCTTGCCGAGGATGGCATTATAAGGGGACCGAAGCTTGGTCACCAGGAAGTCCATAAGTGTAGTGGCTACGCTTGGCCAAGTGCTTGCCCAGATTATCAAGGTAACAACCTCCTCGGGACTATGGCATCGCCCATAAAACCCATTAAAGTATATTCTATGGCCCGAAGGTTTTTGACCCGCAATTTCAATCTCATAAAGGCATCAAAGTACAAAACGTTAACAGAGCTTCCACTATCAATCAAAATGCGGTGTACATTATAGTTGTTCATGTTAAGGGATACAACCAGGGCATCATCATGGGGGTACTATACCTTTCGAAGATCCTTATCATAAAAAGAAAGCTCGTCGACTCGAGTCCCCTCTTTGGTGGATTCTTCTCCTCACCCAACCAAGTTGACGAAGAGCCGATCGTCGCTATCATATTGACATTGCCAATGACCGAAGGATTTGGTAGAGGGGTTGGCAAGGTTCAGGCTAGTAATCTCCTCTATTGCTTGGCTTGGGGGCCCTCCTAACTGGTCTAGCCTGCCCTATCGGATGAGTTGTTCAATCTCGTTCCAAAGTTGCCAGCACTCCTCGGTGTCGTGCCCGTGGTCTCGATGAAATGATAGTACTTGGTCATATCTCTCCGAGCCGTATTACTCCGGAGAGGAGACAGCCGAGGAATTTGGCACTCAATCTCCATCAAGATCTATGTCCTTGGCATGGTGAGGGGGGTGTACCGATCAAACCTCCAGGCTGGGCTTCGGATTCGGTCTCGAGGCGGCTATGGAGGAACTCTTTGATGGCGAGGCGGGTTACATGGCGGAAGGATTGGTGCTTTTCCGAGCCTTTTGCCTCCTTCTTCTTCGATTGCTTAGCTCGAGCCGATCTCTGCGACTCCTCAACCCAGGCGTACTTATCCGCCAAGGCCATCATGTCGGAGAGGCTCTTTGGATAATTGACTTTCAAGGATAGTAGAAGTCGCCTTCCTTCGACACTCCACCCACTAGGATGGACATTGCCACCTCATGGTTGAGGTAGTCAACCTCCAACATGGCCATATTGAAGCGACCGAGGTAATTCTTCAGGGATTCCCCTCCTGCTGCTTGACTTCAAAGAGGGAATCAATCTACGTCGATGGCAATGGCTATTGATGAACTGACTGATGAATAGGTGGCTTAGCTCATCGAAAGAATCAATGGAACCTGGCTTCAAGCTGTTAAACCAGGTCCTAGCGGACCCTCTAAGGATAGAGGGGAAAGCTCGGCACAGGATCGCATATGATGCTTTGTGGAACATCATGATGGATCTGAAGCTGCTCAGATGGTCATCGGGATCAGTGGATCCATGATACGGTTCGATGGTGGGGAGCTTGACATGAGGAGGGATCACTTTTCGCATGATCTCCTCAGAGAAAGAGATATCCTGCTCCGCCTTCGGTTGGGACAGAGGGCCTGTTTGGCAACGTCCAACTCTTGATGTCATTCCCGATGCATCTCTTGCATTTGCCGCCAGATCCCTTCATCTCGAGTGGCAAGAGGGACTGATCGAGGGGAGCACGGCAGTGGTGTCGAATCATAGGAGGACATTGGAGAGAAAGAGCGAGCTTGCCGAGATCTAGGCGAGCTCTTTCCCCCAGCCCATTGCGGCATCGGTCTAGCTCCTGTGGGTTGATGAGGATGACCCGTGGCCTCAGGCGGATTGGAAGAAGAGATCACCGATGGAGCAGGGGCGATGACCCCCTCAGGGAGTTGCGAAGCAGGGATAGCTGGCAGGGAGCTCCATGGAGCCCTTGGACCAGCTGGATCAGAGCTTGGACCTATTGAACTAGTATAGCAAACTGGTCCTGAGTCTCTGCGGTCGTCGATGGCAAAGGAGTCTCGGCCGGTGGTGGTAGTGGAGGCGCCACACTGTTTATAAGATCAAGCCTCTGAGAGGCGATCTGATCCTGAGCATCAGAAGTGGCTCTCTTCCGATTGGCCATTGAGGAGTTCTTCTCTTGATCTCGAACCTTGTCTCCTTGATCACAAGTTTATGAGACTTGAGGCCATTCTCTAGTGCCAATCTATTGCTGCGGAAATCCGCTCTCCAACTCGAGTGCGGTTTGACTCTGGATATAGACGCTGATCTTTTGCCCGGTGGAACCTACAAGACAGTCATCATGCAAAGAGTGTCGGGGGTGGCCCTCTGCAGAAGACCCTCCGATGCCCAAGTCAAGGGAGATTCATAACAAGCAGATGTGAGGAGAAGCTTTTGCAAAGAATTCCTCAAGAAATGGCCTCTCGAGAGCTCTAAGCTCTGCTTGAGCTTCAATGAAGTTTTTCAGTGAGAGCGTCAGTGTAAGTGTACCTGAAGAGCTTTAGGATCAGGGTATTTATAGGTTGCAGTGTGATGATAGGCGTTCACCTGATTCCTTGAACGTGTCACAGGAGTCCGAAACTATCAAGATTCGAATCAGATTTGAATCAAGTTTATTATGAGACCGGTAGCTTTCGAATCTGGTTAGTTAGAGAATCAACGGTCAGGAAGGTTAGCTGGTGCCTCGAGATTTGGTGACTTGGAGGCTTTAGGTTACATCTAGCATTATTTAGCTTTTCCTTTTCTTAGGGCAATCGAAGGCCCATGTGGTTGGAATCTTTCCGAATCGTCATGGATTGAAATTCTCCACGCTTGGTTCCGCAGAGGTTCGGAGATACTTCGGTCTGAATGAGGTATGAGAATAGCTTGGCTCTGCCGAGGCATATGAATACCTCGGTTCGGCCGAGGCAAGGAGATAGTTGGCTCTACCGAGGCATACGAATGATTCGGCCTAACCGAAGCAGAAGGATAGCTCGGTTTGACGAGGCATAAATACTTCGGCATCATCGAGTCATGACAACTAGTGGACCAAAAAATTGAGAACGATGTCAAGCTTTTTGTTGTATGCAAGAGTATTGGCGCAATGATAATTTTATCCCTCATCAGAAGCAAATGATATGATTAGGTTTAACGAAGAAAGCTTGAGCATCGTAGTTAAGCATCTACAGGGGCAAAAGAAAAACATGAAGGGTATTGTGGATTTCCCAATGAGGGTCCTTTGAAGCTCAAGTCAACGAATATAGTCAAAGGAGAGTTTTATAGTCAGTGAAGGGGTGAAAGAGAAGCACAGAGACTTCTCACAATGCAGTGGAGAGGATAAGAGTAGAATTTGAGACTCCGATGAAGAAATTGGAGGTGAGAATTGAACAAATGTCGGTATAGCTAGCCAAGGCCGATGTACACAAGGTTGGGACCAAGATAAAGATGGTTAAAGTAGAGGTGAGGGCGACGAAGCAGGAGTCAAGGGACTATCTAGCTTAGGCTAAGGCGAATGAGCTAGATGTGAAAATCCAAGGAATGGAGGCCAAAGCGGATATCACTGCAGCAAAGATGGTTCTGATGGAGGAGCAACGGTTCTTCACCAAGTAGAATGCAAAGAAGGCAATAAAGGAGTTTAGAGCTTTAGCTGATTTCAAGTTGATCCTGTAAACTCCTCGACCGAAGCCTACTTGATGCTAGGAAGGATGCCACGGTGAAAATCTTGGTTAAGTATCCTAAACTTGATCTCTCCTTCGTAGAAATGGCCAGGATAGGGATGGCAACGAGTTAGACCTTATTTTTTTACACTATCAAACCCGTATCTAATTTTAAAACTTAAAAATAAAAATTAATTTTAAAATTAATTTTTAGAAAAGATTAAGTCTGGATCTGTAACCGAACTAACTTGTTAAACCCGTAATCAAACTAGTTACAAATATTGAGTCAAGTCAAAACAAATCATCCTACCTAAATCTAATCCAAAATTAAAATAAATTAATTTTTCATCATAAAAAATTTATTATATTCCTATATCAGTTCAACAACACAAATAAGATTAAAATAAATTAAACAAGATGCATCTACAATCTTTAAAAAAAAAAAAAAAAAACTAAGACAACATAAACTATAACCATTAAAAATATAATAATTTTTATAACATTTAAAAAATTAGGTTTTTCATATACTTTAGTTTTCTAAATTCGAACACGACTCAGTAAATCAGGTTTTAAAATCTAACTCAAATTCAACTAAATCTAATTTTTTATTATCTATATTTCAGTTTGGTTCGTTCAATACCTATAAAATCCTATCCATTACCATCTCTAGCTAAAGAGGAAGGAGGAGGTGACAGTGATACTCGAACCACGATCATTGATGCTGTTAAAGGCACCACTCTGGCTGCTATCAAAAGTACTATAGAAGGTGCTACTTCGATTATAATCGATCATCATGGTAGCTATTGATTGCCCTATTATCTTCTATTTAAAAATCTTCTTCTCTATGCCACTAGGGTTCTTTATCACATTTATTTGTGATCCAATTCCCTTTGCCTTATGTCTATTGGCAACCCATCAACTTGGCACAGTGAAAATTAACTTTGATAGTTCAATTTAAAGGCAAGGAATAGGAGTGGGCTTCATAATCAGAAATGAGTTTGGCCAAAATTTAGTGGCTACCTTTATTCCCATTCCTCTATCTTCAGTTCTAATAGTTGAATTTACTGCTACTTGGCGGGAAGCATCCTATGTTGTTGATATATTTTTAGATTCATCTTATATCTTGGAAAGTGACTCTGCCACCATCATAACTTAACTTAATAGGGAACCAAATAGTCTTTCATCCTTATCTTCATAACATGAAGTCTATTATATCCTCTCATCATCCAAATTCCTATGTTGCCACATGTTTAGAGAAGAGTCTTCATCCTTATCTTCATAACATGAAGTCTATTATATCCTCATCATCCAAATTCCTATGTTGCCACATGTTTAGAGAAGGGAATCAAACTGCGGACTTCTTAGGTGGCATTGCAGTTGCTCATCAGTGCACTCATATTTGAATGGTTAATTTCTTTGCTCAATTTTCTTGATTGTTGATGCTGATGCACAAGGAACTTTGTTTTCAGGAATGTGATGCTCTTATGTTACAAAAAAAAAAAAAAAAAGGAGCCTATGCCTTATTTTTTAAAATCAAAACTATACTTAAGACTTTCATCACACCATGGCTGCCACGTTGAGGTTCTTTTTGGATAATTTTTGCATGAGTTAGCGGTCTCAAAATGGTCTTATAATCTTTAGGCTAAAGGGCCTCAGGAGTTGCCAGACTGAAAAGTGTTGAACCTAAAGGCTTATCAAAAGAAGATCAAAAAAAAATTACGCGTGTCGTATGATCATCGTTTGTATCAAAAAAATAAAAAATAAAAAAAATCAAATTTTATGCATTTAATACATTTAACGTATTAAAGAATGCATTAAATACTTTACTAATTTTTTATATTAAAGAGTATCAAGTCAAACCTTTGATTGATTTAAATATTATAAATTTACTATACTTTCTCTTTATTGAAGGTATATCATCATTATTTAGTTTAATTTAAATATTAAAAATTACATTTGCGATCCAACCGCTCAACAACTTCGACCAAAACAGAGAAATAGTATGTATAATATATATATATAATATATATATAAAAGCTCGTGATGCTGTTATTAAAATTTCAGAGGAACCAAAGAGTCATCATGTACTAATAGTAAAATTTCAAAATTACTAAAAATTAAATAGCGTTGCTAAAAAAGTAAAAGCATTATAAATAAAGAGACCAACCATATTTAAAATACCTTAAAATTTTAAATCAAAATCATAACTTTGTTAGTAGAATATATCCTTAGTAGTTTACAGCTTACACTGGAAGTTGTCTCTATAATATAGTATTTCTTATTCACTTATTATTATTATATTATTATTATTATTATATATAATCTCAAGCAAAAATAAAATATTGAGTCAATCTAAATAACTAATTATGCTATGCTAATTCTATATTTACTGTCTTGTAAGCATAAATAATATTATCATGCTTCCATTCCTAACCTTTTTTTTTTTTTTCAAGCAGTGATCATACAAAGCGAGTACGAGTCAACCCAAATTGATCAAATATAATATTTACTGGTAAACAAGAGGACAGGGTCATCCTGCCTCCAAATCTAAAAGCCAGCATGATGAGCCACAAACGCTGCTATCCATCGGCCGCCGAATTAGCTTCACGATAGGTATGACGAATCTGGACTCTATGGACCTTCCGCAAGATAATCATATGCCACATAAAAGCGAATTTATAGGGACTTGGGAGCAATTAACCTTTCGCAGCCAACGAATGACAATCATAGAATCACCTCGATAATGAGGTTATGAGCATAAGGATCCAAAAGGCATAGAGATATCAACCCACAGCATAAAGCTCGGTCATTGAGACATAGGAGCCTAAAATCAAATCCTTCCGTCGCCAATAATCATCATCCGCCTCGAATGACAAAGACAGAACCAGCTAATCGTATGCCCATTCCTACCTTTACTATCCTTGCAACCAACAATAGTTTTACCTTTTTCAAACAAATTACTCAGTTACTGATCTGGCGTTCAAAAGCTCGGTTGGATGAAGGTCTGGTCCTGGTCCATCCGGACTAAATGGACCCCCCTAGCCCGAACGCTTTCTGCCGTTGACTAACCCTTGCATTATTGTATGCAAGAGTACACAATCTTAGGGACCATCAACACAATGTTTCCAAAAAGCCCTTCCTTACGGCCCCAATTGATAGCAATTAAATTTTAAACCTTTAATGTCCTGTTAGAAAACTTATTGGCTCGAGGGTAAACATGTCGTATATAATAATTGTTCTCTTCATGATGTTTCAGAAGTATGATCAATCTAGCAACTTAGTTTTGTTCCAAGATATATAAATTTTTTACTCCTAATATGTTTGTGTCTGTCTATAAGTGATAGCTTCCCCTCTAGGTTCCTTTTCAAAGAAAACAATTTGGTTACTTCTTCCTTTTGATGATGGTGGGGCTCGTTATAGTCGAAGATAATAAATTCAAAGTATAAAAATAACATCTCCATTCTATGAAACAAAATTGTAAATATTTGACTCACTCCAATCTCTATAATGATGAGGTCTCATAAGCTAGATGTTAAGGTGAGCAATATAAGAGTTACTTGAGCAGTTCTGAATTTAAAACTTTAGAATCAATATCTTTAAATTAATTCCTCGATTTTATTTTGAAAACTGATTTACAGTCAATCCACATTCTTTTTAAAAAAAAAATTAAAAAAATTCTTTGAAATTAAATTTGGGTAATCAAAAGTATCATGTGAATTGTCTATCATCTATACTAAAAGATTCAGAATATCGGATAATTTAATATATAATAATATATAAATTTGGAAAATCTTGAGCTAATTTAAAGATTAATTTTTTTTTCTGGAATCGATTTAGAGCAGAATTGGTTTATCTCCAAGTCAATTTCAGGATTTGAGTAGCTTGATTTTGAATCTAAAATACTAGAACTGATTTAATAGGATCAGCTCAAAATTCTAGTATGAAATTAACCCAACCCATCCATGTTCACCTCTAACCAGACTGCTTTTAATTTTTTTTTTTTTTAATTCAAATTTTACAAAAATTGCACCATGTGATCATCTTTCATGAGAGCAACCAATAATGCATTATAAAGGTGCCTTGGTTTTGTCATGTGCTCTAATTGCATCACAACCTATCTACCAACCGATTGCCAGGGGCGTGTTAAACGTTGGTGTCCCCATGAAAAAATAGCACACATTGCTTAGGATAGCAGCAAGATCCTCCTCTTTTTTTTTCTTTTTTTTTTTTTTTTCCTGGGGACATGGTTAGAACACAGACAATGGCCTGAACGACCACATGATGGTAATACTCTGAACCTGTTTGCTGTGAAGCAATATGCCAAGGTGTCGCCATAGTTTTTCCGTGAGCATGAAGCCATTTGTCCATTAGCATGATGTCCCAAAGAGCAGGGCATATCTGCTGCTGATTGGATTACTGGCTGGATGATTTTTTCTGATAATCTGATTTTGAAGCTGAAAGCAGGACGATTCTTACCCTATTATCCTTTCTTAATTATTGTATTTTGATATATTGGGTGTGACCAATGGTGTAATCATCCATCTATAAAAAAAAAAAAAGCAAGGCATGGTCTGCTACTGCTCTCAACGGAGGACACCCATATATTGACAGTAGATAGAGAACGAATACTGCTTAAATCCGGCAAATCCAAAAGTTGTCTCTAAAAAGAACAGGAGTGCACCTTCTTTCCGCCATGAAAGGGGCTCACCGTGTTCTCCAACAAATTTAAAACAAGACCAAAGCTATAGTAAAAGAAGTATAAGCTAGACCTGTGACTTATAGCCTAAGCTTGGAAGACGTCGCAGGTTTCATGTCCCTTTTGACAGTGGGAGTGGCCTGCTAGCTCACGTGAGAGATAATGAGAGGCTGACAAAGCTTCTTGCGATGCCCTGTTTTCTTGGAACAAATATAAGTCCCTTAAAATTTACATCACAATCAATCCTTCCTCAATAATAATAATAATAATAATAATAATAATGTTCCGTGTGGCTCTTGGGTGGCTTTATGCGAGCAGAACCCACAATGGAATTGTACCCAAAACTTAGATACCTACAACAAAAGAAAGAAAAAAAAGAGAAAGCCACTGACCTACTACTCTAGTTGTTGACCAAACAACACCTAGCAACCAACCATCTCTTCGCATGAAATGTATTCAAGTTGATGCCAGTCAATTAATTAACATTCTTCTTGTCGAAGCATAAACTCTCCATTCAATGAATCGTACTGGTACAACATTGATATTCCCTTTCACAAGTTTAAAACCTCCTCCAGTCCACCCAAACAAACACCAAAGCAATAAATTAACTACATTTCTAGTCCAAACTACCATCAAAAGCCAAAACCAACAACAACAACAACAACAACAAAAAAATTCTGCAATTTAAGAACAAGTAAAAACTAAACGGACAAATAGAATACGGTGAGGTGGGAACGGAAAAGGATTCGTTCAAGTGCTCTTACGAGGTTGCTGGCTCTTTCTTCTTGTTCTGTGCTGCTCCTCCTGGGCTTCTCTTCTTGATGCTGCTGCTGCTGCTGCTCCTCCGCTGCCGCGGCCGCGGCCGCCTCCTCTTCTTCTTCTTCTTTAGCAGAAGAGGAGGAGGCTCCGGGCTTGTCTTTGATCTCTTTCTCCTTCGCGGAGCTTCCTTCCTTCGTCCTTTCTCCTCGTCTTCCTTCAACTGCTCTTCCTCTGCTATCACTTTTCGCGGCCGGCCCCGACCTCGCTTTCTCGGAGGCTCCTGCGGAGCTGCTGCCGCCTCTTCCGATGCCGCCGACGACCCTTCGCCGCCGCTGATCGATGAGGTCGGTCTTTTCTTAGGTTTCTTCTTCCCCATGCCCCTCTCTCTCGCTTTCCCAAACAACCTCCAAATCAAAGCTCAAATAGACCAAAATCGATCAAAGCTCATTAAATTCCTCCAATCTCGCTTTCTATCTATCTATATAGAGAGAGAGAGAGGCCAATCTAATCTCCAAATTACCTCAACGGCTACTTAAGAAGACTAATCGCCGGTCTATGTTAAGGAGAGGCGAGGAGCAAACGGAGAGAAGGGAAGGCACGAGGCCGGAAGAAAGATGGATTATATTATAGCGAGAACCTAAGCCAGTTTTTTTTTTTAACAATTTTTTTTAAAAAAAAATCCTTGAGACCATGAAATTTTTTTTTTATATTTAAAGAAGAATACGCGTATGCTATATATCCACCTCCGTGCTTCCGAGCTTCGTTTATAGAAGTCAGTTCCTGAGCACGTGCCATGCACGCGGAGGTGATGCCCAATGGCCTCAGATTTGGCATCCATATGCATGCACTCGTCTTATACCATTCATGACTCAACAAAGCCTGAGAGGGAAAAGGGTGCGCTTTTTGGCCGGCGGAGTAAAGTGGGGCTAAAAATAGCGCGCGAGCCGGCCACGGCTTTAGCGGCCGTAGAACGCTCTCGCGTTGCCGATCGGAGCGGTCCCAATCGGAAAACGCTCTCGTGGACCGACCGGACCGATGGCGGATTTGTTCTTTTAGCGTCCCACGCCTGAAATATGTAGATGATGATAAAATGCATCGCATGCATGTACTCCAATGGACTCGGCCAACAATGTTTCAGCTTGAATAGATTATAGAAAAGACAACGCCTTGTTCCTTGCTTGCAATGATTGTACTGGGACTAAGATAAGTTGACATCGTGATCGAGATTAGGACTATCGCAATTTTAACGTGCAAAATTTTACGGTAAAAAAGGTTAGTAAATTACTGTGGATTATAATGGAACCGAGATCAATTTCGTCCACTTTCTTGTCCTCTTCCTGTGAATAAAAAATTCTTTTCATCACCTTTCTTTGTACCAATGAAAAATATAAATTCTTCTCCTCAATTTTTTTATTATTTTAAATTATAAAATTAATAATATAACTTATTTTTTTTCTTACTAAATATATTAATAAATTCAACATTTATTTCTTAAATTTATATTTATTATTAAAATAATTTAAAATTTAAAATTAACTAAATTTTGAATACTATTTAAATTATAATATTAATCAAACTAATGATAATATTATTTTTTTGAATCAAATATGAACGCCTAAACTGCATCATCCAAATAACAATACATGCAGACCCATTATCCGGACAATAACATGGAAATATGTTTATTTTTATCATAAAAATAATTTACATTTCTATCTCTATCCACTAAAAAAATTTAAAAATTTATTATTAGAAAAAAAAAAAGAAAAAAAGAAAAAGATAGAATGAGTCTT
>UESW01004039.1:353039-405460 GCA_900491605.1 Calamus simplicifolius
GCAGTTCATTGCCTTCACCAATGGATTTGATAGTGAGCACATCAGTTGTCCCTGTAGAAAATGTGCGAACCGTTATTACTACACACGAGATATTGTACGAGAGCATTTGATTCTAAATGGGTTTTTGAAGAATTACAAGAATTGGACTAGACATGGGGAAGATTATGTTCCTTATTGCAGAGAGGAAGAGTTGAGATGGAGGTCGATGTTCGACAGTTGATCCGATGATCGTGATGCTAAATGATATTGCATGCGGGTTAGCACCCGAAGACATTGCTGTGAGACTGATAGGGTGGGTGGGAGTAATCCTCGCTCGGGTGCAGATGAAGAAGCATTAAGGTTTTAAAATTCTGGATGATGCGCAGACCGAATTGTATCCTGGATTACGAATTTCAGTAAATTATCTTTTATTGTCGAGTTGTTACACTTGAAGGCTTTGAATCAGTGGACGGACACGTCCTTCGACATGCTGCTCCAGCTATTGCACAAAGTGCTTCCATTCGGTGCAAAGCTAGTTGAGTCCTACTACCATGCTCGCAAGTTAACTGAAAACTTAGGCTTCACATATGAGACTTTCGATGCATGCCCAAACAATTGTATGTTGTTTAGAAATGAGAATGCCGACCTCGATACGTGTATATGTGTAAAAACTTCAAGGTGGAAGGACGATGGGGTTGGTCAGAATCGTCAGAGTAATTCGCGAAGTGTTTCGAATCGTGGAAAGCTTGTCGCTGTAAAGCAAGTGCGATATTTTCCACTCAAGCCAAGGCTAAAGAGGCTTTTTATGTCATCTAAAATTTCTAAATTGATGCGATGGCATGCAGAGCATGGTAGGGAGGATGAAAAGTTAACCCACCCAGTGGACTCCCCGGCATGGAAGGATTTCGACAAGAAACACCCCGACTTTGCCTTGGATAGTCGTAGTGTGCGGCTTGGGTTGGCTGCAGATGGTTTTAGCCCCTTCAGGTCCATGACCGGGGCAACTCATAGTACATGGCCAGTGGTGTTGGTTCCGTACAATCTTCCTCCTTGGTTATGTATGAAGCAACCTTTTCTGATCCTATCCACTCTTATTGACGGACCAAGGGGCCCTGGGGATAAAATTGACGTGTATATGCAGCCTTTAATTGACGAGTTGAATGAATTATGGGCCGAAGGTGTGATGACTTTTGATTCTGAAGGAAATGAAATGTTCAAACTTCGCGCTGCATTATTATGGACAATCAATGACTTCCCGGCATATGCAATTTGTCAGGTTGGAGCACGAAGGGGGAATTTGCCTGTCCTTGTTGCAATCAGAGTAAAAAGTCAACCTGGCTAAAACATGGCAAAAAGTGGGCTTACACAGGTCACAGACGTTTTTTACCTCCATTGCATAGGTTCAGAAGGGATAAAGTGTCATTCGATGGCACTCGAGAATATGGTCCAACACCACAAATAATGACTGGGGTTGATTTGTTATCACAACTTGAACAAGAGCAAATACGCACAGTATATGATTTCCAAGATCTGTTAGCCCCTCCATTGCCTGCTATTCCTGGTGCGAACAGAAGGCGCAGTCATAACTGGAAGAAGAAAAGTATTTTTTACGAGTTACCATACTGGAAAGACAATTTACTGAGGCACAACTTGGATGTTATGCACATTGAGAAAAATGTGTGTGATAATATATTATGGACCCTTCTCGGTGTTAAGGGAAAGTCCAAAGATAGTGCCAATACACGTCGTGATTTGCAGGAAATGGGCTTGCGGAAACCACTACACTTACAGTGACAGAGTCTAACAAGGCATACATGCCTCCTGCACAGTACACGATGAGTAAAGATGAGAAGGAGGCATTTCTTTCCATTTTGAAAGGGGTTAAGGTGCCTGACGGCTATTGTTCTAATATTTCTAAGCGTGTGAATATGAAAGAAAGGACTTTACAAGGTTTGAAGAGTCATGACAATCACATTCTCATTCAACAATTAATTCCTATTGCAATCCGAAATTGTTTACCTAAGAATGTTGTTGAGCCCTTGATTGAGGTGAGTAACTTCTTCAGACAACTGTGTTCAAGAGTCCATCGCACAAATGATTTGAAAAGTCTCCAGGATAGGATTGCGCTAACACTGTGTCATCTGGAGAAACTCTTTCCACCTTCATTCTTCGATGTAATGGTTCACTTGACCATACATTTAACAGGTGAAGCATTGCTTGGTGGTCCTGTCCAATTTCGGTGGATGTATCCTATTGAGAGGTACCTAATACGTTAAAAAGGTATGTGCATAACAGAGCTCGTCCAGAGGCATCAATAGCCAAGGGTTATTTAATGGAAGAGTGTACTAATTTTTGTGCTGCATATCTTAATGATGTTGAAACCAAACTTGATAGGCCCTTACGGATTAATGATGGTCCTATTGGGGAGGGAACACATTTGATCTAGATAACATCGACTGGATTCAAGCTCATCGATACGTTTTTTAACACTCCATCAGTTGTGGCGTTGATTCAGTAAGTGAATGCTCATTCATATATTTAACTTGTTCGTGTTATGTCTAACTCAATCATGCTTGTCATTAACACATGTTGTTTTGCATTATAGGACACACATTGATGAGCTCAAACGGGACATGCCTCGTGCGACAGATAATCAAATTCGGCAGTCCCATTTTCAATCATTTCACGATTGGTTCAAGAATTATGTATGTATAGATATGGTTGTATGTGTACATATGGTTGTATGTGCTTCAATTTGTTCTTATCATATTAGTTTTACATAGCTTTATTCAATGATTACTTTAATTTTGTAGGTGTACAATTTACGATGAGCGAGTGAAGGTACTTTGACTGATGAAATGAACCAACTGGCTGATGGTCCGTTTATAACGGCACGACGTTACACAACTTGTGATGTCAATGGGTTTCGATTTCGCGTCAAAGAAGTAGATGAGAAACGAGCAACACAAAATAGTGGTCTAGGGTGTCCTTCTGTCGATGCAGGTTATTATTATGGCCAGTTGAAAGATATCATTGAAGTTATATACAGTCACGGATTAAAATTTTTGTTATTCAAGTGTGACTGGGTCGATCCAATCCGTGGGACTAAAGTTGACAAGTATCAATTTACGTTGGTAAATTTCAACAATTTGTTATATCGAGATGAGCGAGTAAGTAATGAACCCTACATATTGGCCAGGCAAGCTGAGCAAGTTTACTATGTTATGGATCCCATGGATCCTAACTGGCAAGTTGCAGTTAAAATGTCAAGGAGGGGGGTGTATCAAATTGAAGATAATGAGCCAGATATTGATGCATTTGCTAAGCAAGTTCTTGACCAAAATGTAATATTTCAACGTGATGAGGATGTCAACTGGGTTAGAGAGACCGTTGAAGGAGATACTATCGACTTGCATGACCAGTGAACTGTTCTCCTTATTTTCTTCTCAATTTTGCTTAAGAATATGTTTGACTTTTTGTTTACGAATGGTTTTAGTTATTACTTGCAATTTATTTATCTTATGATACGTTAAAAAGATATGTCCGGACGTAAGAGGAGAGAGCGTCCACACACGATGGACGAGTTTTTACATCATAGCCAGGCTCGTTCGCCGACGAGGGACCCTAGTCGACGGATGCCTACGACCATGATCACAGACACCTGCACCGGCACGATTTAGATCTTCCCAGTCCATGCCAGTAGGGCCTTCTCCATCTACAGTTGGTGCATCGACCTCCACACATACTGGTATAATTTTATTTTTATGTTTAACAATTATATAAAATAATTTTAGTTTTATTTAACTAATAAGTTTATTGTTATAGCTTCTACTACGATGAGTTCATCTTCCAGTAGGGGTAGGGGCCCAGCTAGAGGGATTCCTTCATGGAATGCTGGTACCCGTTATGATGCAATTTGACGACACATTTCATCAGTTGGAGAAGGGGCTCGCCCCTTTATCAGCCAGTTGGGGCATATGGTTCGAGACCCACATAGATTTCCCCTGACTATGCTTGATTGGACTGCTTTTCCTCAGGATACGATAGATCGACTCTGGGGGAGGTTAAGGTAAGCCGCTGAGTTCTATCTTAGCTTCAACGTTATTATACGATGTGTCAAAATTTCTTGACTACTAAAATTTCTTGTCCTACGCAGGACAATTTGAGGTCATGTCCTGATGATTTTCGTCCAGTTTGCTTGGCAAAGTGTCGAAAGTTATGGAAAGACCACAAGAACAAGGTAAAGAAAGAGCATTGGGAGAAGAATGTGGACGACCCAGACCTTCTTCAGCGAGTCCCAAGGGGCATTCTCCCCGCACAGTGGCCTGAGTTGGTCCGGTACTGGTCGAGTGAGAAGGCAAGGGTGAGTAGTTCAACCTATTTTTTGTTAAATTCATATGAAACATTCGGTGTAAACTTATAAACATGACCCAAAATGAATGCAGGAAGAGGCAGAGCGAAATTCTCAAAATCGCTCGATGCAGGGCCCTACTCACAAGCTTGGGACTCGACACGTTACGCAGATCCGGCACGAGGTAAACTGTCACGTTAGACCATACGTATTTTGATTGTTGACGTAGTGTGTATTCATATATGTAGATGACATGATTTATCCTTCGACAGTTACGTGAGCGGGGTGCACCCACCGACCGGATGTCTGTATGGATGGCGAGTCGCAGTCTCGACCATCCTGAGGTTGCAGCTCTTGTAGTAAGTATTTACCTTTACGCAATACTTTTTTAACTATTATGAGATTTATTGATTTACTATTCTAATTTGGTTGCTTTCTTGCACACAGGCCCAGTTTGAGGCTCGATTGGCCGAGCTGCCAGAGGAGGAGCGACAGGTAGTTGCTAGGCGGGATGAGATATTCCACACCATCATAGGCCAGGATGGGCACGGATACACACTTACATACGGCATAGGCATACCACGTTCGACTATCATGCGAGCGGAGTCATCCCAGGGCTCACGCATGCGAACTGACGAGGTGGCTGAGCTGATCCAGTCTCTTCACCAGCAGATGGACGCGCGTGTCGAGGATCTTCGGGTAAGGATGCAGGTTGCGATGCAGGCCGAGGTGCAGGCTCAGGTACAGGAGCAGGTGCAGGCATTTAAGGCGGAGCTACATCATCGACTAGCTCAGAGTGGTGTCCCTATAGCTGATGATTCAGATCCACCGATTCATACTCAGGTTCATAATTGAAGACATCTGTATTTAAATTTAATTTAATTACTTTTAAAATATATATTATTTATTTCTGTTGTTAATTATATACTGTAATATTGTAGGCCCCAGACGCTGGCAGTGGTCACCAGGCGAGACATGAGTCAGTTGGTGAGGGCATGCTTGATCCAGTACGCTCAAATGATCAGAATCGGGTATGAGTTTAAGAATATGCTTGATCTAGTAGCATCAATTTTTCTCACTATTTCTAGTTGTTTTATGCTGCAAATGTTTTCTTCGGATGATGAATAAAAAAATGTAATGATAATCATGAAGCAAGTACATTGATTTCTTGAGCATGATGACCCATCGTGCTGGTTAACTTTGTTTAGTTGCTGTTTACCATTCCAACAATTACTTTACTAGTTTAGAGAATTTATATGCTACTTGTGAATTTAGATAAGTTGTATATGTCTTTAGTATGGTTTAAGATTATGACGTATTAGCTTTTCATATGATTTGTTGATGAATATGCTGAAAGATCAGTTATGATAAATCAATGCTAGAACACATGTTGCCTTCTTTCTTCTGGGTAAACATAAGTAGCAGCTTATGTAATGCAAAATTTGTTTGTGGTCCTATATGTTTGTGAAAGTACTACTTTCTGTGCGTAGGTAATGCAAAATTTTAATAATCTTTCAAGAAACCATTGTGCCATGAGTTGAGTATTAGCTTAATAATTCTATATTTAGAGACAATTAGAACTGCAAATTGGGAGACATGAGAGTGTGTTCAAAAGTCCTTAAGTTCACTTACCCACAAGTAGCTCTCTAAAATGCTGAAACTTGTTTCTTGGAAATGCCTTTGTGAAGATAATTGCAATTTGTTCTTCTTTAATTATATTCATATTTATTGACTAATAAATTTAATTTTTTTTTCAGGTTGATTGACTGGTGCTGCATTGGGACAACTGTTTTCTTTATGTTTTTTTTTTGTGAAAATTGTATTAGATTTTTTTTTTTTTGGATTGTAAATCAAAGACTTGCAGATTTATTAATATAGATAAATTTTTTTTTTAGTTTATACTTTTATTGTGTGTGTACAATTTAATTTTAATATTTAGTTTATATATTTTGTAAAACAGGTAGGTACCCAAACAAAAAAAATTCAATAACAAAAACAAACGAATTAAAAAAATAACAAAATCCAGTATTAGCGACCGCCTAAGCGGCCGCAAATGGCTTAAAAGGACGTCGCCTTTGCTTCTTCAGAACAGAAAATAGAAAATGCTAAAATTAAAAATATATAGTATTAGCGACCGCCTAGGCGGTCGCTAAAGGCGTTCAGGCGGTCGCTAATAGTCAAAAAATAGAAAATAAAAAAATAAAAATATATAGTATTAGCGACCGCCTAGGCAGTCGCTAATAGTCAAAAATAGCAAATAAAAAATAAAAAATATATAGTATTAGCGACCGCCTAGGCGGTCGCTAAAGGCCTTCAGGCGGTCGCCAATACTATAGCGACCGCCATTGGCGGTAGCTAAAAGTCTTTAGCGACGAGTTTCTGGCGGCCAGCATGTGGCGGTCGTTAAACGGTCGCTAAAAACTATTAGCGACTGCTTTTTAACTTTTAGCGACCGCTGTGGCGGTCGCTAAAAATGTTTTTTTCTACTAGTGAGTAAAGAAAGCAGATTCATGTAGCCAGCTCCATATAGTTGAAAAAAAAAAAAAGTTTAGATGAATTGAATTGAATTGAGTTTCTTTTTTTTAATATATATTGATTAATACTAATCATGCCATTGTAACTCTAAAATGATAATTTTTTTATTTCTATTTTGAAATCCAAAACTTTTATACACTGTTTAAAATTTAAACTATATTTTTCTATGTGTCCATTTAAACCTTCTCCAATAAATTTTTTTAATAACAATCTGTTGAATTAGTCTATCTGTATCCTCTCAAAAATTTTATTTTATCGCACTATCTAAACCTACTTAAGAAACATAAACATTAATAATATTTATTGACTTATCATTTAATACTAATCTAATTAAAGTAATTATATTTTCTATCTTTTTAATGTCTATAATTTTATTTTTAAACTTTTTATTTATAATAATCTTTACTTTATTTTATTTTTATCTTTATTTGTATGTTAAATTTTAAAATTAGAGTGTCTCTGCTCCGATAAACTCTTTATTGTTTTCAAAGCACTTTGTATAGTGCATATTCTTGTATTGTGTAATTGATATGATGGTTGGTTCATATAAATCTGGATCTGACCATTGAACCAGCTTGAGTGTTGTTGTTGATGCCTGTTTGGTTG
This sequence comes from Calamus simplicifolius, assembly GCA_900491605.1. Classification (NCBI taxonomy): domain Eukaryota; kingdom Viridiplantae; phylum Streptophyta; class Magnoliopsida; order Arecales; family Arecaceae; genus Calamus; species Calamus simplicifolius. Next base: position 360,511 of record UESW01004039.1, read on the forward strand.
ATCAACCTACTGGTTTCTCGTTGTGGAAGTTATTATTATACATGTTCTTAATGGTGTCTTCATGGTTTCATATTTGAGGTTTAGTTCTTCTACATGCATTGTGGCTTAGCAGGCTGCCTATGATATTTGATGGTGCCATTACTTGCAGAAGGCAAGCTACCCGTAAGAGGTGATCCCTAGACTGATATCAATTATGGGTTCATATATTGTTGCAACAATTTTTTTTAAAAAATAATTAATATGTTAAAAATTAATTTTCTTATTTTGCAGTCTTTAAACTTTTTAGGAAGTTATTTGCCATAGATAATTTCCTAGGTTGATTCAGTTGCTGATATTGTAGGCATCCTTCAATGCTTCATCAGCTAGATTTTGTAAAGTGAGGTAAGATAAGTCCCGAGTTTTTATAAATTGTGCTAATAAAACTCCAAAAGAGTAAGCAACCATTCTATATTAAATGTGTTGTGGATTTTTTTTTGGATTTGTTCTGTTTTTTCTGTGCAGGCTAAAAGGATGTCCTATGGACCCTCTAGCTCTCTGACAATGAAAAAGTCTTTGTATATTGTTTTCAGTATAGGATAACTTGCATCGAATGTGATGATTTATTTATGCACAGATCCATGCCAAAAGATTCGCTCGTGAGTCCCACACCGTAGGCGCGCGGACTTATATGTAGATGAATCATCATCTGATGTAGATTATTCTGCACTGAAATGATGTACAAAGACTTTTTTCTCAGACGATAACAACCAAAGAAATCAACTTGCCACTGCCATCCAAGATCTCTGGTCAATTTAATGCTTTCATCCCTATCTATACTGTTTTAATGACAAATTTTTGTAATTTAATTTTTGTTTTTAGTCCGAATGTCCTTCATAGCCGGATTCTATCAAGGGCACAACTGCTCGAGGATGCTTGCAATAAAATTATAATAGATTCTTTTTAATTAGGTTATAAAATTATGTATCTTCATCTGTTTTTAAATTATATTTTAATTGATTTTTAATTAATTTTTTTAAAAAATTAGTATCTACAATTATCTGTATTTATATATCTTCTTGTCTTTTTTGTGTCAATACAAAAGGTCTTGCCGGTTGTCTTGTGAATGCAAAAAAGAGCTAGAAATGTCCCTAACTTAACAGAGAAGGTTAAACTCCATATTTGGAGACAAGTAAATCCAGAAGAATTTAGTGGCAACCCCCTCTCTCTCTCTATTTTTCCCTGTCTGTATATATAAATTTTAAGGTGGGTTATTTTTATTTAAAAAAAATACCAAACGTGGGTTAATTCTTAGATCAAGCCATATTTAAGATTGTCCCATAAGTCTAATTTTTGTTTCTAAACATGTAAAATTTGGAGTTGAGTTGAGCAGCTCATGTTTCCTCAATATATATATATTGAAAAAAAAAATAGTTTTACATCTCATGGTCAGCTCTGAATACTTTAGTCATATTCTGTCATAGTGTTAGTTTATATCTTTTAATCATTTTTATCCCCTTCTTTGCAATTAATTTCTTAGTTCATGACCCTTTATCATTAACTTATGGGTGGTTAAGTCTTGTCCGAGTAAAAGGAAGAACTAACAAGAGGAGTGATTAAGAAAGGGTGGACTCTTGAGCCTCATTTGCAGTTAATATTTGTCATACAATCTTGGTTAATTTTAGGCAATATTGGTTGAAAATTAACACAGGATGGAATTGCAAGGATGAAAAATTTTACTGAAAAAACATGATATAAGTAAAAAATGAAAAATAATATATAAATATTAAAAAAGAATTAATTTAAAATATTTTAATTTTATTACACAATTGGAAGGTAGGTCAAATATCAGATAAGATTAATACTTCAGACGGGACCGGAGATGATGAGAATCAGACGATTCTACACATCCTAATTCTACTACAGTGCCATAAGATCATGGGTCTTTACTATTTTTAATATTTCTTAATAACATATTTTAAAAATAATGTTCATGTGGAATATATTTTAATTAAGAGTAATATTCGGGATGCCATGCTGGTCCTAATGCCGCATTGCATTAGGTTTTCGAATGGGTTACGTAAAATCGTTCATTGGCTATACGACTTTGTTTTTGACCACCTAAGGATCTTTTTGTAAAATGCTTGAAGAAAAATAAAGGTAAATAGATGATTTTGAGCTTTTTTTTTTTTTTTTATCTTTTAAAAAAAAAAGCCACTCGGCTCCCTCCTTTCCCTCCTCCTTCCTTCTTTTTCCTCTCCTCCCCCACCGTCGATTGACTGCCCTCCGATCATCCCCCAAGTATGCTTGGTGCCCTATTTTGCTTGGCCCTCCCTGAATAGGAATGAAGTTTTGGTCTAAATGATTTAATGGATAAATAAATAAATAATTGTTAATGGCTAAATAGATAAACGGCCGAGGACGAGATCTTTCGTTTCGTTTCGATCCCCATCTATTAGCTTTAATATAATATATTAACTTATATATATATATATATATTAAATATTAAAATTTTTAAAAAATAAAATATATATACTAAAAATCTAATAAAACATATTTGAATCTCTCTATTTGCTCTTTTCTTTCATGCAACCGCAATGAACATCAAAATCAGAACTTTTTATTAGTATTTTTTAAGCTTTCAATAAATTATAAATTTAATAAAAAATTTATTTTTTTATGTAAACAATCAAAGGGTTACCTAGCGGGTATCCGTTTATCTGGTCGAGTATTCTCGTTCCCGCTCCGTTAATTATAATGGCTTTACGAGACAAAGAACTGGAAGATTTTTTCTAACAAGGACAAGAACCAGGTGAGGCTGCTTCAGGCCATTCCTGGGCTATTGCTATCCCTATCTCTGACCAACCTGGCACCCTCCCTTTCCCCTCATGTTAGCAGCATTTTTTATATGTTAGTTGTTAGTAGCATCCTCATCCTATAAATAAATTAAAACATAAATAATCACTATATTAATCTAAGAGGTAAGATTAGTTTATAATGAATGATGTGCATAGTCTCCATGTACATAACCAGTGTCATTAGACTCCCATTGCTCCAACAAGGTAAATACCAAATAATTCAAATGTCTTAGATAAGTGTAAGGTTTGAGAAGGCTACGTTAGTTATATAGTTAAATGTTTGTTATTTTTAACTGTATTAGTCCTTTAACCTATACATGTCTAACGACACATTTTCTCTTTTTAGAAAATTTCAATGAATGATTAGACTGCTCATCTGTCTTGCTTATTTGAATGGAATGACCATATATGGCCCAAATGGCCTCATATTCGAAGGGTTGATTAAAATGGCAATTCAAATGAGGCATGACATGTTGTATGATGATGTAGTGACCAAACTTTATCAAATGTTTGAGTTGGAGCCGCATTAGAGGTTAAGTAGGGTTGTGCGTAGATTTCCTACAATATCCAAGTGGGTAAAATGGCATATGTGCCTTATAAATAAGAAATAATGAGAATGTTAAGATGTTGCTAGAGACATATCGGCCTAACCAACATTGAATGTGATGGAGGTGAATGTGGAACGGAAAGTGTCATTGTTGCATTTTTACTGATTATATATATATATGTGTGTGTGTGTGTATATATATGTGTGTGTGTATGTGTGTGTATGTATTTGATACAAATGAGTGATCACACTGATCTAGTGCGAGTCAGCCTCGATAGACCAGAGAACAAAATATGTTTAAGTACAAAAGGGCAGGGGTCATCCTGCTTTCAAATCCAAATCTCAAAATGATAAGCCATCGAGACCGCAATCGAGTCAACTGCAAAGTTGGCTTTTCGGTAGACATGATGGATCTGGATTCTGTGAGCTTTCCGAAGGATGGACCGGATGTCGTGAAGCAAAGAGTTAATTGGAACATGGTCGCCACAGTCCTACCAAAGCCATCGAAAAACAATAAGAGAATCCCCCTCGATGAGAAGACTATGAGCACAAAAGATCTAGTGGCATAGGAAATGCCTGCCCAAGTTGCATAAAGCTTGTCCAGCGAAGCGAAACAGTCCAAAAGACCGAAGCCTTCAGCAGCTAGCATAGCTTCATCAATCCTACGGATTATAAATGCTAAGCCAACAAGTTTGCTCCGAACACTACCATCGAAGTTGATTTTAACAAACCCTAGGGGTGGAGGCTCCCAAGAGATGAAAACCATATGCCGGTTCACTGCCGAAGCAGCAAATGAGCCCCAATGGTCAAGATTGTCAAAATCAGTAGCATAGCGATGGAGTGCATATTCAGTAGATAAAAAGATAGCTTTTCTTGCTATCCTGTGCAGAGATACAATATCTTCAGTGAAAATAAGCAAGTTTTGCGATATCCAGACTGATATGATGTGTAGGCCCAGGTGGTGGCATGCTGTTGGATACCCCTCCTAATGTCACATAGGAGAGCAAATCGTCGAGAAATAGTATGATCCTCCCCAAGGTGGTAGCCAACAATTTGCCAAATTTGTCTAACTCTGGGACAGGTGAAAATGGCATGATCAGTACTCTTTTCCTCCTGTCCGCACACTGGGCAAGTAGGCTGGATGGACAACTCCCTTCCAAAGAGCGGGAAACAGGTGGGAAGGCAATCCCAAGCAAGTTTTCAAATAAATAGCTAAATCCTGGGGTGGATGGGAAGCCGCCAAATCCATGTCGCATCCATCATATGCTGAGCCTGTGGCTTATAAATCTTTATAAGATCCCTGGCAGGAGTACTGGAGAGACAAGATCTTTCATAATCTAGTATCAGCTGTGTGCCCCAAAATGAGTGGAATAGAAAGAATCCGGCGAGCAAGCTCGTCGCCAAAGAAATGGAACATCGTGGGTAGGTGCCAGGAAGAGTGATCCTGAAAAATCAAATTACTAACTCTCATACTACTAGAAACATAAGTACTGATAAAAGTAGAGAGAAATTGGAAGATCAACAATCCACGTATCTTAAACAATATCTACCAAAGATCCATCTCCAATCATTCATGAGATGTTGTTCAAGATAGCCAGAATGTGACGGCAAACCTCCTTTCAAAATAAAGAATGTTTCCGAGAAGACTAAAATCCATGGGAGTCCAATTACCATATCTAGCTCGCATAAAGGAGCTCTAGAAAGAATGCAGATCAAGAAAAAACTGCATGGCATGCCTTGCAATCAGAGCCTTTCTCCTCACGGTCAGCGACTGGATGCCAAGGCCATCCCCTGAAATCGGCAAGCACACAGTATCCCATGCCAGCAAATGAACACCGTGCCCATCTTGTCTGGAAGCCCATAGGAAGTCCCTGAAGCTTCTGTCTATCCTCCTCAAGTAAGTCATCGAGACTGCAGCATTGGAAAAGAGATAAAGAGGTAGAGAGGTAAGGACTGAGCGTAAAAGGATAATCCTTGCCATCATGGATAGCCCAGTGACCTGCCATCTATCAAGACGGTTCCGGACCTAACGCTCTAGGTCAATATAATCACTGCATCTAGGCCATCTTCCTGTGATAGGAATCCCCAGATAAAATAGTCGATCAGTCTGTTTAGCAATGCCCAAGGTTTGGATGATGGCTGCTTTACTAGCATCAGTAATCCTTGGGCTAAAGTAGATAGTAGATTGCTGAAGATTAATCTTTTGACCAGAAGCCTAACAGTAGCGCTGAATAATGAATGCAAAGATGATCGTATTATGAATAGTAGCCTTTCCCAACAAAATGCAGTCATCAGCAAATAGAAGATGAGAGACCATGGGGCCTTGGGGGCTTGCAGTGAAAAGGGCAATATGTAAGTCATACTACTGTGCCTGAGAGAGCACACGAGAAAGGTCATCTGCAACAAGAATGAACAAAAAAGGGGATAGAGGGCATCCTTGATGTAGCCCCATAATAGAGTGGAAGAAGTCAGTCTGGCTACCATTAATGAGAAGAGAGAATGATGGCCTGTGAATGCATGCCCTAATCCAATCTATAAAGAGACCATCAAACCCAAATTCATGAAGGGTTTGGTACAGAAATTTTCAACTCAATCTATTATAAGCTCGCTCCATGTCTAACTTTATCGCCATGAGGCACTGTCGGCGAGAGGATCTCTGGAGGTCATGCATAAATTCTTGGGCTATAAGGACATTATCAATAATGCATTAACCTCTGATAAAAGCCCTATGCTTTGAAGAAATAAGGCAAGGAATCATGTTCTGCATGCAGGTGACTAGAATCTGCGTATAAACCTTGTACAAGGTAATACAAAGGCTAATGAGGCGATAGTGTAGAGAAGTGGAAGCATTAGAGCATTTCGGCATAAGAGTGATGAATGTCTGGTTCTAATCAGTAGGAATAGATTTGAATTGAAAAATAAGCTGGATAGCCTACAGAACATCCTGATCGATAATATTCTAATAGTAGCGAAAGAAAAAGGATGGAAAGCCGTCAGGCCTAAGAACCCATAAAGCCTTCTGAATTTCATCCGCAGTGATCGACCTAATAAGAAGATCATTCTCATTTGCAGAGACCTTCTTAGAGCCTAAAAACGGATGGACAGAAAATCCGTCATCAATATGCTTCGACCATCTAGACTGATAGAAATGAAAGAGTTGATCCCTAATGACCCAAATATCCTCGTGGTAATGCCCCTCCTCATTAGCAAGGTGTCGAATTCTGTTCACTGCGCATCACTTCAGGTTGGCTTGGTGAAAAAATCTGGTATTGCAGTCCCCCTCTCTAATCTATTGTATCCGAGACCTCTATCTTCAGAAAGTCTCCTGCTACAGAAGAAGGGAGTGGTGAAGAGCTAACTTAACTTGGAAGGATGTGAGGTCAGACTCAGGGAGGCAGCATTCCTAGTCTTCAATGGTCTGGAGGGTAACAATATCAGCTTCCACCTGCTCTACTTTTCTCACAATATCCCTAACCTTCAGTATGTTTCATCTAGAAAGTCTGCGTCTCGCTAGCTGAAGACGTCTGGATAGCCTGTAAGTAGCACTACTTCTCACTGATAACTACCAGACCTAAGAGAGAATGGTCCTGGCAAAGGTATAGGAAGTCTAGAACTGCTCAAATCGAAATTGTTTTCGCTACTGAGCCTCCGCCTCAGTGGATATCAGGATGGGATAATGATCAGAGGCAATCCTCGGGAGATGAGTAACAATGGCAGCGGGATAAAGCTGAACCCATTGGGCCATGGCCATAGCCCTATCCAGCCTCACCCAAACTCTAGCAGACCCCTGGCGATTATTACACCAAGTGAATTAGGGACCTGAGAACCCCAGATCCAACAAGCCAGCTTCAGAGATAATGGTCCTCAACTCTGAAATGTTCGCAGAACCAGCTCGCTGCCTGCCCTCTTTCTTTTCATTAGCCCCAACTATACAGTTAAAATCCCTCGCAAATGAGGGAAGGATATCCCTGATCAAGAAGAGCTTGAATCTCAACCCATAGGACACACCTTTCACGAAAGTCCGTGCTAACATAAATACTCAAGAGGAGCCAAGGGTCAGATGACCCCTCAGTGATAATAAGAGCAATCTATAGGTTACACTGGTGAAAGGCATCCACTCAAGTAGTGGAGTTGCGCCAAAGGGCCAAGATACCTCCTGATAACCCTATAGACTCCACAACATAGGATGGCCAAGATATGGAGACAAATCTCCTAAACCGGGCTAGAATGTCATCCGACAATCGGGTTTCCAGAAGTACACAAATATCAAAACTATGTAGCTACATAAGTCTCCTAAAGAAGAAGCAAAACAAAGGTTTCTGGGCTCTTCTGACATTCCAAATAAGAAGCTTCATTTGGTAGTTGGGGGAGGGGTTGGGACCTAGCTTGGTCCTCCAGCATGTCATCAACAGAAGGCCTGCCATTAACTAATTGTCCATTGCTGTCAATCAGTTGGGTAGCCTCCATCGCTTCATCAGTCTCTAAGTCCTTAACCTGCCCCAGAATGGCTTCCTTGAGACGAGAGACAACCAAGTCATGGCAATGTCCTTCCATCTGAATCGGCTCGAAAGCCGCATTCTTATCCCGAGCAAGGGTCACACCCTTGCAGCCAGTAGATGTGGAGCTCTTGCCAACCAAAGCAACAGGGCCTCAGGATGAGTCCGCAGGTGCTAAAGAGGTGACATTGGCATGTGTTAGTTTGAAGATAGAAGAGATAGCTTTCCCTTTTCCTTTTGCATTTTTGGATACAACTCGCTGAGTTGTAGGCTCCGCCGGCCTGGCCCTCTTCGATGGACCAGGGAAGGCATCCATTTGGACCTTAGGGCGCCTAGCCCATTTATCTGATCCAAGTAGAGTGAAGGGGTTCAATGATACCATATCAGAATTCAGAACTAAATGTGACCCTGAGCTCTCTGTTGGTGTCTCATTCAGACCGATACGCCCTAACTCCCCCGGCACGCAGCCTTCACTTGGCACCTGATCCAGTCCGGAGGCAGGGGAAGCCATCGGCTTGCCAGGCTTCTGAGAATGTCTTCGAGCAACCTTAGACGATGCTTGCCAGCCATCCACCATATCTGACCGAGGAGCAGCTTCAGCATGGTTCATCGTAGCCTGAGGCTTCCTCCTCAGCTTAGGTTCAAGGGAAGGGGAGGGCCTACATTGCCTGATTGCAGCCATCCATGGCCCAAACTTGGGTCCAACTGAGGAAGGGTCAGAATCTGGCATGGGCGAACAGGGATTGGAGAAATGCAGCGATTTGCAGTTGTCACAAATTCCTTCCAGATGCTCGTAGGAATAATGTTGCCAGAAAGGTGATCGTCTTTCTCGGACTCTAACTCCCATATGGAGTGGTCTGCTGAGATCAATTCACACACAAGCTCTAGCAAATCCATCCCTGCTCTTCTCCTTGGTTGAGGAATCAGAGAAGACAAATTGCCCAGCCGATGACAATATTGATTGCATGATCTCATCTGCCCAAAACTCCAATGGCAGGTGAGGCAATTGAACCCATAGAAGGGCAGATGCACAGAGTTCATCGCCAGGATGAATTCAGGACTCCACTCCTTTATGGCAATCAATTGCCCATTGGCAACCCACGGTCTTTCCAAAGCCATCGCCTTAGCATTGAGATCAAAGAAATGGAATATATAGCATCTGTGAGCTAGGCAGACTACTTCCACCTCGCTAGAGACTCCACCTCGTCGAAGCTCTCGAATGATCGCATCCGGCGGTACCCAACGATTGATGCTTCTCGCGAGGATTGCGTTCTTCTTTCAGCTGCTAGCTTCTTCTTCTAAGGCTTCTGAGGGAACTTTGAAAATTTTAGGGAATCGGAGCTCCAGATCCGCCACCTCTGTTGGAGATGGGGAGGGAGTAGACCAGATGAACCGGTTGTCCGCAGTTCATCTCCAAGCTGTATGACCTTCCTTAGCACCATTAGCAGTGCCAAGGAAAGGGGGGATAGCTTGTGCCATAATCTAGAGAAGTTCAGCCAGAGAAAGCCATGTTGATCGCCGGAGATCAAGAAGAAAGTAGATGTGGCGCTAATCTTAAAGCACTGGTTCGAATGAGGACAGAATATGATTTCAATAAACAATACAATGACAATATTTACTAGAAGACATTATGCCCATTCTTGCACACAATTTGATATATAGTACTGCTGTCTTAGAATATTTACCTAGCTATTGATGGACAATTGGCCATCAGTGTCACTTCAAATGAGTAGGCATCAATCTCCGACCTTGACATCATCCGAGACTCCCTGTGATGCCCCTCCCAATTGTCCCACATCGGATAATTGAGAGTTGGTTAAATGGTTTATAACCGGTTAAGCAAGAAGGACAAGGTACCAATTGGATCCCTTTTGGGCTGTGGTGGCCCAAGTTGGTGTGGACCTTGTCCGTCTTGCTTTCTTGTAACGAAACGGGCCCGTGGGCTCGGGTTGTTACAATATGGTATCAGAGCCTCGCACCAGTTGGAAGTGCAGGAGCTAAGTGCCACACAGGATAAAGTGCTACATCCATAGGGGATGGGAGCCACCTCTTGAACCTATGGGGGCCACCTCTAGAATCCTGCCTGCCTGATGGTTGTGATGAATTACCCCTGGCGACGAGGACGTCGCCTCTATTAAGGGGGGTAGATTGTGATGCCCCTCCCAATTGTCCCACATCGGATAATTGGGAGTTGGTTAAGTGGTTTATAACCGGTTAAGCAAGAAGGACAAGGCACCAATTGGATCCCTTTTTGGGCCGTGGTGGCTCAAGTTGGTATGGACCTTGTCCGTCTTGCTTTCTTGTAACGAAACGGGCCCGTGGGCCCGGGTCGTTACAATCTAAAGCTGTCACACCCCAGTCCCAAAATTCGAACTAGGATGACAACCCGCCGCATGCCAGGCATGCAAGGCGTCTTAAACTTATCACATAAATCAATATAAAGCAAATTCCATATCCATGATTTATTACAAACCAGAATTATCAGTCTTGGGCTATCTGCCCTACACACAAACAAATCTGAACTAAATCAATATAATAAAACTAAGTCTTCTTAATAGAAACTCCTTCTATCTCAATTATCCATCTTCATTCCTGAGGCTCTGAAAAACATTATGAGAATTTTATGAGCTCACACTCAATAAGTAAGCCTAATATAATTTCAAAATTTCATTTATCAGGCTATCATTAGGTTCATGTCATCAGATCAATTAGTTTGAAACTTAATTAACAATTACATTGTTTATACTGTCATTATTTTTATGTGTCCCACGGCCCTACAATACACATCATGTGTAGCCCTCTTAAATATCCCCTAAGAGGAAGGGTCCTGGTACCAGTATCTGTCATCTGTCATGTGATAATCTGTCATGTGATAATGTGAGAATCTGTCATATCATGTGATAATCTGTCATGTGAGAATCTGTCATATGATAATCTGTCATGTGATAATCTGTCATGTGAGAACCGCGGCGACACATAAAGTTTTACTGTCATTATCATAATTACATATTAGTAACAATATGATTTTGCAAATTACATAATTATATTTAACTGTAATTTCACAGTTTAAAAATTAAATAATTATAAAATTATAATACTGACTTACTTACCACAGTACACGAATTTCACTTGATAACCCAGCTAATTGGACTCCTGGGAACCTACAGAATCATTTTTCATTATTAAATTTCTAAAATCTGAATTATAAAATAATTCTTAAACTCTACCCAAACCACTTCACGGGCCCAACTTTGGGCTTGAATATCTCTCAATGTATACACCCAAATAGGGAAATAAAATTATTCCCAGAAACTAGAATCAATCCTGATTCGGGCCATATATTTACTTTGTCATTCTCGGCCCGATACAGGGCCCAAAACGCTGCTCAAACTGGGCTCAGAGACGGCCCAACAAGGCCCAAAAACCAATGGCCCAATAGCCCATTAATCCTCTATTAACCCAGCTCCTCTGTTTCAAAAGAAACAGAGGAGTGAGAGTCGCGCCGGCGGCCAGGGCCGCCGCCGGCCAAATTGAGGCGGTCCGGCCGCCGTTGGCCGGACCGTGGCCGGCCGCCACTGCGGCCAGCCTCCCCCACTCTCTCTCTCTCTCAATTTATCATTTTAAAGCTTTCTTTTCTCCCTCTTTGCCCGCATGTCTTCCACGGTGCCGGCGCCAATTCCGGCCAAATTGGCGTCGGTCCGGCCGCCGTTGGCCGGACCAAAGCCGGCCATCACCGAGGTCGACCTTCCCTCCCTCTCTCTCTCTCTCCAATTTCTCTCTTATCCCTCTCTTCTCTCTCACTGTCTTCCGTGGCTAAGGATCACGCCGGCGGCACGGCCGGCCACCATGGCCGGCCGGACCTCCACCGGACGCACGCCCGGCGCCGGTGGAGGTCTCCGACCAAGGCCCAGGCCTGGCGAAGCGGCGAGCACACCGCCGGGCCCGAACCAAGGATCGGACCGGCGGTGAATTGTTCACAGATCGACTCTTTCTCCCTCCTCCACCCTCTTCTCTCTCTCACAGTTCTCCGGCACCCCACCGGACGCCGCCCCCGGTGCCGGTGGGGTTGTCGGCCGGGGCTCAGGCCCGGCGAGGCGGCGGGCACGCCGCCGGGCCTGAACCAGTGTCGATACATAGAGAAAGGGAAGGGAGCTGGGTTCTGTAACCCGGCTCCTTCCTGTTCTCTGATTTTTTTTTAACTTTCTCTCTCCATCCTTCTCTCTCTCATGCATGGATAGGGGACTTACCAGAGGCAGGCGCGCTGGGGAAGAAACGTCCGCACGAGGAGATGATGAGAAGGGGGCGTCCACGTATGATGGGAAGGAGGGTTCCACATCATCTTTTATAGGCATTGCAGAGTCCCCAAATCAAGGGACTCTGTAATTAGATATACTTGAAATTCAAATATCTAGAGTCTATCATTGATCTCGTGATAACTCTCACGAGCAATTAAGATATACTTGGAATTCAAATATCTAGAGTCTATCATCTGACCTCGTGATAACTCTCATGAGCAGTTATGAAATCTAGGGGATTACACTCCCACAATGCAAGCTGCCTTTATGTCTCATTTTGAGTAAGGTTTGGGTTTCGAAGTTAATATATCAGACAGTTTGACTCCCCATGTCAGGTTTGACTTGAGTCCAACAAGGAAGCTAGCTCATCAGCTGAATGGTCTAGCAATAGAAGACAACAATATGTAATAACCCGTCTTATTTTAATGGTCCTTATTTTATTAACTAACGTTTCTTCAATTAAAAAGTGATAACAGCCCCCCCTTTAATGCTTGAACGCTTGCTTGATGGGGCATGCGGTGAAGGAATTGAGTATAAAAAGGGATCCCTTCCTAAGGTTTTAAACATGCTTATCGAGAGAGAAACCTAATAAGTGAGGCATTGGCATTGAGTCCCTGATCAAGAGCACATCCTGAAGGCATACACCATCAGAATGCGATGGCTCGTTGATTAGAAGACCTCAATCAAGATCCATCGAGAGGAGGAGGAAGATCAATCGAGATCCCTAAAGAAAGGAAGATCAAGATCCCGTGCAGTCTCAGATTCAAGGAAGATCGGATTCCTTACCCTCATCGGATAGACCATTAATAATAATGGCTGGAGGTAATTATCGATCATAATAATATATTGATATCGTGATCAATATGTTTAAATTAAGTCTTACATTTGGTATCAGAGCTGGTTAAAACCTCTGCCTTATTTTGTGAAGATTTCTATCCAAGTTTCTCTTTTCAAGCAATTTATGCCGCGTGTTTTCCGTTTTCAGTTTTTCGGATCTCAGGTTTCGATCAGTTCTGATCTTTGTTCACGGAATTGACAGAAACCATTAAACCTATTTCAGATTCCGATTTTTGCGGAAACAAAACGTGGCCTCTTTCTTTTCTATTAAAGATTTCTTTCTGGCATTAAAGGTTTCCCGGATTTCTTTTTTTGGTATTAAAGAGATAGCATTAAAGAAAGAAAAAGAAAAGAAACGTAGCATTAAAGAAAAGAAAAACTAAAGAAGAGAAATGCAGCGGAAACGTGGCTTCATAACCACATATATTAAAAAGAGAGAAAACTTTCGGTTTTCGCTTTTCTCGCTTATGGTCTTTCCGTTCTCTCACGGGATTTAAAATCTGGATTGGTTGAATTTTAAATGCATTTATTATCTGTTTAATGTTTTAAATCATGTAACATGATTATTTTTTATCATTTGTTTCTTGAGTTTAAATTTTTGTATTAAAATACGCCTCCTGAGTCTCTATGCCTACGGTGTTTTGCATAGACTGGCCCAAGGGAATAATGAGCTACGGCCGGACGTGTTTTAATTAACAAAATTTTTTCTTAAGATGATAATTTTAAAATTCATTAAATAGATAATTGAAATGTTGTCTGTTCTGCATACTAGATTTATTCTATGCATGAATTTGGTGGTAGTGTGAAAATCACAGTGCAAATCCTTTCAAGGTCTGATTGGTCAGTTGGTGTCTAGAAAGGTAAAGAGATTGTGGTTACTTAATTGGTTCCGTTGACTGACCTAAGGAAAGCAACGGGGGACCCCCACTTCTCTTTCACTGGCCTGGCCAATTTGACTAACTCAGATCTTGATTTGGAAATGTTACGTTGATTAAGATCACTACCTAATAATCATGCTAAATTGGTTAATCTATATGCATATAATGTCATGTGATCAATATGATGTTGATTAATTGAGGAGTAGCCACAGCATCTTTGATTAATCAAAATTATATATTGAGTTGCAAAGATCACATAAGGTTAGATGACATTAATTGTGACTAATTATATTAATGTAATGAATCTTATCCCACAGGAATTTTTGTTGCACTAATATAATTAATTAGGATGCGATAACAAATTATTTTCTTAATTACCCACAGGAATTAAGAAAGGAATATAATTTGTTAGTCACATCATTAAGCTAATGAGTCTATTTGAGTATAATAACTTAGCCCACAGGTAGTTATTGTATGTTATTGATTCATGTTATTGCATGTTTACATTGGTAAAACATGACATCAAGTTATATGCCTCAAATTCAATTACATGAACATGATTTTATTTTTATGCAGCTATTTTGCCTGTTAATATTTCTGATATGAAATGTGACATTCCCGATTTAAGTGGTGATAATTATAAATTATGGAAGGAGAGAATTCTTCTTCAATTAGGGTGCATGGATATTGACTATGCTATCAGGAAGGATGAACCACATTCAGTTACATCTACTAGCACTCAGGCTGAGATTGCTGCGTATGAACGATGGGAACGGTCCAATCGCCTCAGTATGATGTTCATACGTACTAAAATTTCTGCTAGTATACGTGGTTCAATTCCTGAGTGCAAAAATGTCAAGGAACTTCTGAAGGCTATTGATGCACAATTTGAGTCTTCAGATAAGGCAATGGCTAGCACCCTAATGACAAAATTATCATCAATGAAGCTCACTACGGTTGGAGGTGTGCGTGAGCACATCATGAAGATGAGGGACATTGCGGCTCAGTTGAAATCCCTAGAGGTTGAGATGTCAGAATCTTTCTTGGTGCACTTTATTTTGAGCTCACTCCCACAGCAATATAGTCCCTTCAAAATATCTTACAATACACATAAGGACAAATGGTCAATTAATGAACTTCTGACCATGTGTGTTCAAGAGGAAGGGAGGCTGATTTTAGAAATGGGAGAAAGTGCACATTTAGTCACTCAGAGAAAGACTAAAGCTCCCAAAGCCAAACGCAAAGGAAAGGGTAAAGTATCCATCCATACAGAAGACAAGAAGGAGTCCAAGTGCTTCTTTTGCAAGAAGAAAGGGCATATAAAGAAAGATTGTCTCAAATTCAAAGCTTGGCTTGACAAGAAGGTACTCTAACCTCATTCGTATGTCATGAATCCAATTTGGTTATATGTCATAACACATGGTGGATTGATTCTGGTTCTACAATCCATGTTTCAAATACCTTGCAGGGTTTTCTAAATCAAAGGAAACCATTGGGAAGTGAACAAAGCATCTATTCAGGAAACAAGATGGGTTCACATGTGGAAGCAATTGGAACGTGCAGACTTATTTTACATTCTGGTTTTGTTTTGGATTTGGAAAAGACATTTTATATTCCAAGTTTCTCTAGAAATTTGATTTCAGTGTCAAGGCTTGTACCAGCAGGATATCCTTTAATTTTAATAAAAGCTCTGTTGATTTATTTTATAAATCTAAGCTTATTGGGAATGGTACATTGTCAGACAATCTTTTCCAAATCAATTTAAAAAAAATACCACCTATAATGTGATGCACGCCCAAACTGGTATGAAAAGATGTGTTATAAATGAGAATTCCTCTATTTTGTGGCATCGGAGATTAGGTCATATCTCCATTGAGAGAATTAAAAGATTAGTAAAAGATGGAGTACTTGATACTCTTGATTTTACTGATTTTGACACTTGTGTGGACTGCATAAAGGGAAAGCAAACCAACAAGTCCAAGAAAAATGCCAAGAGAAGTTCGGAAATACTGGAGATCATACATACGGATATCTGTAGCCCAGATATGGATTCGTATGGTCAGAGATACTTCATCTCATTTATTGATGACTATTCACGATATATGTATCTCTACCTACTTCATAATAAGAACGAAGCATTAGATGCCTTTAAGGTATTTAAGGCAGAAGTAGAGAAACAATGCGGCAAGCAAATTAAAATCGTGAGGTCAGATAGAGGTGGAGAATATTATGGTAGATACACTGAGAATGGACAAGCACCTGGTCCGTTTGCTCGGTTTCTTGAAGAAAATGGAATTGTTGCACAATACACCATGCCAGGGTCTCCTGACCAAAACGGTGTAGCTGAAAGGAGAAACCGGACATTATTGGACATGGTAAGGAGCATGATTGTCAGCTCTAACTTACCTAAATCCTTGTGGACTGAAGCTCTTAAAACTGCTGCGTATATATTGAATCGGGTTCCAACCAAGGCTGTTTCCAAAACGCCATTTGAGTTATTTAAAGGTTGGAAACCAAGTCTGCAACATATACGTGTTTGGGGATGCCCATCTGAAGTAAGAGTCTATAATCCACAAGAAAAGAAACTAGACCCAAGGACTATTAGTGGATACTTTATTGGATATGCTGAGAAGTCCAAGGGTTATAGATTTTATTGTCCATCTCACAGCACTAGGATTGTGGAATCAAGAAATGCAAAATTTCTTGAGAATGACTTGATCAGTGGGAGTGATCAATCTCAGTATTTGGCTTCTTCTGAGAAAGATCATTCAGTTATTCCAGCTTCCACTTCAAGTGAGGGATTGGTTGTTATTTATAGCACTCCTCAAACTCAATTAAGTGCCCAACAACCAGTCATTGAGATTTCACAAGCTGATGGTAATCTAGAAGATCGTGTTGTTCATCAACAATCAGTTGTGCAAGATACTCCTCAAGAGGTCATTGACACAACATTAAGAAGATCAACTAGAATAAAGAAATCAGCAATTCCTAGTGATTATGTTGTGTATCTACATGAATCTGACTATAACATTGGAGCCGAAAATGATCCTGAAACGTTTTCACAAGCCATGAGTTCTAAGGAATCAAACTTGTGGTTCAATGCCATGAAAGACGAGATGGAATCTATGGCATCTAATCGAGTCTGGGATCTTGTTGAGTTGCCTGATGGTGTAAAAGCCATTGGATGTAGATGGATCTTCAAAATAAAGAAAGACTCACAAGGCAACATTGAGAGATATAAAGCAAGACTCGTTGCCAAAGGATTCACTCAGAGGGAAGGAATCGACTACACGGAGACATTTTCTCCTGTATCCAAGAAAGACTCTCTCCGAATAATTATGGCATTGGTAGCTCATTTTGATTTTGAGTTACATCAAATGGATGTGAAGACCGCATTCCTTAATGGAGATCTAGAGGAAGAGGTTTACATGAAACAGCCTGAAGGATTTTCCTCTAGTGATGGTGAGCATTTGGTTTGCAAGCTTAAGAAATCCATATATGGATTGAAACAAGCCTCACGTCAGTGGTATTTAAAATTTCATGATGTGATCTCTTCCTTTGGTTTTGAAGAGAACATCATGGATCAATGTATATACCAGAAGGTTAGTGGGAGCAAAATTTGTTTCTTGGTCCTATATGTGGATGACATTCTACTTGCAACCAATGATAAAGGGTTGCTACATGAGGTGAAACAATTTCTCTCCAAAAATTTTGATATGAAAGATATGAGTGAGGCATCTTATGTCATTGGCATTAAGATCCATAGAGAAAGATCTCGAGGCATTTTGGGATTGTCTCAAGAAACTTATATCAATAAAGTCTTGGAGAGATTTCGGATGAAAAATTGTTCACCAAGTGTTGCACCTATAGTGAAGGGTGACAAGTTCGCTTTGAACCAGTGCCCTAAAAATGAACTTGAACGGGAACAGATGCACAACATTCCATATGCTTCAGCTGTTGGAAGCCTAATGTATGCTCAGGTTTGCACAAGACCTGACATTGCATTTGCAGTAGGAATGTTGGGAAGATATCAGAGTAATCCAGGTTTAGACCACTGGAGAGCTGCTAAAAAGGTCATGAGGTATCTTCAAGGGACCAAGGACTACATGCTCATGTATAGACAAACTGATCATTTGGAGATAGAGGGCTACTCAGATTCGGACTTTGCTGGCTGCGTTGATTCTCGGAAATCAACATCAGGATTATATTTATGTTAGCTGGTGGAGCCATATCATGGAGGAGTGCAAAGCAGACCTTGACTGCTACCTCTACTATGGAAGCGGAGTTCGTTGCTTGTTTTGAGGCTACATCGCAAGGTGTATGGTTGAAGAGTTTCATCTCAGGGCTTAGAATTGTTGACTCCATTACTAGGCCAATTAAACTGTACTGTGACAATTCAGCTGCTGTATTTTTGGCTAAAAACCATAAGAGTGGTAGTCGAAGTAAACATATCGACATTAAGTATTTAGCCATAAGAGAACGTGTTAAAGAAAACAAAGTGGTCATAGAACACGTTAGCACTGAATTGATGATAGCTGATCCTTTGACTAAAGGCATGCCAATTAAGAATTTTAAGGATCATGTGATAAGAATGGGAGTTGGTTCCATGATATAATTGTATGGATAACAATTTGTACAAAGAAACTCTTATTTCAATCGTTTGTTTATTTCTCATTCAGGTGTACACGTTATATGACTTTTGAGAAATGACAAACTTTTCTTTTGGACTCTGAATAAACATATGGTTTATTCATTATGTTATGTTGTCACATTTGGAATAGTGGTAAAGAAATTGAATGCATTGTAATACATAGAAGATAATACTCAATTATAGAGGACCTATCGCTATGATTCATGTATTTAGTTTCTTGTTCAGTGTTGATAAAATATACGGACCAAGTGGGAGAATGTAATAACCCGTCTTATTTTAATGGTCCTATTTTATTAACTAACGTTTCTCCAATTAAAAAGTGATAACAGCCCCCCTTTAATGTTGAACGCTTGCTTGATGGGGCATGCGGTGAAGGAATTGAGTATAAAAAGGGACCCTTCCTAAGGTTTTAAACATGGTTATCGAGAGAAAAACCTAATAAGCGAGGCATTGGCATTGAGTCCCTGATCAAGAGCACATCCTGAAGGCATACACCATCAGAATGCGATGACTCGTTGATTAGAAGACCTCAATCAAGATCCATCGAGAGGAGGAGGAAGATCAATCGAGATCCCTAAAGAAAGGAAGATCAAGATCCCGTGCAGTCTGATTCAAGGAAGATCGGATTCCTTACCCTCATCGGATAGACCATTAATAATAATGGCTGGAGGTAATTATCGATCATAATAATATATTGATATCGTGATCAATATGTTTAAATTAAGTCTTACACAATAATCTGTATCTCTTTAGTGTGAGGACAGAGGATGACATGCTGATAGATGGGTTCGATGATGATAAAGAGGATGA
Source organism: Calamus simplicifolius (assembly GCA_900491605.1). NCBI lineage: Eukaryota > Viridiplantae > Streptophyta > Magnoliopsida > Arecales > Arecaceae > Calamus > Calamus simplicifolius. The sequence continues at coordinate 379,859 of UESW01004039.1, forward strand.
TGTTAAGGTCTGATTTGATGATAGCGGGCCGTCTCATGCTTTCAACTTCTCCTACACAGCATTGGAGCATGCCCATAGTGAGGAGATGTCATTATCATATTGTGCTTAGTTGAATTGGGATGTTATTGATGCTCCCCAACCTCTAGGGGTTATGTGGCTCGTAAATTGGGACCCCAGTAAGGAATTCAAAGTAAATATATTATTTTGTTGCTAAAATGATGTAGACAATAGTACAACTTTATTGTTAAAGAAGAAATCAGGAGTGCATAATCAATGAGTCGCAACCATCATATTGAACTGTAAAATATAGGCAACACACAAACGGTTGTAGCTGGAGGCTATGGATGACCAAAGGGAAGAGCGACGATTTATAAGAGATCATACGTTACCATGGTCCATATTCATATGTACATCCTAGTGTGTCACACGACCATCATTAGTTGTCATCAAATGGTATTTTGAATTACATATTGGGTATGGCGAATATTGATTCTTCGATCTTAGTAGCAGTCATTATGGAAGAGATAAGAAGCAGGTTTAAATACCAGGTATCCTACAAGAAGGCATGGTATATGGCAAGCAGAAAGTAATTGTTAGGATATTTGATGGTTAAAATGTCTTATACAAATATATTTGAGATGGGACAACATAGAGATGAGCAATGATAGACAATGATTTGAGATATTTCGATGTGTATTTTGGGCTTTTAAATCATGCATTGATGGCTTTAACTACTGTCAACCCATGCTCCAAGTCAACGACACATTCCTATGTGGCAAGTATCAAGGTACTCTGATGATTGTGACATCAGTTGATTGTAGTTATCGAATATATCCGATTGCATTTGCCTTGTTGAGGGTGAGAATAGGAATAGTTGGTCATGGTTTCTAACTTGCATTCGAGAATATGTCATAAGGAGGTCAAGCATCTGCCTCAATTTTGACTGCCATGCAGGAATTACGGAGGCTGCAGCCAGGTATGTCCAAGGATGGCAACCTCCAAATGCATACCATCAATTCTATCTATGGTATGTTATGAGTAAGGCTGAAAATGGGTCGGATAAATTTCGATCGTATCTGTATCTGTATTCAAATTATATCAAATTCGAATATTTATTTTGTAGTTTAATCGGATTCGGATACGAATTCGGATATCTAATCCAAAAGGTAATCGGATACGGATACAGATACAGATTTTTTTATTTTGCAGTTTAATCGGATTCGGATACGAATTCAGATATCTAATCCAAAAGATAATCGGATTCGGATACGGATACGGATACAGATTTTTTTTTAGCCTAGCACAGGGTAATGGTATGAAAGTGGGTGCAAGAATAGTATAAGAATATTCAAAAATAATAATATAGGATATGATATAACATGTTAATGAGTTTTAGCTTAACTAATATATGAACTTAAATTAGGTAAACCTAAAAACTAAGGTTTGCAAAACTAATACCTAAAATTATCGGTGGTTCAATATATTTAATATATTATAAGTGATGTAGTAAAGTACCTACCAAATATGGAGATAGGCTCTCTATATCTTTTCTCATTTCTAGGCATAGTGCCATTCAAAATAGGATAATATAGATCGATACTAGGTGATACAGGACAGCATTTTTTGTATCAAACACTACCTTAATATTCGATTCATATCTGTATCCATATATAACAAATATGGATATGGTTGATATCCGATTCGTATCAGTATCCGTATATAATAAATATGGATATGCTTGATATCCGATTCGTATCCGTATCCGTTTAGAATAAATATGGACATAAATTTTAATATCCGTTTAGTATTTGTATCCGTTAAAAAAATATGGATACAAATATGGATATACTACTATCCGATCTGTATTCAATTAATTTTCAGCTCTAGTTATGAGCAACTTCAATTATAAATTCAAAATACACAATCGAATAACAGTGTGTATCATGCAGGTAGCCACCAAACTCTAATCGATCTTCCACCTCATTACATTTAGTCATTGTTTTTGTTACTTGCTCAAATCTCTAATGTCGAATAGGTTTGCAGTTTCACGCGAGGAAATTCCAATATATAATAGATAAAATTTGTGAATCAGATCGAAGGGTAGTCGTACGATGCGATAGCATTCCTAAGGAGTATTGGACGTTATCATTTGATGATGGCCATCGATATGGCCACATGACCACCAACCTAGCTTAATACCTAAATAGCGTCCTAGAAAGCATTCGATGCCTTCCCATCACTGCCTCGGTGCATCATACCTATAAGCATCTTGCCTCCTACTTGAAGAGATGTTGACATGATGTATGGACCCTTTTGTAAAGTGGGAGCAAGTGTATATACCATATCATTAAAGTTAGCTAGACAAGTAGAGATAGAAGGCTAACTCGCATCGAATCATAGTGTTTGATAGGCAGTCATTGCTCTTTCAAGTTCAATTAATGTTTGACAATATGACTCAACAAGGAGGCAACACGCAATTTATCATTTGAGAGAGCATGACTACACATGTGGCAGGTTTGCTGCTTTGAGGTATCCTTGCTTGCATATCATGGCTGCATGTGTTGAAGTCTCTGTTACATATATGTGGATGATTGTTATAGCATCGATCGTGGTGACTTTTGAATAAAGTTGTCAATTTCGTTTCGGATTATGTTTCGGTTTAACTTATGAAACGAAATATTTTGGTATCGGATCGTTTCGGTACTTCGTTTCGAAATATATATATATATATATATATATATATATATATATAATAATAATAATAATAAAATTATTCATAATTCATATTCTTTATAAATAATAATAACAACATAAAAATAAAGAGTTTAAGTTTTTAAGAGTTTGAAATATATATATATATATATATATATGAAAAATTTATTCATAATTCATATTCTTCATAAATAATAATAATAATATAAAAATAAAGAGTTTGAGTTTTTAAAAGATGCGACCGTGGGGATAGGGTAACTAGAAATTTTTTTTTTGTTATATATATATTTTTTTAAAATGGGGATTGGGTAACTAGGATTTTTTTTGATATTATATATATATATATTAAAATGGTTCTGAAAGGTTTAATAATTCATAAATTGGTCTCCAAAACATATTTTACCGAAACGGTCGAAACATACCGAAATAGCCGAAAACGACCGAAATACGCTGAAACGCATCGAACGACCGAAAAATCTTTTGAAACGAAACATAGTACTTAGCTTTTTGGATAAGCTACCGAAACGAAACGTCTCGATCGAAACTGCCGAAACGAAATGAAATTGACAACTTTACTTTTGAATGCTACATAACCATCTTCTATCTGGTCAAACATCGAGCAACTAGAAGGAGTCAAATCAACTGCTACTATTGCCTGATCAGAGCCTTATGAGAGCTCAAGAACATCCTAAAGCGAGTCGTATTCATAATGAGATGGATTAAGAGGAAAATTGGCTCAAAGCAGAAATGTGGCCAAGCAACAAGGGCACAATCGAAAAAAAGGGTCCAAGTATAAATGCTTCGAAGCGCAATGGTCGATGAATAAAGTGTTTTAAGAGTGTGGGCAAGTCCTTTAAATTAGGTTTAGCAGGACGTACAGTCAATATTAGTTTGCGTTCTTTTTAGAGCGTGGTTGTGTCAAGTGTCAGCATTATTCGCCCTCTAAATTGGGTCTGGCAGGAGGTATAGTTAACATGACTCGTCAAATCATATCCGTGCTCCAATTAAGTCACATGAGTAAGTCCTTTGAATTGGGTATGGTGGAATGTACGGTCAACATCAATGGGCAACCTTTTTAGGGTATGGTTGTATCAAGCCAGCATCATTCGCCCTTCAAATTGGGTATGATCGATAGAAGGTACAGTCAACATGACTCATCAAATTATATGCGTGCTTCTATCAAGTCACTTACAAGGTAGGTAGGTCATCTGAATTGGGTTTGACAGGAGGTATATTTTGAGCTATTGGTCGTCATTGGGTATTAGACGATGATTTCTATCATCCATTGGATCTAAATATGCACAACTTCTTAAAGTGACAAGTACAATGTTGGAAGAATATATGGTCTTTCTATGCATGTCAAGCCGGCGATCTCAAAGCAAAAACAAAATCATACCACATTATGCTTATAAATCCTTTTAATAACTACTTCATAACTTGCCACATTATGCTTGTTCATCGTGACTGACCGGTGATGCACAACAAAAACTCCTAGCGCATATAAATATTCAATGAGTCTCTCGACCTTTCCAAGCAATGCACCCATTCACGTTGCAATCCAACCGTAATATTCCCTACGATTAAAATATCTCACACTCTCATAGTTATCTTCAAATTTAGAAGGTCATCATGCTCTGAGTATTACCCTATGTTTGACCTTCTAGCAATAGTTTAATTATCACCTTTGACTTAGTATGCCATTTTACCATCTCTTTATGGATGGATGGCAACGCTTGTGTATAATTATGCATAAATAATTAGATATACTTATATATATATATCTATCTATATAATGATTAAGAAGAAAATTTGTCAATTTTTATTTGGGAACTCAAGTATTCCATCATCTTAACTTAGGATTCATGGTTCCATTCCCACCACCTCGCCACTCAAATTATGTTTTAAGTTTAGTATTATAATAATAAAAAATGGCTTTAATTATTAAATTATAAAAGTTATATTAAATTTTATTATTATAACTATACTATGATAATATTAAAATTGTTACCATATTAGTTGTAATATTAATTGTTATTATACTATAATATTAATAATGTAAGTTTAATGCCATATTAATAATATTACAACATCTTAATAGTTATTAATATTAATATTATTATTACTATAATATAATATTTTAATGAAATTTAATTAATATTATATTTATTGTATATTCACCAAAAGAATCATCTTAAAATCTTCAATCCAATAGATAATTTTAAAATTATTTATTCAACAGATTGCTTTTTTAGATGACCTTTTCAATTGACAATTTTGTGAAACAAATTCAAAATAATTTATTCATAAAATTTTAAAATCATCCGTCGAACAGGCGGCTTTAACTCGATTCAGTAAAAAGAAAAAAAAAAAAAAATCACAGACTTTAAGTCGATCCAGTCCAAAGAAAAAATTTCTAAAATTCTCCGTTGGAATCTGCATAGCATCCCAAAATTATTCCTAGAAAATATTTTACGCCAACATTATTTCATAATTTAGTTTTTTAAAAATTATTAAAAGAAGCAAAGGCCTTAAGCGATTGCCGTCCGCGCTGTCTCTCTCTCTCTCTTGTTTTTTACCTTATGGTGGGCGGCAGACAATGACCCTTACTATTTTTCCGGTCGCAATTATTCTGATTAATTTTTCCCCAGTTGCCGTCGATTGTCATCAAATCGATGGAAGGGTGAGAATTAAGAAAGGGAAGGGAGACGGGCCCTCTTCCTCGATTCGGATTTCCTATTAGCGGCTCATTTTATTTGGTTCCTTTATTTGCGTTGAAGGGATTTTTTTTTTTGGTGGTCTGAAACAGGGGAGATGAACTCCTCAAATTTTATTATTTGAGGTTAAAAGGGGCTTGTCTTATCCGCTTCAGCTGTTCGAGCGAGAGGGATATCTCATCGTTATCCATTTCTGCCCTGGAGTCTTCCTGGTAATCTCTCTCTCCTTTGAGAATACTCTCTCTAACCCTAGTTTTTTTTTTCCTTCTTTTTTTACTATATTTGCTTTCCTTATTTTTGATTGACGGAAGCTTTCTCTTCTCTTTACGAATTTGTGAATTCAATTGCGTGGTAATCGATCTTTTCTTCCTTTCTCGGTCATTCTTTTCCTCACTTCGTTTCAGTCTAAGCATCTAGTTTAGTGTTTCTTTTAGTTGATTGTGTTCTGTTTGCATTTCCTTGCCACCAGTTGTTGATGCTGTTGCTTGGCTTCACGTTTGGAATAGCTGTGAGGAGCCTGGCAGTTATGCCCCATTGAACTTTCTCTCTTCCCATTTCCAATTTCATGTGAGAAAGAACTTTTGCCAGAAGCGTCTTTCTTTGATGATGGAGTATCGTCATAAACCACTCACTGAGGAATCATCGCCGGATTCTGGCAGGAAGATCATCATGCACCCTCTTTACCTTCCCAAGTCCTCACCTTGGCTTGATTTGAAGGTCTTTTATGTAAGGGTGAGCAACTTTGAGGTTGATGAATACACACCAGAGCATCTCACCCTTAACCACATCCCACTGACCCCCGACACCATCCTCGAATTGAATGGTCGAAGAAGTAGCATTTATTCAGAATGTGTTTCTTCTTTGCTTAGAAGGGACAGAGTTGACAAAAAATCAGAAGAAGCTACATTTGTTAGCACAGATAATATAAGGATGACTGGAAGTGTGAGATTCGAAGTATTTGATAGAGATAATCTATTGCTTGCTGGAGTCCTTGAGTTGTGCAATGGTAGTGTCTTGAAAGGGGAATCAAAAAATCATAGCAAGAAATGGAGCATGAGATGTCAATCTGTGATGTCGGCTGGTAATGGCTTTCTGAAGGGAAAGCAATATATAAGTCCAGAGATTCCTTTGCCTGTGCTGGAGGTGTATGTTGCTGGGTGTTTTGCAGGCAATCCCATTATCTTGACTAAGACTCTGCAGCTTGGTTGCCGGAAGAAGAAACCGAAGAAAATGGTGCTACATTCAATTCCTGAGTATGAGACAACTGAAGTGAAGAATGAAGTGCCATCTGAGGATGATTTGCAGGTAATATATAACCTCCAAAATTCTCATTCATCGTTGTTTCTATATGATAAATAAATAGAATAAAGATCACTGCATATGTATTTATCGTGCTTTGCATTATTCCATGAACTAGCGGACTTCCTTGCATTAGCATGATTTTCTCCAGAATTTGTCATATATTAGATTATACCCATTAAACTGCATAGTTTTGCTTGTAGGCACTTAGACTGGCAATTCAATCATGTTCTCATAGGGATAAGGTTATGAGCGGCATACTGATCAAGTCTTTAAACCTCTTATTTTATGTACTGCTTTTCAGTTTTTAAAACAAGTTGAGACTGAATTATATCAGCTTTTTCTTAATGATCACACATATGAGTAAGAGGGTAAAATAAGATGTGTGATACATAAGATAACAGATAAATTTAACTAAATTATATTTTTATACCATTAAAAACTATTTGTTTAAAGATTAAAAGAAAATGCTAAACTGATTTTTTTTTTAAAGAACTTCCAATGTACATGTTTCTCATTCAGATTTACTCAATTAACTTAAGGATATTAGCAGAATGACATTTTATAAAATTGTTTTGATTCCTACATCCTTAACAAATATTGAAAAAGAACAACTAGAGGATCAAATTCATTATAGGAAGACTCACCCATTGTTTGAAGAGTTAAATGCTCTTCTAATCTTTGAAAGGTATTCATCAAAGAGCTTCATAAGTATCCAAGTCTCCAATATATGTATTCAACTCGGATTTGTATTAGACATGGCTTTTTGGAGCTGAATGTCAGTGTCCAGGTAACACTAGGGGTGATACCTAGGTATTGATTTAAGGTTTGATAAATAATTGAGTATAATGTCATGCATTTGCTTGGATCTTAATGTTTTGCATATGAAACTTGAAGAAAACAAAATGCAACTTATGCAATGTAATAGTACTGCAATTTTTTTTTTTTAAATGTGACAGTGTTCAAAGTATTTCCATGATCATTCTGCTGCTTATCTTGACAATATGGCTTTGGAGGATTTGACTTTTTGGAAGGATTGTTTCATTTGAATCAAGGTTGTTTGATTTGAATCTGTATAGTTATTTCTCTCTGCTTTCTAGATTGCTAAAATTCCATGATCAGTCTTGTCTTTGGAATTTACTATGAGTTAAATGTTTGGAATACTAGGAATCTGCTTGTTTCCTTAGTTATTTCTGGGTACTTTGTGAGAATGTAACTTTTTTCCACACGATGCTCCAGATGTGTTAAAATTGGATGTTCCTACATGTAACTCTTATTGAAATATGTGCATCATCTTTCATTAGAATTGGTGCTATCGAATAAGTTAATACTTATGAGGTGATATGCAAGTGAACTTATTGTTGTTTTTTAAAATAAAGGCCACCATGGCTGCTATAGTGGTGGCTATAGCAATTTTGGCTTCTATATGGTGCTTGGGTATAAAGCACCAAATATATTGAAAGAAAATCCGCTATAGTGGTTGCTGTGTTACAGATTAAAAGCAGACGATTTATTTTATAATGAGCTAGTCTGGTTTTCAGTTGGAGATGGTAATCGGTTGGTCCAACAAGTTGTTTAAAACAAGGGCCTATATAGTTATTTCATGCACTTACTCAATGGGGTGTGGAAGAGGAGGAGAAAGAAAAGTGAGCAAAGACAATTCTGGTTCTGATGCTCAAGGTGCAAACCTTCTAGAAGTGACTAATAATGATTAATAATTGAGATAGCTGATCATCATTTTTTCATTTGACTTCTTCATCTAGATTTTGGAAGAGCCTATTATATAATAATGGTGTTTTGTTTTGGTCAATTATGTCTTCTATGATTGACGTTATCTAATTTTAGATATCTTAAATTTATGGTTGATACTATACGATTGCGGATATTTTTCTTTTATGAGTGGAGTATGTTTGGTGGATAATGATATTTGTTATTAGATTGCAAAACTTTACAAATATTGGATGTTGGCATGATATTATAGTGTTACATAGGTGATGTTCTATAGCTTCGCCTTGATGTCTCATTAGTTTTTGCCTGAAGTTGGATGTACAGTATTGATTTTTAATGCTCAGTAAGAAAAAAAATATTAATATGTTTTAAGTAACTTGCTTTGAGTACATATATCATGCCACTAGAACTTATTTATGGAATGACATGATGTGTAGGCATTTCAAAACATTTAATTTTTTGTCTAAGGACATTTACATCTTGTCGATAACATCCAATGGTTTAGAGTTTGATGGTGCAATTTGGATCATTTAATTTTGGTATGGGTTCGAAGTTCTCTCTTTATACACTATGCAGCTTATGTGTTAGGTCAGATTAGATCTTGTTGGGCTCGATCAGGTGATATATTCTTATTAGTTGGGTTCAATCAAGACCTGAAGCCTTACAACAATCTCAAATTAATATACACATGAAAAGTTGGGCTCATAATGTCCTTGGGTGTTTTGTGTGACTGTTGCCCAAATATTGCAATCCAAGAGGAGGGTTAATTGGATTTTTTATCAAAAAAATATTAATAATTAGCAAATATGTGCTTTTAGAAATTTTAAAATTAACGAAAAGTGACGTGAAGTGTAGAGAAAATATTTAAGCACCACAGAAATTTAAATCACACAAACACATGCAATTTATAGTGGTTCGGTGCCAATCCTGCACCTACATCCACTCCCCAAGAACCTCTTGATAATTTTTACTAACCACCCTAGCCAACCTGGCGAGCAACTTGTTTACAGGCGCAAGGGAGCCTTACACCTAGCCTTCCAGGCTAGCCTCTTGTTTCCCAGGCATAAGGAAGCCTTACATGGGTAAACCTCTATCCTTACAAGTTTCACCATTGTAAAACTTAAATACCGAGCATAATAATATAAGTAATATATACAGGAAGCTCCTTAAGTGAGAGCGGATATTCAAAAGAAATACTTTACAAATTATGAAGACCACTCTACGGAATGGATTCTTCCTTTGAGCATGTTGAAGGAATGGATAAAGCTTGACTGCTTTTTAGAATGTGGCTGGAGCTTTGATATCACTTCCACTGATGAAAACTTTTGAAAACTTTTGAAGTGGCACTCTAGAAAATTTTTCAAAACTTTCTCAGCCTTTCCTTTCTCACTTAAAATTTCCTTCTCCTGATTTTTTTTCTTTCCACTCAACTAAGATGAATTGCCTTGCTCGGCTTTGATTATGCCTTGGATGAGAGCTTTGGAGGGCCTATTTATAGGCATGAAGCATAATGTTGCCGTTGAAGAGTGGAGGAGCATTAAATGCAAGCATTCAATGCTTGGTTGAAGCATTGAATGCTTGGTTGAATGGCCTATTTAGGCAAGAACAAGGGGATAGCCGTTTGGAGATTTGAGAAGTATTAAATGCGTGCATTTGAAACTTATGTCCAGGCATTTAAGGCAAGCAGACATTGTTTGAAAAACCCGCACCAAGCCATGGAAAATTTTGCAATCTTTGGGGCATAAATGAGCAAGCGACGAGTTTTGAAAACCAATCCCAGATAAGATGCATTGAAGGCTGGGAGATGAAGTCAAAGAACGGCTCGTTTGAAATTTTTTTTTTTTTTGCATTCGTCAAAGAGAAACAATGGCAATTAAATCATCAATCAATGAACAAGCTCCAATCCTTCCACATTGCAAAGAAATTGTGGCGATTAAAGACTTCGAAAATAGTAATTGCGATCAACAATTGCGAAGCGGAATTTTGGGAAGAAGAACAGAAGAACGCAAGAAATTCATGTCTGGTTATTTTTAATGGGATTTACAGTTTTGCCATTAGGATTTTACAGTTTTGCCATTGGGATTTTATAGTTTTGCCACTACGATTTTACATATTTGCCATTGAAATTTTATAGTTTTGCCATTGATTCCTTTCAGTGGGATTTGGACAAGTGTTATGCAATGATTTGAAAAAATTTTTACATGATAAATCATCAAAGATAGATTTAGTCATTTGAGAAATGAATGGTAAAACATTGAAGTCCAATGCAAGACAATAAAAATTCAGTTAGACAAGGATGCTTAGGAAAACAGGTTTTACGTTAAGAATATCCAAAGCTAGTTTGGTACGTTTCGAAAAATGGAAGCAATTTGAAGCATGAAATTACTTATGCAGTTTGGATTAAAAAAAATTATTTGAAATTATTTTTGGCTTTAAAGATTATTTACCATCATTTTTCTTTACCTGTATTACCTTTGATACATGGGATACCTTAATTTGAAGTGACACCTTTCTTCATGATGGATTCTCTGAAATCATTGTCTTAACAAAATTCTTAGTATTATACTTAATCGTTTTGTATTCATCAAAATTAAATATGAGGTCAACAATCTTTCTTTTTTTGATGATGATAAAACCATTAAGTATTTAATATATAAAGAACATTTCAGATCTAATCATTCCTTGGCAAGACAGGGTTTCAAAAATATATATCATAAAATATTTCTTCCCCTCTTTCAAATACTTTGTGCATGTATCAAATTAATATACATATGCTTTTCAATTTTCCCAAAATCAGAAATATAATAAATCATAATGTATGCCTTTATCTAAAAATCATTATGTATGCCTTTACCTTTTCTTTCCCTTTTTGTCATTAATCAAAAAGAAGATAAAAGGATATGCATATTTTTACTGTATGTCCCAATAAATCAAATAGTATAAGGATCACAGAAATGAACGCAATCTTACATAGATCAAGCAGTTGATACAATTCATACACACCATACAAGTTAAATTAATACAAATCATACAAGCCATAAGCATCATACAAGCCAAATTAATACAAACCATACAAGCCATAAGCATCATACAAGCCAAATTAATATAAACCATGCAAACTTACATTCGTCTTCCTCTATATTTCAAATTGATACCATTTGATCTATATGCAATAAAAGTTTCATGCAGGAAATGATTCCAATATTATAATTCAAGCATTTTATGATCCAAGACTCATAATAAAATCATGTTAAGCAAGGAGTATGCAACTCAAACTGATACCAATTATTGCTCAGTCATGGGGACCTCCCATGTCACCCAACAAGTATACCTATTATATATGAAAAACAACTGATACCAAATGTAGCACGTTCACTTGTTGCTGTTATTGGTATAATTTCAAATCAAGTTGATACCAAGTGAAAAATAATGATAATTATTGCCCGTTCATGCCTTAATTGAACCTAAATCCCTTGCTACCGTAGCTGATACCAATAGTTGGCCGGCCAGATGGTTGGCCAGCGAAGTATTCCAAGGGCATTTTCAATAGTTCAGGGTTTAAAATGCATAAAAAGGAATAGGCATTCAAATATCATGGCCGAATAATTCATAGATGATCTTGATAGTCAAGAAAAAATATGGATCCTGAAGATAAGTCGATAAGGTTTCATATGGATCAAGTTTCATGCAAAGATCATAAGTGTAGAAGAGTATAAAAATCAAACAATCATAGCAGCTTGCTAAATTGAAGGGTCTAGCATACCTAGCTTCCTTTTAATTTCATAAAACTTAGATTCATCTAGAGGTTTTGTGAAAATATCAGCGAGTTGCTTATAAGTACATACATGTTCAAGCACCACATCACCATTATTAACATGATCTCTAATGAAGTGATATCTAATTTCTATATGTTTTGTTTTAGAGTGTTGGATAGGATTTTTAGTTAAATTTATGGCTCTAGTATTATCACATTTTATGGGAATGACGTTAAGTTTGATGGCATAATCTTCTAGTTGTTGCTTAATCCACAAGATTTGAGCACAACTTCCAGCTGAATATATTAGCCTCAGCAGTGGACAGTGCTACAAAGTTTGTTTCTTGCTAAACCAAGAGATTAAGTTAATCCCTAAAAATTGGCAAGTTCTACTAGTAGATTTTCTATCCAATTTACATCCAGCAAAATCAAAATCAGTGTAACCTATTAAGTCTATGCTTGATTGTTTATCATACCATAATCCTAAATTTTTAGTACCATTTAAATATTTAAGGATTCTTTTAACTGCAATTAGGTGAAATTTTTAGGATTAGCTTGGAACCTAGCGCACATACAAACACTAAATAATATGTCCGATCTACTGGCAGTTAAGTACAATAGAGATCCTATCATGCCTCTATAATGTTTCATATCAACTGATCTATCAGCACTACTAGAGTCTAATTTACAAGAAGAGCTCATAGGGGTACCAATACTTTTTAAGGTCTTCATGCCAAATTTTTTTAAAATTTCTTTGGTGTACTTGGTTTGGCTAATGAAGATCCCTTCCTTACTTTGCTTAATTTGAAGTCCAAAAAAGTAGTTTAATTTTTCCATTATGCTCATCTCGAATTCTCTCATAAGCTTAGCAAAGTCTTGGCACAAAGAGTCATTAGCAGCACAAAAAATTATATCATCAACATATATTTGTACAATCAGCATATTTTTATTTTTTCTTTTAATAAACAGTGTTGTATCATCATTTCCTCTAATGAAGTTATTATTAATCAAGAATTTGCTCAATCTATCATACCAAGCCCTGGGTGCTTGTTTTAAGCCATATAAAGCCTTGTTCAGTTTGAATACATAGTTTGGAAGCAAGTGATTTTCAAAACCGGATGGTTCAACAAATACTTGTTCAGCAATATATCCATTAAGGAATGACTCTTAACATCCATTTGATATAATTTAAAGTCCATAAAGCATGCAAATGCAAGAAGTAATCTAATTGCTTCTAATCCAGCAACAAGTGCAAATGTTTTATCAAAATCAATTCTTCTTTTTGACTATATCCTTTTGCTACTAATCTTGCTTTATTTCTAATGACATTGCATACTCATCTAATTTATTTCTAAATACCCATTTAGTTCCTATGACAGGATGATCATTTGGTCTATCAACTAGTGTCCAAACATTATTCCGTTTAAATTGATTAAGTTCCTTATGCATAGCATTTATCTAGTCTACATTTTTAGCATCTTCATGACATTTAGGCTCTATTTATGAAATAAAAGCTAAATTAATATAAGCATCTCTAAATGATGACCTAGTCCTAACACCATGTGATGGATCACCTAAGATTAATTCTTTAGGGTGATTATGAGCATACCTCCATTCCTTATCGAGTCCATGATTACCTTGAAGTTCAGTTCGTTGAATTGGATCAGTGCCATTTTCTTGGCTGACATGATCATCTTTTTTTCCTTCTCATTTATTATAAGCTCTCTTACTCCATTTTCAAGGATATCTACATCATCAATACCTCTCTTTTCCTTGATGGAAGATCATTAGTCTCATCAAAAATAATATGAATTGATTCTTCCACTACTAAGGTTTTCTTATTAAAAACTCTGTATGCTTTACTAGAAGTTGAGTAACCAAAAAATATTCCTTCATCTGATTTAGCATCAAATTTAACAAGACTTGATTTACCATTATTTAGAATAAAACATCGGTAACCAAAAACATGAAAATATCCAATGTTAGGTTTTCTTCCAAAGTTCGTAGGGGGTCTTTTTCAAAATCGGTCTAACCAAAGCACGATTTAAAACATAACATGTTGTATTAATAGCTTCAGCCCAAAAATATTTTGGGAGATAACTTTCACACAGTATGGTTCTGGCCATTTCTTCAAGAGTTCTATTCTTTCTTTCAACAACATTTTGTTGAGGAGTCCTAGGAGCAGAGAAATTATGTTTAATTCCATGTTCATTACAAAAATTTTCAAAGTGTTGATTTTCAAACTCTTTTCCATAATCACTTCTAATTAATAAAACTTGAAGACCTTTTTCATTTGTTATTTTTTTAAAGAGTTTTAGAAAAGCTGAAAATGCCTCATTTTTACTTGTTAAAAATAAAACCAAAGTAAAACGTGAGAAATCATCGATAATCACAAAACCATAATGTTTACCGCCTAAAATTGTGGTTCTAGTTGGTCCAAATAAATCGATATGCAAAAGTTCTAAAGGTTTAGAGGTTGAAATCATATTTTTAGATTTGAATGAAACTCTAGTTTGTTTTTCGAATTGACATGTATCACAAATCTTATCTTTTTCAAAATTTAATTTTGGCAAACCTTTGACTAAATTCTTTTTGATTAATTTTGAAAGCAAGTCCATGTTGACATGTGTAAGCCTACGATGCCATAACCAACTAGTTTCATCAATTTTAGCATTCATGGCAACTAGACAATCAAAATTTTGGTCATTCAAATCAACAATGTAAACATTACTATACCTATAACCAATAAATTTCATGCAATTATCAGCAGGATTAGTAACAATGCATAAAGGTGATTCAAAAATAACTTTAAAACCTTTATCACACAATTGACTAATACTTAATAAATTATGTTTCAAACCATTTACAAGCAAGACATTATCGATAAATGCATGAGGAGTTCTACCAGTTTTACCAATGCCAACAATTTTGCCTTGGCCATTATCACCAAAGGTAACTATCCTCCATCTTTTGCTTCCAAAGTGATGAATTGTGATTCATCACAGTCATGTGTCTTGAACACCCGCTGTCTAAATACCATTTTCTTTTAGTTGCTCGGATTGCAAGACACACCTGCATCCATAATATCAAGTCTTTATTTTAGGTACCTAAGCTTTCTTGGTCCTTTAGGGTTAATCGGCCTGGTTCCTTTTGGAACCCATATTTTCTTAATATTGTGTGTGAGACATGAATATGCTTTATGACCAGGTTTTTCACATTTAAAGCATGTAATTTTTGCAGAATCACTAGCATGCGTGAAAATATTTTTCAAGAATTTTTATTTCTTCATAGTATCATATCCGAGACCGGCTTTATTGTAAATTGCTCTTTGATTATTCAGAATCATTTCTAATTTATTTGAGCTAAACTTTTCTACTATAGGTCTTAATCTATCTACTTCATTTTTCAAGTCTTTATTTTCTTGAAGCAAAGATTCATTTTCCTTTGAAAGTTTTTGTTTTTCAAAACCTAAGTTTTTGACTTGAATTTTCAATTCTTTGTTTTTAGAACTTAAGTTAGCAAA
The DNA here is from genome assembly GCA_900491605.1 of Calamus simplicifolius. NCBI lineage: Eukaryota > Viridiplantae > Streptophyta > Magnoliopsida > Arecales > Arecaceae > Calamus > Calamus simplicifolius. The sequence continues at coordinate 395,589 of UESW01004039.1, forward strand.
ATCATCAACTAATTCATAAAATGCACTAGGCAATTCTTCAAAAGTAAAATCTAGTAAATTAGGGCTTACCTCTTCATTGTCTGCCATGAAGCATAGGTTAGCTTCCTCATTATTTTCATCTTCCTCGGAGCTTGATTTATCACTATCACTCCAAGTGGCAATCATTGCTTTTTTCTTGAATTTCTTGATACCTTTCTTTAATAGAGGGCATTCAGATCTAAAATGACCTGACTTTTTGCATTCATAACATATAAGGGGCTGTTCTTTATTATTTTCTTTACTATGCTCCCTTTCATAAATTCTTTCCTTTTTCCTCCAAATTTTTTTTCCTTATGAATTTCTTAAATTTTCTAGTGATAAGAGCCATCTCCTCATCTTCCTCACTATCACTAGTGTTTACCTCACTTTCTTTATTTAGTGTAGCACTCTTCAGTGCCATTGTTCTTTTCTTCTTAATCTCATCCTCATCAAGGTATTGTCGCTGTTGCAGCTCATGAATCATTAGTGACCCAACCAGTTCTTTTAATGATAGAGTGTTGAGGTCTTTGGCTTCTTGTATTGCGGTGGCCTTAGCCTCCTAAGACCTAGGCAAGGATCTCAAAATTTTTCTAACAAGTTCACCATTAGTATAAGATTTTCCAAGGCTTTTCAGCCCATTAATGATGTCAGTAAACTTTGTAAACATATCAGTAATATTTTCAGTAGAATTCATTTTAAATAATTCATATTTATGCACAAGCATATTTATTTTGGATTTTTTAACTTAGTACCTTCATGAGTAACTTCTAATCTATCCTATATTTCTTTAGCAGAACAGCAAGTAAAAATATGATTAAATTCATTAGCATCCAATGAACAATATAAAACATTCATAGCTTTAGCATTTAGCTGACCCATCTTCTTATCAAGCACATCCCAATCCATTTCCGATTTGGGAATAACAATATCATCAGATTTAATAGTGGGTGTGTGAGGTCCATTGATTATGATGCTCCATAAATCATAATCAAGTGCTTGAATAAAAATTTTCATGCGTGCTTTCCAATAAGTGTAATTTATGCCGTTAAAAAGTGGTGGTCTATTGGTAGATTGCCCCTCACTCAATATGGAATTAATTTGGATTGTCATAATCTTTGGCTCAAAGCTTTTTAAGGCTTAGTAACAAGAGCATATGCTCTGATACCATTTGTTGCCCAGATATTGCAACCCAAGAGGAAGGGTGAATTAGGTTTTTTTTCAAAAATTATTAATAATTAGCAAATATATGCTTTTTAGAAAATTTCAAAATTAACGGAAAGTGACGTGAAGTGTAGAGAAAATATTCAAGCACCACAGAAATTTAAATCATACAAACACATGCAATTTATAGTGATTCGGTGCCAACCTTGCACTTGCATCCACTCAAGAATTCCTTGGGAATTTTTACTAACCATCCTAGCCAACCTGGCTAGCAACTTGTTTACAAGCACAAGGAAGCCTTACACTTAGCCTTCTAGGCTAGCCTCTTGTTTCCTAGGCACAAGGAAGCCTTACACGGGTAGACCTCTACCCTTACAAGTTTCACCACTGTGAAACTTAAATACCGAGCATAATAATATAAGCAGTGTATACAGAAAGCTCCTTAAGTGAGCAGATATTCAAAAGAAATACTTTACAAAATATGAAGACCACTCTACGGAATGGATTTTTCTTTTGAGCACGTTGGAGGAATGAATGAAGCTTGACTGCTTTTCAGAACTGGAGCTTGATATCACTTCCACTAATGAAAACTTTTGAAGTGGTACTCTAGAAAATTTTTAGAACTCTTTCAGCCTTTCCTTCCTCACTTAAAATTTCCTTCCTCTGATTTTTTTTTTTTTTTTCTTTCCACTCAACTAAGATGAATTGCTTTGCTCGGCTTTGATTATGCCTTGTTGAGAGCTTTGGAGGGCCTATTTATAGGCATGAAGTAGAAGAGGAGTGGAGGAGCGTTAAATGCAAGCATTGAATGCTTGGTTGAATGGCCTATTTAGGCAAGAACCAGTAGATAGCCGTTTGGAGATTTGAGAAGTATTAAATGCATGCATTTGAAACTGATGTCCAGGCATTTAAGGCAAACAGAATTTGTTTGAAAAACCCGTGCCAAGCCATGAAAAATTTTGCAATCTTCGGCGGCATTAAATGAGTAAGCGGCTAGTTTTGAAAACCAATCCCAGATAAAATCTTCATTCACAGATGCATTGAAGGCTGGAAATGAAGTCTTCAGACATAACGGCTCGTTTGAGCATTCGTCAAAGAAAAATGGCAGCAATTAAATCATCAATTACAAAGAAATTATGGTGATCAAAGACTTCGGAAATAGTAATTGCGATCAACAATGGCGAAGCAGAGTCTGCGGAATTTTAGGAGAAAGAACAGAAGAACGTAAGAAATCCATGTCCGGTTATTTTTTAATGGGATTTACAATTTTGCCATTGGAATTTTATAGTTTTGCCACTAGAATTTTACAGATTTGGCACCGGAATTTTACAGTTTTTCCATTGATTGCTTTCAGTGGGATTTGGACAAGTGTCATGCAATGCTTTGAAAAATAATTTTCACATGATAAATCATCAAAGATAGATTTAGTCATTTGAGAAATAAATGGTAAAACATTGAAGTCCAGAGCAAGACAAAATAAAAATTCAGTTAGACAAGGATGCTTAGGAAAATAGGTTTTACGTTAAGAATATCCAAAGCCAGTTCAGTACATTTCGAAAAATGAAAGCAATTTGGAGCATGAAATTACTTATGCAGTTTGGATTAAAAAAATTATTTGAAATTATTTTGGCTTTAAAGATTATTCACCATCATTTTTTTTACCTGTATTACCTTTGATATATGGGATACCTTAATTTGAAGTGACACCTTTTTTCATTATGGATTCTCTGAAATCATTGTCTCAACAAAATTCTTAGTATTATACTTAATCGTTTTGTATTCATCAAAATCAAATATGAGGTTAACAGTGACTAACATCATTCAAGTACCTGAGTCCTTATAATATATCAATGACATCATTTTAATGGCCCCCATTTATTTCTGAATGAGTCAATAGAACATTCTACCTACTGGCTCACATGTTTATATGCTTTCAAGACTCATTGCAGTTAAGGTTTTAAATCTTTTGGTACAAAGGTGTTCCAATTTTTTCATGCAATGAGACGCCATGCATCCTGTACTATCTCGATCTCTAGCTCGGTTAGGTATCTCAATACTTGCTTTAGATTTTTTTCTTAAAAAAAAATATATTTGTGAAGTTTTAGTGTTTTATTCAATTTTCAAACATTTTTAACTTTTAAAGTTATATCCTTATGGTAGCTTAGATCGATTTAAAATTGATACTATAATGTATTAAGGCCAAATTGGGATGGGACGGGATGGATAAGATTGGTCCCGAAATATCTTTGGAATGAGATATTTTGGCTATTTCATCTCTCATCCCGCCAAGTCTTAAATCATTGATTGCAGTATCTGATCTAGAAGGATTCTTTTTTTCAAGTCATTTTAGTAGTGTTATTCATTTTCATCTAAACCAATGATGCGATTTTTGTAGTACTATTGTACCTTAGAATTGCAAAAAATCTTCCTTGTTTTTTATTCATAATTGAGCAGTACTCTGTTGAATTAATCGGTATAAATACGTGCTCAATTCGATGGGAGCAAGATTTATGTTAAAGTTTCATATGATATAATTTAAGTATTTAAAGCATGCTCTGGTTTTATTGGCTTGCATTGAAAACTAATTTGAATTCAATTTGGTTTGATTACTTTGACAAGTCCTACATTTTTTTTTTCAAAAAAAGGTTTAATTCCACTTAATCCCCTTTAATTATGGAGTATTTGCACATTCCTTTCTGAACTAAAATTTGCAATCAACCCCTCAATTTCGATTGCAGTTGCAATTAGCGCTTGTTTAAATCTGGGATTAAAGTAATAGAGAAGTGGACATATGACTGTTACATGACCACTTCTAACACCATTTAGCATGCCTAGAGAAGGAAAAAAGGGTTGTATACTTGATCAAGACCATTTTCTTTAAAAAATGGATGTTGTTGCTTTTTACCGCATTATTTATTATGAAAATCTGGGATTTTTAATGGTCACATGATAGTCATGTGACTACTTTTCTATTTCTTTTAACATCCGTCATGTGACCACCTTTTTGTTTCTTTTAATGGTCAATTTAATTGGCAAGGGCTTATTGTAACTTAAATCGAAATTGGAGAGTTGATTGCAAATTTTTTTAGTTTAAGAAGGAATGTGCAAATATCCCACAGTTAAGGGGAGTTAAGTGGAATTAATCCAAAAAAAAATCGTTCCGGAGCTCTTGTCTTATCATGCAATGTAATGAAATCACATAATATTTAATGGTGTGAAGCAAATTAGAGGTGGTGTGCTAAATAGGGACTCTTGCATGCTCTTGGTTGAGATGCTCGACATCAACAAAATTTGTTTGAAAGGAGATGTCAATAGTACATATTCAATACAGGGTTTGTAAGAACTGACATATTGCATGTAAAGCCTTATATTGAGGCATTTCAAGGTATGACCTCAGTAACCATGCCATGTCATTGTTTATCCACAAATTTTGATTTGATATTTGAGCTTACTGTGTGGTAAGTATTGTGCTTGTATGTGACCCTTACCGTCATACCCGAAACCTTGATCCAAATCTTAATGTCTAGTTTGTTGTAAGGGTATCTAGACATGCCAGTGCTATATCCATCTTGAAATGAAGTGAAAGAATTTGCAAGATATATGAGAAGTTTACAATGCAATGTAATGAGAGCTAGGGTTCTATTTGTTAATGTTGGAAAGCTATTTTGGAAGGTGACTGGAAGTTAGATGACTAGTTCAAGCAGTCATTTATTTTATCAGCATTTGGCCTATTATCATGTCAAACAACTAAGCTTGTGACCAGATTCAAGTATTTTCATGATGTTGCTTATGTGGCCATCACTCCCATATATAAATGGGGAAGTATGTATTAGTGTTTGGTGAAGGAAGTGAAGGAAGTATGCTTTGATCAAACTAGCGATTTGGATTTTTTAAAACTGGAAATGAACTTAAAATTTTGTATTTGGACATGGTATCCTCAGCGTATCATTAGTGAATTACGCCTAGTCCAGAGTAATGTGAATAAATGTCTTGTTAAGACAATTCAGTACGTATCTGAATTAGATGGATGCTACAAAGCATGTTGCCTCTGTTTTGTCCATTTTGATATAGGCAATGAAGATGTTGTAACTGGTGGAAGTTGACACTTTAGTGACTCATTGTCTCTCGTATCATCGTGATTCATGTTTCTTTGCATGTAAGCTCCACTAGTCACAACACCTCAATTGCTTCTGTTGGAATGGACTGATAGAGGCAGCATGCTCTGTAGGATCCATGTGATTTGGAGATGTACTAGATTTGGCTTGAAGATACTTAGTCTGAACAAAATGAAATTTGCTGATAATATCATCATAGTGCAAGTATAATTTATTATACAATGATACACATCAATTTTAAAATTTTATCACTGACAAGCTTTTATTGAATCATGGATATTAGCATCCTCTATGTAATTAGTGGAACAGCCTGATCTGTGGCATGACTTCAATTTTCATTTTTTTAATTGTTTCTTAAATGAGTTCATCTGTCATTCCTCAATGTAAGGTGTTTCTTTATGGATTGGCAAACTATCATGCAAGGCTATATCAAAGTAAAGAAACTGCACATCAATTGTAGAACAATGTAGAGTATAAAATGTGAATATTTATGTTGGATGGTCAATGTGTCATAGTCATGTAGTTGGGAAAAGGCTCGGATGAGTTGAGTTGAGTCGAGTCAATGTGTCATAGCTCCAAAGATATAAGAAAATCTCTGAGACCTATCTTTTTGTCTTTCATCCTTTTCTTGTTTGAGTGATCACCAACTATTTTGATACTTCCCTAATTATATTTAAGATAGTGGCAACATCATCAACAATGAGAAATGCTTTGGCGTGCCATAGGCTTTGTTGTTGGGCGCAATACTTTCACCAAATACTGACAGAACTAATGATGACCTGAACTGGTCTTTTTGTTTTGCCAACTTCTAAATGGATCTGTATCATTAATAATGGAATTCCAATGCTGCCATGTGCCTTGAAAAAAAATGTCACTCCCACTGATTTAAAGGTGCAGAAGTTGTCCCTATAATAAGCAATCGTTTGATTTATTTTGAAACAATTGGAGGTCAACCCCTTCAGATGGCAAGGTTTGATACTGCATCCCTCTCTAAGGCTCATTAGTTTGAAACACTTTTTACATACTTATTTTCCATTTTTCACATACTTCTTTTTGGCTTTCTTACATTCACTCGATCAAATTTTAGTATCTTAATACTTAAAAATGCTTTATACTCTCCTGAATTTGTTTTGCAGGTGTCAGAGTACAAGGACTTCAAAGAAGAAAATTTTGTTGATATGGATTATAACAGTATTTATTCTAATGAAGACTATCTAGAAGGGGAGGGCGGGGAACTCTCATGGTTTAATGCTGGTGTCAGGGTTGGAGTGGGTATTAGTCTTGGCATTTGCCTTGGCGTTGGAGTAGGTGTAGGTTTGCTGGTTCGTACATACCAGGCGACCACCCGAAAATTTAAGAGGCGATTTATTTGATCATGGTCTAGAGGTGTTCTGCCCTCTCCCTAGCCCCCCATAACCATTGATTTGTCCTTGGTTCTCATCTATTGGGCAACTGACTTGGCAGTGCTCCTGCGGTACTTGTTCAAGCTGTAAAATTCTCTCGACTAGGTATCTCCTGCTTGTTGATGAGTGGTTATCTTTGTGATTTTTCCATGTTAGTTGAGTGTTTTTCTTAAAATGTATATGCGTGCGTGTGTTAAGAATGTCATGCAGATTTTTGTGTTCTCATGATTGCCATGACAGGAATATGAAATGGGGATTAATCTATCTCTTCTGAAAACTAACTACTCTATTCTGTGAGACATGGACTAATTAGCTAGATATCATGATATGGACGTTTCATTGGGAAAAAAATTCAGAAAAGATTGGCATAAATTAGAATTCCCGAGTCAGATTCTGGAGCTACAAGTTACGAAGACCATGCCAGCTTTTCATGTCCTAATTTGACATTGTAGGTATGGGCATGAGTTGTAATGAATCTTATTACTTTGGAGTCCAAGATATGCGACTTCAATTCACATGCAAGAATCTTATTACTTTGGAGTCCAAGATATGCGTATCTTCCTATCGTCTGATCTTAAATTTCTTCTTACGCCAGTTTTGAGTTGTTATGGTTGCTATGGTTTTGTTTATTTTCACGTGGAAATAACTTCAGGAGGGAACTTGAGGCACCAGTGGCTAGCTATTTGACACAGACTTCACCTGCGGCTGCAGTGGGATAAGCAACAAGAAAAAAGCGAAAAGAAAAATCGATGAAAATTTCACTAATCTATCAAAACGCTGGTGGAAACTAAATTCTAGGTTGCTTTATATGAATGCTCATTTATTTATGAATCTGCTTAAAAATAGAAAATTCCATCCATAAATATCAGGAAATGTGGTGGGACTACTCGGCCACAAAATCTGAAAATTAAGCCAAAAAAAAAAAAAAAAAGTTTCTATTGAAAAATTCCAAGAATTGTGATCAAGAAACTTTGAACTCACTATATAAAATAAAATAAATCAATTATTGAATTGTTAGGTTATTCAAAATCTGTTAGCTCCTTCAAGGTTTGGTTTGGTCCGATTAGTTCTGGTACTGCATAATCCTCCTTGCTTTGGATAAAATTTGTTCCTGAAAGAACGAAAGCAAAGGGACATACTACTCTATTGGCAGCAGCGGAAGCAATAGCTCGTCGGCCGTCGAGGGCTACAAGAGTCCTCAATGTGTCCACACTCCTAAGCCGCAGTGCCGGAAGGAGGAGGAGGAAGAGCCCTTCGGTTACCTCTGTGTCCTCTCAGAAGACCTCTCCCCAAAAGACACCAGGTTTATCTTCCGAAGAGTCCCCAAGATTTCGAAGAGTCTCAGAGTTACGAAGAGTCTTCTAGGACTCTTGGGATTCCGAGTGGACGTATTAATTAGCACCTAGGCCAACAATACATATTAATTAGCACCCAGGCCAACAATCTCCCACTAGTCCACATAGGAACATAATAACCTCATCTCTCAACTTGCAGTGCGGTGGCGTGTGCGACCCGACGAAACTCATACACAGTGACATATAGCGGATAAACTGCATTAAGTTAATAAATAACTAACGCAGTGAATCGAAATATAATCCAATCCCGTCTGTGTCCTAGATAATCCGATCACACCTGATCAAGCACTCTCAATCCCTCAAGAGATCTACCCTGAGCAGCACTTGAAAAACACAAAGTCATAATGTTGGTATCCATAATCATATGCAACTCATACACATGATTGCCCGGGCAATGGATCACAAACATAATGTGTGGTCGCGAATAATCTTCCTTGAACACTCATACCAGTCCATCATTGTCCAGTTGACTTCCTAGGATTGTCTCATGTGACCGCATCAATTCCATGACCCTGGAGGACAAGGCTAAGGAAGTCATACTGTACTCCAACTTCATGATATAGGTTCAAGTCCAAGGACACTTCATAGTTGTAAGGCTCACACGGTAATGGAGAGGGAATATATCGCATTACCCCTTACAGGGTTGACTTTAGCACATGCAACGTAATACATGCTACGATGGAGCTCCCACTCAATGGGCCATGTCATACTCAAACATCGTACGAACACAAGTCCAGGCATCACAAAGTTGCCTGACTTGAGCACACACCAATGCTCCCAGTTGTGCTATAACAGGCTTAGTACGGATCTGTGGACATATCACTATTGATACATAGCTCACGTATATTTATGCTCCGTACTCAACTCTCCTGAGTCTCATCTCAGTCCAAACTGAGGCGATTTTGATTATAATCTATTCTATTATAATTTATGTAGCACATTTCGCAACCCATGCAATCTGCAACTCATGCATTGCTACTCAAGCATCTATAATGGCTACTTTAGTCTCATCCTGCCCACTACAAAAGTGTCAGGGCGATCACCCGTGTGAGTGGGCTGACTAAGCCTGTGACATTTATACACATATGTGCCTATAAATATGAACTCATCATAATAATGAAAATAAACATTTCATAAACTTTAACACATAGTCATTGATGTCCATACAATCCCTGTCTGACAAAAAACAGACACAAACTCCTACATAAGTCTGAAACATAACACAGTCTGTCACACTCTATACAGACCTAGACCCCTCACATAAGCCTGGAACACATCCCCAGGAATAGGCTTCGTCAGATGTTGGCCCAGATGACAACCCAAGAGGGGGGGGGGTGAATTGGGTTCTTTAAAAAATTAGCCTTTTAAATTATTTAGCTTGAGATGAATGAAGACAAATGCAAAGCAAAGATAAATTGCAGTGAGTAAAGCAGAGATAGAGAAAGAGACAATAGAACACGGCAAACACAAAGAGTTTATAGTGGTTCGGTGTATCCAACACCTACGTCCACTCCCAAGATTCACTTGGGTCCACACTATAATCACCCTAGATTACAGCAGAGTTGTTTTACAAACTCACAACTCGAACTTGTTGTTTTCCCGGGCGCACAACGAACCCAGCTGGTTTTCAAAGGCTCACCAGCACAAAAACCTTAAAACCCAAGCTTAACCAAGCTTGAACTGAGGTAAGACTACCTCCTCTAGTTCAATCCCTCAGATTGAGCTAGTCACAAAGAATAGAAATATGTTTGTTTAGTTACAAGGCTCCTTAATGAGCAGATAAACAAATGTAAGAATAGAGTTTAGATAAGCCTGATTTG
>UESW01004039.1:417095-529421 GCA_900491605.1 Calamus simplicifolius
GGGGGGGGAAGGAAGGGGGGTGGTAACGTTGCCGATGCTTTAAATTATAATATATCGATGCTTTAAAAAGCATTGGCATAGTTTTTTATCGATGCTTTTTAAAGCATCGGCAAACTTCTTCTCCATCCCTTCCCTAACAATGCTTTTAGAAGCATCAAAAGGCTATATCCCGATGCTAAAAAAGCATCGGAAAATAACTTTAAAAGCATTGTTATCCCTTATATTTACTGTAGTGATAAACGACAAGAAAAAAATAATGTTTCGTAATGCATGAATTATAGCTGATATAGAAAGATTAATGCTTTTAATCATAAACGACAAAACCTCATTGAATAATATTTGTTGATTTTAATTGCTAATGATAAATTTCAAGATTATCGCCTTTTAAAGGCAATATTTTCGTTTACCAAAAAAAGAATGCTTTCTTCTCGCCTTTTGATTTACGAGGATTCATGCGATCCTCTTCTTTACCGTAATGCATGAATTATGGCTGATATAAAAGGATTAATGATTTCAATCATAAATGATAAAATTTTATTAAATAATAATTATTAATTTTAGAGTACATTGATCTTAATTGTAAAAGATGATGATATATTATGCTATATTATAATATTATAATTATTAATAATGTAGCATATATAATAGTTATATATATATTGTTGTATAATATTATTATATACAAATTTATATTATATATAATTCATATAATATATTATTAGACTATATAATTTGCATTAAACATTTGTAATAAGTCATCGTCATTTGCTGGTCGTTAAAACGTGCCTACATCCTCCAGCTTGCTCATCAACCAGCAACAATACCGATGGGCTTTTGCTTGAGAATGTCAGGTGGCTGCCGAACCTCCCCACCTGCATCCAGCTCTCTTGCCGTGCAATCAGGCTCAGGCCAGACAATCAGTGGATGTCCCACGAGATCTCACGGCTGAACCGGATGGCCCTGTACTCATGAAAAACTGTCAGCCACTTGTTACTTTAGAAGGCCAAAGCAGCTGCTGTCTTCCCCAAGCCAGAAGCCCGCCTTGAAGCACCGCTCTTGGGACAGAGCTATTTAGGTATGGATGATATCGGACCGACTTTGAATGCATCAAACAAGTGTTAGTTTTTTCTCCATTAAGCGTATTGGTTAGATATAATTAAGTAGTCCTATATTCCGATATTGAGGGATTACGTGAATTTAAAATTTCAATCCACGATTAAGATAAGCATCCCTCAACCATATCTGTTTGAAGTGCAAAGAAATATAAAAATGGGAAGGTCCGGTCTCAACAAAAAGTTTACATCATAATTGAGAGAGACTATAAGGTGTGGAAGCATTTATGTATCGATCATGATTTACTTCATTATTTTTATGATAAATATATTGGTCCTATATTTTGTATATATGATAGGGATCAATATATTTAATTTTAGTCTATCAACAAGATCTCTGATGAGAGCTACAGAGTCTCAGTGGTGGCGGGGGTTGAGGAGGAAGGAAAGGTAGCACCTTCTATTTGGAAAGAAATCGGGTGAAGCTGGCGCAGATGTCCTCAAACTTCTGGCAAGGCCATTCGATATTGAAGAGGTTCATGCTTATGCGCTTCACCATTCATAGAAGAGCATAATCGAGAAGAGGGTGAGGCAAGGAAGTAGATCCCCAATCGATGAATGAGGCAAGAAGAGAGTGGGAGGCAAGGAAGGTGTTGCGCGCAGTTGAGAGTGAACAGCTCCTATTCTTGGCATTGCAGCGAGATTATCGCCCCTTTGATTCACGATGTCCTCCTCATGAACTTAAATGGTAGAGGTGGGCACTATGGGCTGGCACAGCTCGGCACGGTATCGGCCGTACCGGCACGGTCATTAAACCATGCCATGCTGAGCTTGAAAAAAGGATTTTTCAAACCCGACATGGCACTGCCCATGACAGGCATGGCCTGGCCCGTGGCCAGGCCCACTGTGCCGGCCCATCGTGCCGGCGCGACAAGCCCATTAGGGCCTAATTTTTTTTAAAAAATAAATTAATTAAAAATTATTGAGAACAAAGAAATATATTAATATGAAGCCACCTTAATGGTGGGGGGTTTAGCATAGACCCCTACCAGTTTATTAATTTAAATCAAAATGATACATGAAGGGAGAGGGGCTAGGCCTGACCTCAGAATACAATAAGAAAGAAGAAAAAAATAGAGACAACTCACTTTAACAATTAAAAAAATAAAAATATACAATTATAAAAATAGAGATGACTCACTCATCAGTAGTATTTGTGTCATCATCATCTTCGCTGGTTATGTCATGTCCACCTTTATCTTGAAGCCTCGCCTAGCATCCAACCAATCTTTGAACCAAAGAAGCATCTCAACCGTCTCGCCAGTCACCCTACTTCTCTTTTCGTCCAGAACATGTCGACCTGCACTGAAAGCGGATTTTGATGCTACTGTGGGATGCATAGATAAAAAATCCCATGCAATGGCAGACATAACAGGATATTGATTTCTAACATTCTTCCACCAAGCTAATATATCTAACTCTCTATTTAATTTTCATTATATGCAGAATGAAGATCGTTTCATAAATAAAATTCTAATTCATTACTTAAAGCTGAAGAAGATGAAGCATGTGTGCGTCTTCTAATGAATGAAAAAATAGATGACAATAAAATCTAGAAGAAGAAGCAGAGCTTTGAGCAGGTATTCTAGATCTATGAATTTTATCATTATATAAAGCATAAATATTATTAAAAAGTCATGTTACCTCATCTTTAGTAGGTTCAGGATTTTGATTCATGTTTTTATAATATTGATCAATTAAAAAATTTATGCTATTTAATTTAACTCTAGGATCAAAAATAACAGCTAAGTTATGCAAATGACATATTCTATTTCAATATTCATTTCATTTAGTTTCTATATTACATATAATAGGCATTAAAACTTCATGATATATATATTCTTTAAATTTTCACTAATTACATATGCTTTTTGTAAAAATGAACAAGAAGTTGCATAATAAGTACCTGAAAGAACATTTGTAGCATCATAAAAGTAACAAAAAAAAATTCTAAAATTTTACCTTGATGCCAATCAATTTAAGTCAATGTAAATCCTAATATACGATCATTAATATAAGCACTTAATAAGTTCTTATATGGATATGTATCATGTATCATGGTATATGTACTATTCCAATGAGTAATTACATCACATTTAAATTTTTTAAAATATTTACCATGATCTACCCATAACTGTTTAAATTCTTGAAGTCTTGACCTTGAAGTATGAATAAAAGAAACTACATTTCTAATTTTTGAAATAACCTCTTGAATTATGTCCATACCAGATTGAACATAAAGATTTAATATATGACATGCACATCTAATATGAAATAATTGTCCATTTAAAATGGGATGCAAAGAGTCATTTAATAATGTAATAGTAGAATTATTATTAGATGCATTATCAAAATAATAGATATTATTTTATTATTAATATTATATGAGCATGTAGTTTGATAAATAGCATTTGAAATTTGTTGTTCCGAATGTAAAAAATCAAAAACATGAAAAGCAAGAATTCTTTATTTTGTTTCCAATCATTATCAATATAATGGGTAGTAATAGCAATAAAATAATTACTACTTCAAATGCTGACCAAATATCAGAAGTTAATGAAACTCTAGCATTTAAATTTGAGAGTATTTTAATTAAACTTTGTTTCATTGCTAAAAAGTTTATCATAGCCACTCTTCTAAATGTATGCCTACTAGTTCTTCTATAAGTAGGTTGTAGGCCTAATTGAACATATCGTTCAAAATTATAAGATTTAGATAAACTAAAAGGTAATTCATCCTGAACTATCCATCTGACAAGTAATTTTCTCTATTTTTTATGGTTATATGCAAAATTACCTACAAGTGATCCCTCTTGTATATTAGGGTACATTGCTGACGAAATCATGCATCCTATGAGTCTCTTGATATCTTTTTAAATGCCCTATTCCCTCAGTACTAGTACAACAGTAAAGTTTTGCACATTTTCTACATTTGCTTTGTAGACTCCATCAACCATAATTCTATCAAAATCATTCCAAACATCACTAGTCCACTTACGAGAAGAGGTTTGACATTTACTGGCATGGCTCTAGAGAGAATTTAGGGTTGGGCTTGGGGATTAGTTTTCTTACCCTTAGAAAAAGGGTGCATGTTAAAATTACTTTCGTCAAAAGATATCATATCTAAAATTTTTAATTAATAAATGTAAAAAATAAAAACTAAACACAAGAAGGAATTGAGAAGAGGATCAGAGGTAGAGGCGTGGAGCCAGATTTGTGAGCTTTCTCTTGTACTCTCGCCTCTCAACAAGAAGTGACCTTCTTTTTCTTGTACTTTAATAAAACTTTCTCTTGTGTAGCACTTAAACACTTGCTAGAGCACTTACCACTTGCCAGAATACTTGCAAACTAAAATTAAATTACTAGTCTGCTAGAGCACTTGTTAGAAGAGAGAAATAGTAGTAGTAGAGAAGGAGAGAAGAGTTGATTTGGTGTGGTGAGAATGAGAGAGAAATGGGCTATTTATAGAAGTCCTAATTTTTTTTTTTGAAAACACCCTTCAATATAGCTGTTATATGGCTATTGAAAAGGGGGTAAAATGATCAAAATGCTGGTGATGTGCCCTAGGCCATCAGGATATTTACTGTCATTTATGGTTTTATCTTTATTTAATAAAACATTTTATTTATCATGTTATTATTTATGCTCTTCTAATGTGATAAAAAGGTTTCCTTGAATAGTTTATTTTCCTTATATCATTAAAGTATGTGACTTTAATAGTAAAACTATAAGGTGATAAGAATACTATTCTAAATTGTCCCTAATCATTCATTATATAGAACAATAATGAAGTAAGATTAGTATGTTGGTTGATTGATGATCATTTTTACTGGTCATGGATATGATATCAAGTCAACACATAGATACATGTAAGAGTACATTGTATTGGATCGACCCACCATGATAATATCATATAGATTCTATTATGAATACTTCTCTTCATGGGTTATTATTTTAGTCCTTTGACCTGATGACACCATGGATTCCTACATAGTGAATTTCATGTTTTGACACGGCTCTTCATCATCTTTAACCAGATGATCATAAGACTGTGATTGGATATGGAATAAATTACGTTGAGGGATATGAGTGTTCGTGAAGGAATTTGTCCCTCTTATTAATTTGAGAGAGATATTTTGGGCCCTCTTGAAGACTAAGACTGAGAAAAGTACTTGGCCATGCCCAAATGAATTGATAAGAAGTTATCAGTAACATTTGTTTATTCAGTCAAACTCTGGAATCAAGAAAAACTTATGATTAAACAATCTATGAGAGATGTGATCTATGCCTCATACTTGATCACTAAATATCGTGTGACAAAGGGACTAGATAATTGACATCTACTAGGTAAAGTCAGATCGATGATCTTCACTCAATTTGGGTAGATATAATGTCTTGCTAGAGACCAATTATGTCTTGTAGGCCTGAAAGGGTTTTAGCCCTACTGCCAACATTGAGTGAACCTACAGGGTCGCACAGAAGGAATGACGCGTATGGGTTATGGGTTTAATTTGTATAAACCCAACGGAAATAAATAATAATCTTCACTATTGTGTCCTTTTAGATTCCGAAACTCTTAACATTAGATGTGCAGGGAATGACGTTCCTTTTGGATTTTGAAACTCTTAACATTAGATGTGCAGAGAATGAGAAGACGTGTCTTTTTGGATTCTAAATTAAGAGTCCTATTAATGAGAATATTCTATTTTGAATAGGATATTATCATTATAAATGGATGTTGTTGCTTATATAGATGTGACGATGCTTACCGTCAACATGAGATGTGCAGAGAACACTGCACCATAAAAATGAGAGTTTTAGTGAGATTATTTCTAAACTGATCAAGAAGAGTTCTAGAGAGTGTTAGCACAATGAGTCCCATTGCGAAGTGGTCATTCGTGTGGATACCGTAGAGGGAGTTGTGGTTTCGCAATGCTAAAGATCTATCTCATCAAAAATAATTTTTTCACATAAGGTACGATTCTCGTTCCCTAATCAATTTAATTGAACCACATGGATCCTTTTGGGGATTTAGGTTAATTTTTGGCTGCATAATTTTGGCATTAGACCCCTAAATTTCCATCAGTGGTATCAGAGCCAGACTTGTGGATTCAATTAAATTGATTTCATCTGATTATATTGATGTGTGATGAGTACTGTTAAACAAGATTATTGTACATGTGATGTGAATGACTATACATCTATGGAATTAATATGGTAATTTGTTTAATTGTTAAACAATTCTAATATGATTAGAATCAAATAGATTTATTGTGTTTAATTTGTTTGAACGCTGAAATAACCATCCGTCAAGGTGGGTTGTCAATTAGATTGATAGTTGGGTTTTAACAAAGAAACCCTAATTTGCGTGCATGACACAATCTCAAACCCTAATTTTGATAGTATTAGAACTGTACAAGAAAAATGTTTTCTTGGATAGTTTTATGTATTATGCATGATGCATAGCATGGCCCTTTAGACTCATGTGATTGGCAGGTTTATTATGGTTTTGTTGATTACATTGGCTGCATGTCGATAATTTTATTGTAATTAGTTTATTGGCCTGTGTGTCGTTATCTTGATGTAATCTATTTATTTCACTAGCATAGAATGTAGATTTTCTTTTAATGTAAAATATGGAGGCCATTCATGTCAATCAAAAGAGATCATAGTGATTATGCTCCAAGCAAAAAGTTCATGCATCAATGGTAGACCGAGCATATGGTTATGCTATGACATCATAATAATGATTTACTTAGTTCATGGGCCATGCTATGACACATTTATGTTTTATATATACATGCATGAGATGTTATATAGATGATGTATGTGACTTTGGTCCCATAGAATAGTCATCATATACTTAAAACAATAAGTCCCTCTATTAATATTAAGTCATAAAATGCCTTCCATAGTTCGACACCTATCAAGGCTTTGATCGTCTAAATGTAGGATCTGCCAAAGCAGGGTGCATTAGACCATCTTAGTTAGGTAGGGTGGATAAAAGTGCTATCCTCACGTCGAAATGGTTAGACTTAAATAGGCTATCAAAATGGTTTTGGGCCTATGGCATTAATGGGATTAGTATGACATGTGATGTCAATCCCATAGCAAGAGTATGATGTAATTGGAAAGACGTTTCCTATCTAAATAACTAGACTTTAAGTGTCATGCCAAAGCTGACTTAAAGTTTAGTAAATATGGATCTTAACTCACTAAGAAATATTGAAAGATTGAAAAGGTTTCCGAATTAACATTAGAGGGTTATTAATTTGATAAAATAGTGAGAATAATTGAAATGGTTTAAATAAAATATTAACTCTGTAACTCCTTGTATGTAGATCATGACATCAAACAACACATCTAATCTTACTTTGCGATCAGTTCTCGAAAAAGAAAAATTGAATGGCACAAACTTCTTGATTGGCATCGTAACTTAAGAATTGTTCTTAAGCAAGAAAGGAAGTTGTATGTCATAGACACTCCAATCCAAGAGATAAAAGAAATGCTTACAATAAGCATAAAGATGACTCTTTGGATGTGACTTGCTTATGCTTGCTAGCATGGACTCGAGCTTCAGAAGCAAATGGAGGACATGGAAGCGTACAATATGATTGTACACCTCCAGGAAATGTTCCAAGAGCAAGCAAGACAAGAGAGGTTTGCAGTCACTAAGGCATTGATGGATGCAAAATGATTCCAGGTAGCTCTGTGAGTACTCATGTGCTCAAGATGAAGAGTTACATTGATAGACTTGAAAAACTTGGTGCTCCACTTAGCAGGGAGTTGGCTACAGATATGATCCTTGCCTCCTTGCCTCCCAACTATGACCAATTTGTAATGAATTACAATACGCACCAAATGGATAAGTCTATAATGGAGTTGCATGGGATGCTCAAGAATGCGGAACAAAACATTAAGGCGACCAATAATATTTTGATGGTTCAAACGGGAAAGGGCAAAAGGAGGAGTGGCAAGGACAAAGGCAAAGGCAAAGCAAAAGGTGAGACCAAAGCTAAAAGGCCTAAGCCCTAGCCCAAGCCGAAACAGCCCAAGGAAGGAGTTTGCTTCTTCTGCAATAAACCAGGTCATTGGAAAAGGAATTGCAAACTGTATTTGGAGGATCTAAAAAAGAGGAAGGCTAATGAAGCCACAATCTCAGGTATTTATGTTATACAAGTCAATTTGTCTACTTCTACATCATGGGTATTAGATACCGGATGTGGATCTCATTTGTGTAAATGTGCAGGGTCTCAGACAAAGTAGAAAATTGGCTCAAGGTGAAGTGGACCTACGAGTTGCAAATGGAGCAAGAGTTGCTGCATTATCTCTAGGATGTTATGAATTACCTTTACCTAGTGGACTTGTTTTGACTTTAAGCAATTGTTACTATGTGCCTCCTATGAGCAGTAACATTATTTCAGTTTCAAGTTTAGACAAAGATGGTTTTAAATTTATTATTGAGAATAATTCTATGTCCATCTATCATAGAGACA
Organism: Calamus simplicifolius; assembly: GCA_900491605.1. Taxonomy (NCBI): domain Eukaryota; kingdom Viridiplantae; phylum Streptophyta; class Magnoliopsida; order Arecales; family Arecaceae; genus Calamus; species Calamus simplicifolius. The sequence goes on from UESW01004039.1 coordinate 425,703, forward strand.
TTTATTATGGTTTTGCTCAATTATTAAATGGGCTCTATGTTCTAAACTTTGATGAAACAAATTACAAGTCTGTTTATAACATTAATACTAAAAGGTTTAAATCAAACGATTTAAATCCTACCTATCTTTGGCATTGTCGCTTAGGCCATATAAATGGAAAGCGCATATCAAAACTTCATCAAAATGGGCTTTTACATTCATTTGATTTTGAATCATATGAATCATGCGAATCTTGTTTGATGGTAAGATGACTAAGGCTCCTTTCACAGGACAAGGTGAAAGAGCCACAGATTTATTGGCCCTTATACATACCGATGTATGTGGACCATTAAGTTCACCGGCCAGAGGAGGTTATTTGTATTTCATCACTTTTACTGATGATTTCAGCAGGTATGGATATGTATACCTAATGAAACATAAATCTGAATCTTTTGAAATGTTCAAAATATTCAAAAATGAAGTACAAAATCAGCTTGGTAAAAATATTAAGATACTTCGATCAGATCGTGGTGGTGAATATTTAAGTCAAGAGTTTTCTGACCATCTTAAAGATTGTGGGATAATTTCACAATTGACTCCTCAGGAACACCACAATGGAATGGTGTTTCTGAAAGGAGAAATTGAACTTTATTGGATATGGTTCGATCAATGATGAGTCAAATAGATCTTCCAATATCCTTTTGGGGATATGCCCTGGAAACTACTGCGTTCATATTGAATAGAGTTCCATCAAAATCGATTCAAAAGACACCATATGAGTTGTGGACTGGGAAACCTCCTAGTTTATCTTTTCTAAAGATATGGGCTGTGACACTTATGTCAAACGTCAATTGTCTGACAAATTAGCACCCAAATCAGATAAGTGCATATTTGTAGGATATCCTAAAGAAACAAAAGGATACTACTTTTACTACCCATCAGAGAACAAAGTGTTTGTTGCTCGTAATGGTCACTTTTGGAAAGAGAATTTATTTCCAAACAGAACTAGTGGGAGTAAAATTCAACTCGAAGAAGTTCGAGAACCATAAATTTACATGGAACCGATGATGGATGTTCAATCCAACTCACAAGTAGTTGCTGAACCTGAACCACTAACACAAGGGCCACGTAGAACTGGTAGAATTCGTCACGAGCCTGAGAGATATGGTTTTCTCATTACTGACAATCATGATGTGATGCTCATAGATCAAAATGAGCCTACATGCTACCAAGAAGCTATGAAAGGCCCTGACTCTGAGAAATGGCTTATAGCCATGAAGTCTGAAATGCAATCCATGTATGATAATCAAGTATGGACTTTGATTGATCCACCTAATGGTATTAAATCTATTGGGTGTAAATGGGTTTTTAAGAAGAAAACTGACATGAATGGCAATGTGCATACCTATAAAGCACGACTGGTTGCAAAAGGTTTCAAGCAAACACATGGTATAGACTATGATGAAACTTTCTCACCTGTAGTCATGCTTAAATCTATTATAATTCTTCTTTCCATAGCTGCGTATTATGACTATGAAATATGGCAAATGGATGTCAAGACAACATTTCTAAATGGAAATCTATTCGAGGATGTGTATATAACACAACCCAAAGGTTTTGTTAATCCAAAAGATTCGCATAAGGTATGTAAACTCCAAAAATCCATTTATGGATTAAAGCAAGCATCTCGGAGTTGGAATCTTCGTTTTGATGAAGCAATCAAAGAGTTTGGTTTCATTAAGAATGAAGATGAACCTTGTGTATACAAGAAGGTTAGTGGGAGTGCAATAGTTTTCTTAGTACTCTATGTAGACGACATATTACTCATTGGAAACGATATTTCTACTTTGCAGAATGTCAAGACATGGTTAGGAAAATGTTTCTCAATGAAGGACTTAGGTGAAGCTGCCTATATCTTAGGGATTAATATCTATAGAGATAGATCTAGAAGAACCATTAGCCTAAGTCAGAGTACATACATTGATAAGGTGCTAAAAAGGTATAGCATGGAGAATTCCAAGAGAGGATTCTTACCAATGTCACATGGAATTAAATTGAGTAAGACTCAATGTCCTGTTTCAAAGGAAGAACAGGAATGCATGAGCAAAATTCCATATGCTTCAGCGATTGGATCTATCATGTATGCCATGTTATCTACTCGACCAGATGTCGCTTATGCTTTAAGCATTACAGTAGGTACCAGTCAGATCCAGGTGAAAGTCATTGGATCGCCGTCAAGAATATTCTCAAATACTTGAGAAGAACTAAAGATGTGTTTTTGACATATGGAGGACTGGATGGTGCGCTTGTGGTAAATGGTTACACAGATGCTAGCTTCAAACTGATTCAAATGATTTCCGATCACAATCTGTTATGTGTTTTGTTTGAATGGAGGTGTTGTCAGCTGGAAGAGTTCCAAACAAGACACCGTTGCTGATTCTACTACAGAGGCTGAATATATTGCTGCATCGGATGCAGCTAAAGAAGCGGTTTGGATTAAGAAGTTCATTGGTAGCTTAGGAGTCGTTCCTAGCATGCGGCATCCAGTGGACCTTTATTGTGACAATACTGGGCGATTGCATAGGCTAAGGAACCTAGATCACACCAGCAATCCAAACACATACTCAGGCGTTACCATCTCATTCGAGAGATCATCGATAGAGGAGATGTTAAGATATGCAGAATACCTACAAATGACAACATCGCAGATCCATTAACTAAGCCTCTTCCTCAGTCTAAACATGATCATCATAATAGTGCATTAGGCATTAGATTTTTATCTTGTTAGGCCTAGTGCAAGTGGGAGATTGCTGGTGATGTGCCCTAGGCCATCAGGATATTTGCTGTCATTTATGGTTTTATCTTTATTTAATAAACCATTTTATTTATCATGTTATTATTTATGCTCTTCTAATGTGATAAAAAGGTTTCCTTGAATAGTTTATTCTTCCTTATAACATTAAAGTATGTGACTTTAATAGTAAAACTATAAGGTGATAAAAATACTATTCTAAATTGTCCCTAATCATTCATTATATGAAATAATAATGAAGTAAGATTAGTATGTTGGTTGATTGATGATCACATTTTACTGGTCATGGATATGAGATATCAAGTCAACACATAGATACATGTAAGAGTACATTGTATTGGATTGACCCACCATGAGAATATCATATGGATTCTGTTATGAATACTTCTCTTCATGATGTTATTATTTTAGTCCTTTGACCTGATGACACCATGGATTCCTACATAGTAAATTTTATGTTTTGACATGGCTCTTCATCATCTTTAACCAGATGATCATAAGACTGTGATTGGATATGGAATAAACTACGTTGAGGGATATGAGTGTTCATAAAGGAATTTGTCCCTCTCATTAATTTGAGAGAGATATTTTGGGCCCTCTTGAAGAGTGAGATTGAGAAAAGTACATGGCCATGCCCAAATGAATTGATAAGAAGTTATCAGTAACATTTGGTTTATTCAGTCAAACTCTAGAATCAAGAAAAACTTGTGATTAAACAATCTATGAGAGATGTGATCTATGCCTCATGTGACAAAGGGACTAGATAATTGACATCTACTAGGTAAAGTCGGATCGATGATCTTCACTCAATTTGGGTAGACATAATGTCTTGCTAGACACCAATTATGTCTTGTAGGCCCGAAAGGGTTTTAGTCCTACTGCCAACATTGAGTGAACCTACAGGGTCACACACAAGGAATGACACGTATGGGTTATGGGTTTAATTTGTATAAACTCAGTAGAAATAAATAATAATCTTCACTATTGTGTCCTTTTGGATTCCGAAACACTTAACATTAGATGTACAGGGAATGAGAAGACGTGTCCTTTTGGATTCTGAAACTCTTAACATTAGATGTGCAGAGAATGAGAAGATGTGTCTTTTTGGATTCCAAAATTAAGAGTCATATTAATGAGAATATTCTATTTTAAATAGGATATTATCATTATAAATGGACGTTGTTGCTCTCATGTAGATGCGACGACGCTTGCCGTCAACATGAGATGTGCATAGAAACACTGCGCACCATAAATACGAGAGTTTTAGTGAGATTATTTCTAAACTGATCTAGAAGAGTTCTAGAGAGTGCTAGAACACTGAGTCCCATTGCGAAGTAGTCATTCATGTGGATACCGTAGAGGGAGTTGTGGTTTCGCAGTGCCTAAAGATCTATCTCATCAAAAATAATTTTATTCATATAAGGTACGATTCTCGTTTCCTAATCAATTTAATTGAACCACATGGATCCTTCTAGGGATTTAGGTTATTTTTCGACTGCATCATTTTGGCATTAGACCCCTAAATTCCCATCACAAAACCCCTCCTAAATGGCTATATAGCCATTTTTAATGGCTATATAGCCGTTACGTGGCCGTGCCTAGCATGGCCCAGCCGTGCCGTGCCAAGCACGGCCCACCATGGGCCGTGCCTAGCCCAGCATGGCCCACCATGGGCTATGCTTGGCCCAGCATGGCTCAGGCCTAGCACAGCCCATGGTTCATTTTGGGCTATGGGCCGTGTTGGATCTGAATTTTTTTTTTGCCATGCCTGGCATGTCCCATTTGTTACTGGGATATGCTAGTACGGTATGGCTAGGGGGCGGCCCGACGGGCCTAGGCCATGATGTGCATTGGGATATGCCAGTCACGGCACGGCTAGGGGGCGGCCCGACGGGCCTGGGCCATGACGTGCCAAGCACGGCCAGTGCCCAACTCTATTAGATGGTAGGTAAACTTTAAAAATGGTAACACATGAATATTTATAACTGATATAAAAGATTATTATTGACTATAATTACAAACGATAAAATCTCATTGATAACTTATTATTAATTTTAGTTGCTGAAAGCAAATTTCATTAATAAAAGATTATTAATTTTAGTTACTAATGACAATTTCGTTAATTTTGGTCACAAAGGATAGAGTTATTTAGCATCGATTATTCTAATATTTGTTGTAGTGCCTCGTCATAGGTCAAATTCCCCTTTCATGGACATCTTGTCCTTTTATTAAGATATGACGATCTGTTATAAATACCTTTGACTTGGTTTTTTCTCGAGTGATATTTTGAATTACTATCAATGATATTAAAGCTGTTAGTGTGTGCCCTAGATCCAATCAGATTAGATGCTAGTTTGTACATATTTCATTATGAATGCAAATCAAATTTATTGGTTTCTTTATCTATCCAAGTTTTTTTTATAAATATATTTGGATATATTTTACCTTTGAGATAAAGCCAAAAAGAATGTAAATTGTGCACATAAAATTTATAATAGAGATTACAAATTGAGAGATCCAAAATTGCATATTATGGTTAGATTCTTTAAATTTTTCTAGTCGATGCGTAGACAGGACGATCATGGTTTGAGATCCAAAAAATAGATTTAACCATATCATTTTTGATCCTATGATCCCATAATTGGTCTAATCAATTGGGCTTAACTACATTGGTGTCCAAAAAAGTGCGATCATGGTTTTTAATTGCTCTATTCGCTACCTGAAAAAGCCCATTCAATGAGATCGAAGGGTATGCTAAATTAGAAGTGTCTCACCTTCACTTTTTCTTCCTTATCCTTCTCTGGGTCTACATCTATTACATAACTCTTGATCTTGGGGACCTTTTCATGCTGTGTGCTAGCAAAAGTAGACAGTAACTAGTGAGACTTTGATGGTGATGTAGGTGGCATAAACCTCATCCTCTATTGAAGCTTCCCTTGGGACTGCAGCACTCCCTGCATAATAATCATGGGAACATGTAGGATTTAATAGTGCATGCATATCCAAAGTCAAGCAACAATACAGGTATACAGCAAACGGCCCTAAATTAATAAAAGTTGAAATCATTCTAATGGTTTTCTGCTAATAACCAATAAAATGCCAATTGAAATCCCCTTCTAGATGCGATAGCAGAGTTATTTGACATCAAAAATACCTTATGTTTAAGGAAGAGGTGTGTCTCCCCATGCTGTGCCTCTTGCACTGTATCAATAGCTTCATTTCCAATAAGCAACTGAATGCTTCCATCTTTCCATCGAACAAAACGAGCATTGCTTTCACACTACAATAGAGGGAAAAGAAGAGGGAAAAGAATGTATTCTCAATTCACTACAAGAAAAGAGCATAATAGTGAGAAAAATTTCCATCACTATTTCGTCACAAACTGGGTTTAGTGACGGATTAATGACGAAAATCTTATTGTCACTATTTTTGTCGTCACTAAATTTAGTGACGGAAAGAGGTCCATCACAAAATAATAGTGACGAATTTGTGACAGAATATTCCATCAAAAATTTGTGATGGAACATATTTTTCGTCACTAAATTATGATGGATTTGTGATGAAATATTTCTTCAAAAATTTGTGATGAAATATATTTTGTCACTAAATTATGACGGATTAATGACGAACTATCCGTCACGCATTATTCCGTCACTATTCCATCACTATTCCATCATAATTTAGTAACAGATTGTTGACAAAAATTTAGTCACTAAAACTTTCGTTACTAGTCCGTCACTAATAGCTCCATCACTATGCCATGACAGATTAATGATGAAAGAATCCATCAGTCATTCGTTATTATTCGATCACTAATCAATCACTAATATTTTCGTCACTAATCCATCACTATTATTTTCTATAAAAAATCCATCACTAATCCATCATTAACCTAATAAAATTTCATTTTATTCTTATAAATTTAAAATTATTTTAAATTATAATATATTTAATGCATTCTAATAAAATTTATAGATAAAAATTCAAATTTAAGAATAAAAATGTATTTCATAAAATAAGATAAATATATGTATACATCAACAATACTAATGTTTTATACAATTGACATCAAATTATTAAGTTTAAGATAAGTAAAAGAGACAACTTGTAATGATCAAACTATTAACGCTGGCATGGGCCATGTCACAGCTTGGATGGATTTTCTTCTCCTTCATCACCTTTTACATCTCCAATCTCCTCATTTTTGCTGTTGCAGCACAGCTCCCCTGAAACATAAATTTTAAAGTCTGTTGTCTTTGCATGCAGGTGGAGCACAGTTTAGGTTTTGCGGACTCTGTCAATATGTCAACTTATTTGGAGTTGTCATTGGCTACACCATCACAGCATCCATAAGTGCAGCGTAAGCTCTTGTGCCTTCTTCTCCACCAAGGTCATAGCATTCTAAAGCCTTCCCAAGATGCATCCTTCATCCCTTCCCTAAAACCAAAAGATACACATGTAAAACTAAACATGCAAAAGTTGATTGTTCTTATCTTTAGGATGTTTGCATCAGTCTCACCTAAAAAATGTACTGCAGTAAAGCCAATGGTGAGAGACACCAATACCAGTAAAGGACCAAGAATTCTATTCTTCTTAAAGGAATGACGTAGAGCTGCAGCTTGACCTAAATTAAAATGCATGGGAACAAAGGCTGTTGCAGAAACCAGACCAAAATACATCAATAGGTGCTGAAACTCGTCGACGAGAAGGATCCATTGCTGACCAACCACTTGTTCTTCCTTCCTCACCACCTGAAACATTTTCAAAAGATAAATTAGCACTTGGTAAGTAACATGAGTATGAAAATGATTCATTCAGCAAGAAGCAACACAACTATATCAAAAAATAATACAAAAGATTTGTCATACAGTGGTCCTGATTATGCTATGAACATGAGTATAAGAGTTGGGTCTGGATGATATGGGAACTAGGTAGTTCAGCAAATATGGTATAGTAGTTTGGGAGAAGAGGATGTCATCAATTTTGATTACAAGGCAACATAAAACCCAGCTCAAAAGGTAAAAAAATTATACCACCCAGTTGAAGTAGGACGTGCATCATACCTAGCAGACTAGCAATGGTAAAATGATGTGGTTATTTTCCTGGATAGCATGGCCTATGTGGTAGAACCTCAGCATGAGACCTTCTGGGTAACGAGCTGTATTTATGTAGGGAAGACAATAAGTTGTTCTACTCATGCTGTCTACAAACAAAAGATAAAATTGCACATTGGTTGCAAGAAGTGTACCTCCAAAGTAGGAGTCACATCACAACTGGACTACATCCCAGCGCCATATTGAACCATCCTCACAACAGCTAAGAATGGTGCTGCAGTAGAAAGACAAGTTTCAGAGATCCTCATGGTCATACCAATAATTATACATTAAAGAAAGGGAGAATCTATGTCCTCAAAATTTGATTGAAGCATAACGTGGATGTGACTGAAGTACCTTCCATCAAAGGACATAGCCATCTGCCTTATGGGAGAGATTTGCATTGAGCATGAGCTAATCTGTAACAGAGTGCCTTTTAGAAAAAAGTCACCATGCATGATGGGAAGAGAGACAGCAATAAAATGAGAGATTGTGATAAAATTATAAAGTAAGAAATCATTATAACCTCGCTATGAGAACAGGTGGGCTGGACTGAAGCTCCCAAACATAAATCTTTCCTTCCCGATTTCCTGCTCAGATGAAGCTGATATCAGTTCATGATTTCAAGATCATTGAAACTGTCGAATGGAAAACATTTGATAAAGAGAAATACTTTGATATAATCAGTTGATATAGTATGTATTATATTGATGCTTTTTATTTTTGCAAAGTCCTATTCTTTGTTTAGAAAACAGGAGTTTCTCGACGAACAAGATTGGATTCCAAATCACTATGAAATTGGAGCTGTTAGATAAGGAAATTTGTGGACTCATTCTCTCTTCTTTTGGAACCTGTTCATGAAGGATGAGAGAAGGCATTTCTTGATTCGTAACAGAAATTCTTCTTAGAAACTTAAAGGAAGAAATTAAGGGTCCCTTTTTATTTCAAGATAGCCAGATGATGTGGAAACTTGATGCTCCTAACTACATTTCCTTCCAAGATTCTCATCTAAAGTGGAGTACTTGGTTTTCACAGGGACAAACAAAGACTAAAAGGATAATGCCATAAGCTTCAGTTTCAATATTCTCATCCCAAAAAGAAAGGTTCAGATGGAAGATTATTGTTTGGTTTCTCTTGCATCCAGCGCACACAAAATGAATCCCTCTTGACAATTCTTGTACAGCTTTTACTGCACAGAAGGAACTTTCATTGAGATTTGCTCCTTCAATTTCATTTTTTTGGAAAAAAAGGAAGTATAATATCTGAACTCAATAAGTGGTGCAGGCACAAGAACTAGAGCACAAGCTATAAAGAAAGACAACACCCAGATCCTTTTCTGAGCTTTCCCTGTAAAGTGAACAAATGACATGACTCAGTCGAAAATTCGCAACAAAGAAGTCTTAATGAAATAAGTTTCAATGCATACCTAATATGCTGATGATGGAAAACTGGAGGTAGCAACACTGGTGGCATGCATAAACTACTACTCATGGACATGATCTGTGTTGAAAGAAGAAGAAGAACAGAAAATTTTCAGCAAGGGAATCGATCACATTGGAAAGAATATAACAAGTAGAACCTTCATGACCAAAAAGCATTTACCTGAACTTGCATCTGAAGTGCTTTCAGATACTCAATAGCCTCTTCAAGCATCGAAGCTTTGTCCAACTTCAAAATCATGTGATTCCAAAACGAGGCAAACTCTTTCATGTCAGCTACTGCAAGACTATAATGCAAGTACACCTCCCAACATCCAGAGGCAGTGGCCTACACAACAATGATCTGAAACCACCACCATAGCTTGTATCTTAATGCATTAATTACAAACTTTTAATCTACAAGACGTCCTGACCACCGTCTCATATAAATTAAGAAGAGGAGGAAAGACCTGTTAGGAAGAGTAGACCAAGATGAAGCAGGGGCAGATTCCGAGTCCGAGAACTCCCACATCTCCGAAGACAACGTTGACAGTGGCTCCCATGGCCTGGGGCTCAACAGAGTCGAATCGAGCTCGCTCTGCTTCTATCTTTTCTCAATTTACAGTTAAAAAAATCCCATGAAAATCTGGCTGTAAAAGCCCCACCAGACCCAAGTCCCACTCAAAATTCCACGAGCCCACTAGAAACAAATGCTAAAACACAGTGAACACATCAAAACAAACCGAACAAACAAGAAATTCCCGTCCAATCATAGCTCCCAGCTCTGAATCTCCAATTCCATTACGAATTGAGGACGACACCCCACTTGGATTTCCAATCAGAAAAAAAAAACAAGATAAAATCCAGCGGACCCGATTCCCATCAAAATTATTTCTTCGAACAAGCCATCAGCAATTAAGTGCATCACATTTTCAGCGACAAAAACGAAATCGATTCACCAACCCCATAATATCAAGAAAACAAAACTTGAATCAAACGAGAGTGAGATCATAGGCGAACAAGGAGTTGTACGATTTTAAAGGGAGCGAAGGGAGATTGTTTTAGAGTGGGTACCCATAATGGATGCCTCGAGGAGGGGCGGCTCATGAGGACCTTATCTGTGGGAGTGAGAGAGCCGATCTCGATGGAGCGGCTGCGAATCTTGGCCATGCTGTAGACGCTGGAGGCGAGGACGATGAGGATGGTGCCGGTTAGGGTCTTAAACATGACGGGGCCGCGCCCGCGCTTGAGGTGGTCCAGCCCTAGGATGACCAGCTTCCGCAGCGGCGTCTTGAACAGCAGCACCACCACCACTCCCACCTCCACCGACAGCAGTGTAAACAACAACTGAATCATCTTTCTCGACCGATCACAAATCGATGGATGGAAAAAAGGAAGGAGAATTTTAGACGGAAAGGAGGAGGGAGAGCGCTGTCGTTGATTATTAGGGGAAGGGAGCTAGCTACAGCGACAAATTTGTGTACAGGAGTCAGAAAGAGGGCAGATCGAAGGCGGAGTAAAGTTGGGATTCGAATGGGAGAAGAGATGACCTGTCGAGGGAAAAAGCATGAAAAGAACGAGGAACGAAGAGCGGGGCATGAACTACCGGGGCCTGCCTTCGATTTCTTTTTCCTTGCTACCAGGAGGCTTTCCATTTACGGGCCCTTTCAGTCGCCCATGGAAGAAGAACAAAACCAGTAATTAGTGAAAAACCAAAAAAAAAAAAAAAGCCTCGCTGCGTAATTAGTGACCAAATCATTATTTCATCACTAATTAGTGATGGAATCTAAAAAACAAAAAATAGCCTCACTGCGTAATTAGTGACGAAATAATGATTCATCACTAATTAGTGATGGAATCATTGTTCCGTCCCTAATTAGAGATGGAACAATGATTCCGTCATTGAATTAGGCAGAGAGAAATAATAATTTCATCATAATTTTTTTAAAAAAAATTAAAGTATAAATATAATGACGAATGAAAAATTAATTACTAATTCATCACTAAATTAGTGACGGATTGGGACAGTCCGTCCTAAATTAGTGACGGAATGCTCTTCCATCACTAATTTTGTGATGGATTAGTGACGGAAGGACAATCCATCACTAAATTAGTGATGGATTGCTCTTCCATCATTAATCCGTCACTAAATTAGTGATGGAAGCGCAATCCATCACTAATTTTATGAAGGATTAGTGATGGAAGCGCAAGCTGTCACTAAATTAGGGATGCGTGCAGCCAAGTGCAGTCATGCACAGGCGCGTGCATGCGCAGATACAACACTGGGCATGCACAGACACAGCGCAAGGGGCATGGACATAGGCAAGGTTGTGCACCGAAGAGACAGGCTGATTGGTGCAAATGCACATGGGCATGGCAAGCATGCGCTCAGGTCGAGTAGCAGATGCTCATGGCATGCGCCAAGAGGCAGACACATGGCTAGGACGCGCATGGAAGGCAGTGCATAACTGGCACATGCGGATGCAGCTTTTTTCGTCACAATTTTTTTATAAAAAAATTAGAGTATAAATTTAGATAGATAATCCATCACTAATTCGTTACTAATTTAGTGATGAATTAATCTTCCGTCACTAATTTGTGATGGATGGGATAATCCTTCACTAATTTAGTGATGGATTGCCACATCCGTCACTAATTTATGACAGATTAGTGACGGAAGGCAATCCATCACTATTTTAGTGATGGATTTCCCATCCATCACTAATTTGTGATGAATTTGTGACGGAAGACAATCCGTCACTAATTAGTGACGATTGCTTTTCCATCACTAATTTATAATAGATTAGTGACAAAAGGGCAATCCATCACTAAATTAGTGACGGATTGTCTCATCCGTCACTAATTTGTGATGGATTAGTGACGGAAGGCAATCCGTCACTAATTTAGTGACCCATTTCCCCATCCATCACTAATTTGTGATGGATTAGTGACGGAAGACAATCCATCACTAATTAGTGATGATTGCTTTTCCATCACTAATTTGTGACAGATTAGTGATGAAAGGGCAATCCGTCACTAATTTGTGACGGATTAGTGACAGAAGAAAAATTCATTACTAATTTATGATGGATTAGTGACGAAAGGGTAATCCATCACTAAATTAGTGATGGATTTGATAGTCCATCACTAATTTAGTGACGGTTTAGTGACGAAAAAACTAATCCGTCACTAATTTTAATTTTCGTCCCTATTTTGTTACTAAACTATTACAATTTAGTGACAAAAATTTTCATCACTAATTTTTGTCACTATTTTAATATTTTCTTATAGTGATTATTGAATGATATAGTGAAAACAAATTCATAACATGAAGAATGCAGTCCTGCAAAGTAGCCAGCCACATTTGTGGTAACCGTGTCTGCCAACAACTGTCATTCCAGTTGATTGGCATGAGAGGTCCAAGATTCAAATTCTAGGTGCTGCTCAAAAATTATCTAAATGAAAAACTTTTAAGAGCAAGACCTTAGATAACTTGCAACCTTATCTTAAAGCAAATTCCATTGTGTTGATGGCAAAGGAACACCCACTAAAAGAACAAGCAAATCATACAAAGACAAACTGAAAAGGAATGGTGTGATTAAATTTTGTGGTCTGGTTTTTGGACTTGGAACTCTTATAATGGTGGGCGTGGGTCACTACGAGAAGACTAATGATCAAAAGAGACACTAATGTCAAGCATGGTGGAAATGGCTATTTAGAAGAAGTACTGGAAAACACAAAACCAAATGATGGGGGCATCAAAGCCAATAAATAAGATAAAATGGCTTAATAGAAGCAAAAGTAGCCCTACATGAAAATACAAAGAGAGTCACAAATCGTCAATGCACATAGAAGAGGAACTTCAAGTAACATTAGAGAGGAGGCAAATTGTATGTGTTAAATACCAAAGAGATGACATAGATGTTACGGGAGCCCATGTTAGCATGCACTTGGTTATGCTTTAGGTAGATTTTGGGTACCTATACAAATTCAAAAAACTAAACAACCCCTTTCAACTATCTGGATGAAATTCTCAATTGTTATAAATGGCATAAGTGGATTGTCTCATGTAAATTACGGGCGAACATGCTACTTGTGATTGTAATTTGATTTGATTGAAGTTGATTTTAAATCTTTAGCCTAATAAGGATGCTACGATTTAAATGGGAGTATTGAAGACTCATGCTAGTACATATTTAGTCCTACATTGGCTATGAATTGGGTGAAATCTTATGGCGGTCATAAAAGAAAATAAAAACAAAAAAGCGAGAGCATGGGAAAGAACCTTTCAGCAGTTTAGCAGGAATACAAAATCTCTAAAAGAAAAATTAGTCTCATAAAATTAAACTACTGAATAAATAAGTGCCATTACTTTATGATAAAGCTGTGGAGGTAGAGGTAAAGCTGACGTGCAAACAAGAGCAATGGGCTAACTTGAGTGATTGACATGAATCAGATCCTGATTACAGTGTCCAAAATAAACAATATCAGGAAGAATACCTTAGGAGATGTTATACTAAGATTGAGGAGGAAGCTTCATTAAAAGACTAACATAGGAGCCAACTCTGTATGCTTATCAGACTTTGCCATCCACACCATCTTCTTAAACCTCAAGGAAGTCCCCACAATACAAAGCCTACCACAAATACATCCACACTTGCCACATGTAACTGACCCTAACACCATATGTTAGTTTCTCCAAAATAATAATAATTTTTTCCAAATAGGAGGAACACTCAGCAATTAGGATTCACTTATAGAAACTGTGCCATCAGGATTCATAACCTTTCTCCAGTGTACAATATTATCCTTTAGGTGTATATTCTCCTCCTTATATGTCCTTGGATCAAATTCTTTTGGTTCAAAGCAGGTGAAATTAGACAATTTAGTCACATTCATCTGCAACGGAAATGTGTTTACTGAGTCAAGACCATGATTTCAAGTGCCAATGCTAGAGGATGCAATGTTGTACCAAATAAAAATAAAAATGAATTCTACCTTTTTATTTATAATTAGTTCTGTGCTAACCTATGCCAGAGGCTGACAGAAAGATTGTAAAGCATATCCAAATAGCTCAACCAAGTTTTCCATCATTAAAACTCACAATTTCATGGTTATACAATAAAATGTAGTATTTTTCATTGAAGACATATCTCAAGCTCATGCATAAAGCATACATGAGATAAGTGGGACTGGTTTGTATTTTCCAATAAATGATCAAAAGATATTCACATAATAAACCTTAGCCAATTATTGTTGACAGTAATATTTTCAACCTTTCTTGGGGATAAACAAGAAACGGAGACCAAAATAAAATGAACCAATTAAATAGTAACACAGTTATAAAAGAATACCTATCATTTAGTATAACAATAGATTGAAGAAACTAAAGAGTTCATTGCTTGGTGCAATGGTAAAACCTTGAACTGATGAGTGCAGCCTATCCTTAGTTTATCCATTTCAAGATTTTTAACTGTAGAAATTAACTGAGTAATGATCTTTTTGATAGACCATAGAAATTAACCAAGGTTGCTGCTGTTCTAAAATTGGTTTACGTTAAACCAGAATTCTTCAGGTTTGGGTTGGAAAAATATGAGTTCAAGTACTACTGCAAATCGGGTTCGGCAAGCTGGGTTTGGGTTGAACCCGACCCAAGTTGCACCCCTATAAGTGGGAGGACGGTGGTGTTTATGGTTCTCGATGCTGTACGTGGTTCTTTGGATCATCGGCTAAAGTGTTCACATAAACAGATCTTAAAATGTTGGGAAGTGAGGATGTTTTTAATGAAATAATTGAATCTTAAAGGCTTTGAAAGCTTGGGTGTAGTTTTTTCGAAGAGTAAATTTACATCGAGCATGGATTTTCACAATTTTGTTGGATGGCAAATAATTTTGGGTTTTCATATAATGAAAATAAAAAAGGAAAATGGTGGCTGGGGGTGTTTCTGATGATTCGTCGTTGTCTTTATGGTTGTTGTTATGTTTTCATCATATGTTCTGCTTTTGTTATTTCGTTTTGGTTTTTGGTCCTAGTAGCCATAAGTTGTATTTTCTTTCGTTGACTGTTATTGTTTTTGATTGGATATATCTGATAAGGTGTTAGGTATGTATTTATTCATATATATATATATGCATGCATGTATATGTATGTATGTCAGTGTATATATGTATATGTATGTGTGTATGTTTGTGCATGTATATGTATGTATGTATGTATGTATGTATGTATGTTTGTGTACTTATGTATATGTATGGCTGTTTGGACCAACACACTAAATGAAGATTGCTTGTTTTCGCCTCTTTCAGCTTTTCCTTCCTCTATTGGCTCGTTCTCTCCCCTGACCCAGGCCCTCCCTAACCCGTCGATCCACTCTTTAGACCTAGCTACCTACCTCATTTGATTCATTTGAGGCTTCGGGAGGGCTGATATTTTTTTAATCTCCCTCGAGTCCTTTGGTCCTCAATGTAAATTTGGGCCATGGGCCGTGCCGAGTCTTAGCCGTGCCGAGTCAGGCACGACTCCTAAGTTCCTAACAGCTATATAGTCGTTTCTAGCCATTTTCAATGACTAGAAATGGCTATAAATGGCCATATAGAAGGGTTTTGATCATTTACCCTCTTCTAATAGAACAGTTATATTGAATGATATTTTTGAAAAAAAAATTAAGACTTTTATAAATAGCCCATTCCTTCCTCATTCTCGTCACACCAAACCAACTCTTCTCTCCTTTTCTACTACTACTATTTCTCTCTTCTAGCAATGCTCTAGCAATTTAATTTTAAGTTTGCAAGTATTCTGGCAAGTGCTCTAGCAAGTGTTCAAGTGCTACACAAGAGAATGTTCTTGTTAAGAAGTACAAGAGAAAGGAGCTTGTTGAGAGGCGAGAGCACAAGAGGAAGCTCACAAATCTCGGCTCCATGCCACCAACTCTAATCCTCTTCTCAATTCCTTCTTGTGGTTAGTTTTTATTTTTTTGCATTCATTAATTAAAAATTTTAGATATGGTATCTTATGACAAAAGTAATTTTTGTATGTACCCTTTTTATGAGGGTGAGAAAACTAATCCCCAACCCTAACCTCAAATCGGATAACGTGAGAGAGGAGAAAATATTTAAGTTATTGTCAGCTCCCCCTTCTCTCTGGGGCCACCAACAGTACACCTGCACACCTATGGTAATTGGATAGAGCTTTGCTAGTCTTTATGTAGCGCTCCATAAAGAGCTAGAGAACCCCAACTAATTATCATAAGCGGCAGACACATGAAAACATATCCTGTTAAAAACTTTTTATTATCATCTCAATTATATATGCATATCACTCAAATCAATACTAGGGATCAACCTGCTCAGATAACATTTTTCATGACATTCCTCAGGCAGTTTATAAGATCACATTCACAATCGATATCAAAATCATAAGTACATATATCATACTCAAATTTTCTCCAAAACATAAGTCTCGTATCCATATTCAAATAAGTTTAATACATCACCATATCTCACTATACACATACCATATACAAATATACAATATCACCCCACACTAACTCAATGTACATGGCTATCATCTATACCCCTTGCATCCAGCAAGCTTCACTAGCTAAGGTCCGGTCCTGCTTATCCTGCGATCCTGGTAGAAATACTCACTGATCTAAAAGTAAATTTTAATCATAGAGAGGTGAGACCTAAGTTCCAGTGACTAGATAACCATCTAACTATGGAGAAATAGAGAACCATAACCTCACATTATCAACCATATGCAGATACTATATATCTTGTATAACTCAAAGCATATTTTAACATGATATCATATAAAGTAAAATGTAGCTTATTCTTCAAGGAATATACCAGTACTGAAATACTCTACAATAACTTTCCACTAAAGATAACTCATTAAGATAAAAATCCATGCATTACAATATGAAGATATGCATTCTTTATCTACAGCCTAGACTTTCTTTATTAAATTCTCAGATTCCCATCGGAATCTGCTTGCCCACTAGCATCTCATGTAAACTCTTCCTCTTGGGATAACTACTTGATCCATTGGCCCTTCTTATATCACAACATATGCTTTTAAATCTCATGATACTGGGCTGTGTGTGTAATGCCTTTGAGGTACTGTCTCCCTTCTGTAGGTGTACTCTCATCGGGTGCATGACTAGCAATAGGATCCCCGCACAAATAGCACCCCTTACCCATGCGGTTCACTCGGCAAAGTGCTTTGTTCCTTAACCATGGAACCTCGGATTTTCTCTCTCTCCACGGGCTATATATAGTAACCAGCTCCACTGAGCTATGATTCATGCCCCCACGGGCTGCTTACAGCCTGCCCCACTAGCCTGGTCAAGCGTGCACTCACCCCTGATTTTGGGGTTCATCGTACGATCGATTCGCAAGGAGGTGCCGGCTCAATAATGCTTATGCTATAGTATAGTCTAAAGGGTGATCAACCCCATAGCTGCCTGATGCTCAATATGATACATACATTAAAATATATCATTTGTAAAGCTTTATCATGCAATTATGCCATGTATACATCAACCATTCCCTTTTGAAACTCATGCTTATTTCTTTATGCTTAAAACTCATGCTCAAAACTCAAGCTTATTTCTTTATGCTTAAAACTCATGCTCAAAACTCATGTATCAGAATATCATGTACTAGGTTCTCATTTCTTAAATTTAAAACATACACAATACTCTACTAAACATAACATACCACAACTAGGTATTAGTCTCATTATACTAGCTCAAATTAACTTTTCATTGTTAGATGAGAAACCCACTCACCTTAGCAGGTTACTCCTCAACTGGTACTCAACTCTGGTATTTCGACTCTCTGAAATAACCTTCTTGACCTGGAGTCAAACACAAACCCCAAGCTTCTCTTTTCCTTCCTCTTTCTTTCTCCTACTTCTCCTTCCTCTTCTTCTCTTTTCTTCTCTTCTTTCTCTCTTTCTTTCTTTCTTTCTTTTCTCTGGCTAAACCCACATTTTTCCTTTTTCTCTAACGACTTGGGGGCCAAGTCATGGGTAACTTAAGGGCTAAGGCATGCCAATTTCCTATTTTGCCCTTAAACACTCTTAATGCACACTTTTTGGAAAACACATGGCTCACTCATAACCATGATAGTTTGCCCTTAGATTTTCTTTTCCAAATTGCCCTTAACACAATTAGCAATTGACATCAAAACCTTTTCCCATTTTGCCCTCGATATAACATTTTTTAATCGATTTATAGCCCAATTATCATTTTTTACTTAAATTGATACTTTTATGTAACATGTCTAAGTAAAGGCTTTACAACTTGAAAAGCTGATTTTATAAATCCAACAGTTCAAACGGCACTCAAATCGACTTAAAACGAAATAGATATAAAATTTTTAACATTTAACCCAGAAAATCTCCCATCTTAGAGTTGGCTCCAACAGATTTGGTGTCGGCTCCAGCAAAAATAGGTGTTAGCTCCAATATTGCAGCAGAAATGTTAATCTTCTGTTTTTCTCTGCAGGTGTCAACTCCAAAGCGTGCCGAAGTTTAAAACCGTGCCAGAGTCGACTCCACTCCAATTAGAGTCGACTCTAAATACTAGAAACATCATTTAAGGATAAAACTCAAACTAAACTTGATTTTTCTTGTGATTTAAGCCTATTAAAACTTAAATCTCTCAATTTCTTAAATTAAACTCATTAGCACTCAAAAATACACTTGTTTGCTCCAAAATTTCTTCTCTTTACATTTATCAAAAGGCCAACACACCCACACTTCACTGAAACTCTCTGACTTTCATTTCAAATAAAAAATGTCATTAATATGTTCAATAAATTACAAAGTTTTCAGGATGTTACAATTCTCCCCCTCTTAAGAAATTTGTTCCCGAAATTTAGCTAGATATGTTTTCAAATAGATGGTGGTACTTCAATCTCATCTCATCCTCTCGCTCCCATGTAGCCTCCTCTTTTTAATGATTTAACCATTGCACCTTAACTAATGGAATTCTTTTACTACGGAGTTGCTTAATCTCTCTACTCAAGATCTTCACTAGTTCCGTTGCAAATGATAAATCTCCCTGTAACTCTATAGTCTCTGACTGAATCACATAAGAGGAATCCGGCACATACCTCCTAAGCACTGATACATGAAATACGTTGTGAATCTAAGATAACTCTGGAGGTAAAGCCAATTTATAAGCTAGTGTCCCAACTCTTTCTAGAATTTCATAAGGTCCAATATACCTGGGCTCAACTTGCCTTTCTTTCCAAATCTCATAATACCTCACCAAGGAGATACCTTCAGAAAGACTCTATCTTCAACCTCAAATTTTACCTCTCTATGCTTTTTATCTGCATAGCTCTTATGTCTATCCTGGGCCGCCTTTAATTTAGCTCTTATGATTTTAACTTGATCTACTGTAAGATGTACTAACTCAGGGCCTAACAACCTTCTCTCTCCCTCTTCATCCCAACACACTGGAGTTCTACATTTTCTCCCATATAATGCCTCATATGGTGCCATATCAATGCTAGAATGGTAGCTATTATTGTAAGCAAACTCTACTAAAGGCAGATGATCATCCCAGCTACTAGAAAATGCCATGACACAAGCTCTCAACATATCCTCCAGTGTTTAGATCGTTCTCTCCGACTGACCATCAGTTTGGGGATGAAATGTTGTACTGAACCTCAATTTAGTCCCCAAAGCTTTTTGTAATTCTGCCCAAAATTGAGATGTAAACCTTGGATCTCTATCTGATACTATAGATATTGGCACACCATGGCTACTCACAATTTTATGCACATATAATTCTGCTAATCTATCTAAGGTAAAGACAATCTTAATAGGCAGAAAATAAGCAGACTTAGTCAATCTATCAACTATCACCCAAATAGCATCATTTCCCCTTCTGGTCTTTGGGAGTCCTACAACAAAATACATAGTTATATGCTCCCATTTCCACTCTGGCACAAATAGAGGCTGAAGCTTGCCAGCTGAACACTGATGTTCAGCCTTAATCTGCTGACACACCAAACATTTAGATACATACTCAGCTATCTCATTTTTTATACCATTCCACCAGTAATTCTGTTTGATAGTTCTATACATCTTAGTACTACCTGGATGCATCGAATAAACTGAGCTATGTGCTTCCTTTAAAATCTAATCTTTCACTGATTCCATAGCTGGAACACAAACTCTGCCCTTGAATAATAACACCCCATCACCTCTAATAGAAAACTTTGACTGAGACCCACTCTGAATTAAATCTCTAGCTTTAAGCAACTGTAGATCTAACAGCTGAGCTTCTCTTATTTCCTCTAGCATCTGAGGTCCACCCTGAAAGTAGCCAACAAGGCTCCTGATCCTTCTACAGCTAGCTCTGCATCTAACTTCCTTAACTCAATCATCAAGGGTAGCTGTACTGTTCTAATAAAAGCTAATGTGGCCATAAACTTCCAACTCAAGGCATCAGCCACAACATTAGCTTTCCCTGGGTGATACTCAATAGTGCAATCATAATCTTTAATCAATTCAATCCATCTTCTTTGCCTTAAATTCAATTCCTTCTGGGTCAAAAAATATTTCAAGTTCTTATGATTAGTAAATATCTGGCACCTTCTTCCATACAAGTAGTGCCTCCAAACTTTCAATGCAAATATAATAGCAGCTAACTCCAAATCATGGGTGGAGTAATTCTTTTCATGGGATCTCAACTGTCTAGATATATAAGCCACCACTTTTCCATTCTGCATTAAAACACACCCCAAACCCTTCAATGAAGCATCACTATAGATCACATAATCACTGGCACTATCAGGGAGTATTAGAATTGGGGCTGAGGTTAATCTCTTTTTC
Organism: Calamus simplicifolius; assembly: GCA_900491605.1. Classification (NCBI taxonomy): domain Eukaryota; kingdom Viridiplantae; phylum Streptophyta; class Magnoliopsida; order Arecales; family Arecaceae; genus Calamus; species Calamus simplicifolius. The sequence goes on from UESW01004039.1 coordinate 446,858, forward strand.
AATTCATCCATACTCTTCTGGCATTCATTAGACCAATCAAACTTGATATTCTTTCTAAGCAGCTTAGTTATAGGAGAAGCCAAAATCGAGAAATTTTCTATAAATCTTCTATAATATCCTACTAGCCCCAAGAAACTCCTTACCTCAGTCTGATTGGTAGGTGATACCCAATTCCTATAGTTTCAATCTTTTGAGAATCTACCATAATACCTTTGGCTGAAATGACATGTCAAAAACTTTACCTCATCCAGCCAAAATTCACTTTTACTAAACTTTGCATATAATTGCTTTTCTCTTAATATTGCAAAACTATCCTTAGATGATGTTCATACTCTTCACTACTTCTAGAATAAATCAAGATGTCATCAATGAATATTATAACAAATTTATCTAGATACTCCTAAAATACTTGATTCATCAAACCCATAAAAGCAGCTGGAGCATTTGTCAAGCCAAATGGCATCACCAGGAACTCATAATGACCATATCTGGTCCTAAAAGCAGTTTTAGATATATCCTCATTCTTTATTCTCAATTGATGATACCCAGATCTCAGATCAATCTTTGAAAACACTCCTGCCCCTGCAGCTGATCAAACAAATCATCGATCCTTGGCAATGGATAATTGTTTCTAATGGTCACCTTGTTTAACTGTCTATAGTCTATACACAATCTCAAGGTACCATCCTTTTTCTTCAAAAACAACACTGGTGCACCCATGGCGATATACTGGGTCTAATAAACCCTTTATCCAATAATTCATGTAACTGACTTTTAATTCTTTCAATTCAACTGGAGCCATTCTATAAGGTGCCCTGGCTATTGGTCTGGTATCTGGAGCTAGATCTATACTGAAATCAAATCCTCTGTCAGGAGGTAACCCTGGCAGCTCCTCAGGAAATACATCTGAAAAATCCTTACCATAGGGATATCCATCAGCTCTAAACCATTGCCCTCTAGGCTTACTGCACAAGCTAAATAGGCTTCACATCTTTTGCTAGCATTCTATTGGCTGACAAGGCTGAAATCACTCCTGAGGGCAACCCCCTCCTATCTCCAACAAAACAGATCTCTCTATCATCAGAAGTTTGTAACATCACCTCCTTCCTCAAGCAATCTACTCTGGCTCTATGCACAGATAGCCAATCCATTCCCAAAATGGCATCAAACTCTTTCAATCTCAAAGGAATCAAATCTGCTGCTAATTTCTGACCCTCCACAGAAATATCACACCTCTATACACTTGGTCTGCTATAAAAGGCCTCCCTATGGGCATAGATACTACCAACTGGCTACCCAACTGGCCCACATTTCTAACTAGATGCTCACATGAGATAAATGAATGCGTAGATCCAGAATCAATTAAAATATAAGCATCATGATTATCGATGGGTAGCATACCTGTCACCACATCAGGATCAATCTGAGCCTCCTGCCTGGTCATGGCAAACACTCTGGCCTCGGCCCTTGGGATACTGGATGACCCTCCTGGCTGATTAACATTAGGCCCCACCTGACTGGCTGAAGCCACAACACTACTGTCACCCTTCTACCAGGCTGTCCCCTTGGCATTACTGGCCCCTGAGGAAGCCCCCCAGCCTGCTGCCCTCTCCTAGGGCAATCTCTCTTCAGGTGACCTAGATCACCACAAATATAACATCCCTTATTGCCCCTCTTACACTCTCCCAAATGAAGTCTTCCACATACATTACATGGAGGTATATTTCTCCCTCCACCAGAAGGACGACCCTGCTCCCCTACATCACCAGACACCCTGCTGGTGGCAACCTGAGGCACACCCCCATAAGGCTTTCTTTGGGCTGGGCTAGATGCTGACACAGATACCGATCTCCCGCCCATCACCAGGGGCTCTAAACCAGAATAAAACTGTCCAGTCCTCTGGGGTTTCTTAAATGGCTGAGTCCCCCGGAGCAGAAGAATAACTAGGAGCACTTCTTTTCATTCTATCCTGCCTCCTACTCATATATTTTTTTCAATCTCCTCGGCTTTGAGTGCTCCCTGCACCAACTCAGAATAACTATTATAGGTCTGCATACAGGATCTTGGCTTTAATAGGGAGATTCAATCCATCCTGGAATAGTCGCATCTCTCCCTCTCATCAGTCACCAAGGCCCTAGCAAACTGAGATAACTCAACAAAAGTGGCTTCATAATCTGCCACAGACATCCTCCCTGGGTCAGACTAAGAAAATCCCTTCTCTTCTGATCCCTATAAATCTCAGAATAATATTGCTGATGAAACTCTCTTCTAAAATCTTCCCATGACAACTCCACTCCCTGGGGCTGCCTGCTATAAATAGATCTCCACCAACTCTGGGCTCTACCCTCCAGTAAAAAGGTGGCAATACCCAGCCTCTGCTCCTCAGAGCATCCCATCACATCAAATACCCTCTCGATCCTCTGCAGCCATGCCCCGGCCTGAATAGGATCAGTAGTTCCCTGGAACTCCAGAGCCCCCAACTTTCTGGCTCTTTCCACATTCCTCACAACCTCAAATTTTTAGATGGAAGGCTGGAACTAGCACCCACAGCTGCTACCACAGCCTGAGTAATCATGCCTACCAACTCTGGCATACTAGGCCCCTGAGTCTGTGCCGAGATGGGTCCACTGGCACAGGGGTAATAGACTGTGAAGAAGACTCTGGCATCTGCTCTGAAGATGCCCTCACCCTAGCCTCATTAGATACTGGCTCGGTGGAATCACTAGGTCTACTTTGACCTTTGCTTCTATCCCTGCCTGAGGATTGCTCTGTCTCTCTAGATGTCTTTGTAGTAATCGTCCTACAAGACAATATTCATTACATCAGTTTCATCATTCAATAACTATAATCATAACATGCAATCATCCTAGACTCATACTCATACTTATTCCCCTAGGACCTAATAACCTAGGGCTCTGATACCAAAACTTGTCAGCTCCCCCTTCTCTCTGGGGCCACCGACAGCACACCTGCACACCTATGGTAATCGGATAGAGTTTTACTAGTCTTTATGTAGCGCTCCATAAAGAGCTAGAGAACCCCAACTAATTATCATAAGTGGCAGACACACAAAAATACATCCTGTTAAAAACTTTTTATTATCATCTCAATTATATATGCACATCACTCAATCAATACTAGGATCAACCTGCTCAGATAATATTTTTCATGACATTCCTCAGGCAGTTTATAAGATCACATTCACAATCGATATCAAAATCATAAGTACATATATCATACTCAAATTTTCTCCAAAACATAAGTCTCGTATCCATATTCAAATAAGTCTAATACATCACATCTCACTGTACACATACACATATACAAATATACAATATCACTCCACTCTAACTCAATGTACATGGCTATCATCTACACCCCCTTGCATCCAAGCAAGCTTCACCAGCTAAGGTTCGGTCCTGCTTATCCTGCGATCCTGGCAGAAATACTCACTGATCTGAAAGTAAATTTTAATCATAGAGGGGTGAGACCTAAGTCCAGTGACTGGATAACCATCTAACTATGGAGAAATAGAGAACCATAACCTCATTATCAACCGTATGCTGATACTATATAGCTTGTATAACTCAAAGTATATTTTTAACATGATATCAGATAAAGTAAAATGTAGCTTATTCTTCAAATAATATATCAGTACTGAAATACTCTATAATAACTTTCCACTGAAAGATAACTCATTAAGATAAAAATCATGCATTACAATATGAAGATATGCATTCTTTATCTACAGCCAGACTTTCTTTATTAAATTCCCAGATTCCCATCGGAATCTGCTTGCCCACTGGCATCTCATGTAAACTCTCCCTCTTGGATAACTACTTGGCCCACTGGCCCTTTTTATATCACAATATATGCTTTTAAATCTCATGATACTGGGCTGTGTGTGTAATGCCTCTGAGGTACCACCCTACAGTCGCCCTCCTGCAGGTGTACTCTCATCGGGTGCGTGACTAGCAACAGGATCCCCGCACAAATAGCACCCCTTACCCGTGCGGTTCACCGGCAAAGTGCTTTGTTCCTTAACCCTGGAACCTCGGGTTTTCTCTCTGCCCCCACGGGCTATATATAGTAACCAGCTCCACTGAGCTATGATTCATGCCCCCACGGGCTGCTTACAACCTGCCCCACTGGCCTGGTCAAGCGTGCACTCACCCCTGATTTTGGGGTTCATCGTACGATCGATTCGCAAGGAGGTGCGGCTCAATAGTAGTGTGCAATGCTCATGCTATAGTACAGTCTAAAGGGTGATCATCCCATAGCTGCTGATGCTCAATATGATACATACATCAAAATATATCATTTGTAAAGCTTTATCATGCAATTATGCCATGTATACATCAACCATCCCCTTTTTGAAACTCATGCTTATTTCTTTATGCTTTAAACTCAAGCTTATTTCTTTATGCTTAAAACTCATGCTCAAAACTCATGTATCAGAATATCATGTACTAGGTTCTCATTTCTCAAATTTAAAACATACACAATACTCTACTAAACATAACATACCACAACTAGGTATTAGTCTCATTATACTAGCTCAAATTAACTTTTCATTGTTAGATGAGAAATTCACTCACCTTAATAGGTTACTCCTCAACTGGTACTCAACTCTGGTATTTCGGCTCCCTGGAATAACCTTCTTGACATGGAGTCAAACACAAACCCCAAGCTTCTCTTTCCCTTCCTCTTTCTTTCTCCTTCTTCTTCTTCCTCTTCCTCTCTTTTCTTTTCTTCTTTCTCTCTTTCTTTCTTTCTTTCTTTCTCTGGCTGAACACATGTTTTTTCTTTTTCTCTAATGACTTGGGGGCCAAGTCATGGGTAACTTAAGGGCTAAGGCATGCCAATTTCCTATTTTGCCCTTAAACACTCTTAATGCACACTTTTTGGAAAACACATGGCTCACTCATAACCATGATAGTTTGCCCTTAAATTTTCTTTTGCAAATTTCCCTTAACATAATTAGCAATTGACATCGAAGCCTTTTCCCATTTTGCTCCTGATATAACATTTTTTAAATCAATTTATAGCCTAAATTATTATTTTTACCTAAATTAATATTTTTATGTAATATTTCAAAGAAAAGCTTTAACTTGAAGAGCTCAATTTTAGAAATCCAACGGTTTAAAAGGCACTCAAATCGGATTTAAAATGAAATAGATATGAAATTTTCAAGATTTAACCTAGAAAATCTCTCATTTTAGAGTCGCTCCAATAGATTTGGTGTCGGCTCCAGCAAAAATAGGTGTCGGCTCTAGCAAAAATAGGTGTCGGCTCCAATATTATAGTAAAAATATTAACCTTCTATTTTTCTCTACAGGTGTCGACTCCCCCTCTGCAGTGTCGACTCCAAAGCGTGCCGAAAGTTCAAAACGTGCCAGAGTCGACTCCACTCCAATTCGAGTTGACTCTAAATACTAAAAACATTATTTAAGGATAAAACTCAAACTAAACTTAATTTTTCTTGTGATTTAAGCCTATTAAAACTTAAATCTCTCAATTTCTTAAATCAGACTCATTAGCACTCAAAAATACACTCGTTTGCTCCAAAATTTCTTCTCTTTACATTTATCAAAAGGCCAACACACCCACACTTCACTGAAACTCTCTGACTTTCATTTCAAATGAAAAATACCATTAATATGTTTAATAAATTACAAGGTTTTTAGATGTTACAGTTATTTTTTTTAAAGACCAAAATATCCATTCATTTCTTACTCTTCATTCTCCTATCACGATTGTTCATTTCTTACTCTTCGGTCTTTTATTCCTTTGGCCACGAGCACTAGGGTCCTATCTCCCTTTCCAATCTTCATTGAAATCCATTGAAATTCAGTATGATAAAATGAGTTTTCATTAAATTCATTGATAGTACTAAAAATTTCTTACAGCATTAAATGCTTATCAATTAAGATGAGCTCCTTTCTTGCAATGAATTTTTGGAGGGATATAATTATCACCTAACTCTTAATTTTCTTTTTTTTCTTTCTTTCTATCCAAACAAGATAATTGATATTACCTTTCTTTTTCCTTTCATTCTTTTCAAACAAGATAAAAAGAACAATCCTTCATTTCCCTTTCTTATACCCTTCCATCTCTTCCCTTCTTTATACTCTTTCCTTTCCTTCTTTTTTCTCTTCCTTCCTTTTCTCCAAAGATCTAAACAAAGCCTAAGACAATGCTTTACGACATCTCAAAGTAGACTTCTAATATTGGCCAAAAAAATTGCAACACCCTAGTTGTAAAATTATGATATCATAGTTATAAAATTATGACATCCTTGAAAGATCTCTGATATAGGCCAAAAAAATATTACGATACCTAGTTGTAAAATTACGATAGTCTAATTGGAAACCTATGATACTCATTCAGAAAATATGGGCTGCATCGCTTATGATATGTACATAATTTAACAAAAAAAGGCTAAATGGATATTAAAGCATGTCACGCTCAAAACTTAAGATCATATTCCTGCTATTTTATTTCATTCCATGGTGTCAAGCCATATAGAATACATGTGGATCAATAAGAAGAAATGGCACAGTTCACATAAGATTTGCTGCATCAAAGCCGGTGTATAAAGACTTTTTCTTCAAAGAAAAGTCTTGTTGCACCGAAAGCAGTGCAGCAAGCATGCACAGACTCCGATGATTGGTGCATGTTGTGTGCGTGCACATGTATCAAAGACAAAATCATCCTTTCTACTTTGGCACATATGCGTCAATCAATGTTTAATGCAGCAAAACTTTTCCTTCTTCAAAACCATAGTTGTTAAAATTGGACCGAACCGGTCGGTTGAACCGGGACTCAAAGCCAAGCCATCTGATTCTAACATAAAATTGATATGTAAGACCCTCGGAATAACCCAGTCAACCCGTCTGGTTCACCCATGAGCCGGTCAACCTAGCCTGAACCAAGTCATGGGTTTTTCAATGTCATTTCAAATATTTTGACCTTTGGCATATCAAATTCCTGAGAGTTTATGGCAACTTTTTCTCTATTCGGATGCTCACAAGTTTTATAGAGAAAGAAAAGGAAATTATGCAAAGAAGAGCATTGGTGAGAGAAGAATAAAAAAGAAAAAGGATGAAAATATAAAATTTTATGGGAATCAAGATGAAAAGCAAAGACATAAAGAGAAAATGATGAAAATAAAGAAAACTTGAATAAAATTTTCTTTAGTTTTTTTTTTTTTTTTTTAAAAAAAGTTAAATCGGACTAAATGGATACGCAGATTGAAAGTAAGCAAATTTTAGAGATTAAATAAGATACCAAAAAAGATTTTTTTTTGAAAAGAAGAAGATTATGAAAATTATTATTCATATGTTCATTTTATTAAAAATTAATTTTTATTAATATAAATATAATTTTATATTAAAATAATTGAATCGATGGTTCAATCGGTGACCCAATGGTTGAACCGGTGACCCGGTGACCCGAGCCCTTGGCCAGGTCAATGTTTGGACCAGGTTTGACAACTATGATTACATGTAGTTATCCACCCAAGACTAACTCAAACATAACACGTGAGATTTATTTACGATTTTTGTGTCTGTTATCAATTTAATTACCATAGCGTATATTGAGAAACTAATTAATAGAGCACTAACATCAAGCTTGAGCCAGCCTCTGCGTGCCGGTTGCTGGACTAGTTTAGATGTTACAAGGGAGATCCATACCGGTCCCTGCACTCGTAAGGCCATACATTATTACCTCCTCCTTTAGAGGAATTCTCCCATAGTCCTATTTGTCAACAACATGATACCATGATCTTCTCTCATAATTCCCATTTGTGATGCAGGCCACCAAGTTCGAAATCCTAACGATGCTAGGCCCGGATGAGTGCAAAGCCCCAGCAGAGGACACCATCTCTCCCCAAGCTAAGCATGGTGAGCTCAAATGCCTCCTCCAGTTCCTCTATAATGGAAGTTTGCCTAGGGAGAGCATAGACAAACATTTATATTCTATGTTAGTAGCAGCAGACAAGTATAATATCCCATTCCTCAGCAAGGTCTGTGAGCATGAGATATTGAACTCGTTGGACTCATCAAATGCACTGACATCCTCGAGGTGTCAGAGGTTTGTTCTAATGGAATGTTGAAGGATCACGCTATCAACTTGATCGTCAAGCATGTGGAGGATGTGGTGTTCTCCGCGAGATACGAGGAATTTGCTCTAAAGAATGCTCATTTGTGTGTGGAGATCACGAAAGCATTGTTGATGGAGATGAAGGATAAAAGAGACCGTGAAACGTCCTGTTGAGTTGGAGAAATTTTCAAGTTAGAAGGCTACTTGATGGTGAAAGGGCCATATGTGGATCGAATCAGTGGGGAATATGTTCTATATATATATATATATATATATATATATAACTGGATAGACACAGAAATGGGTTAGAATGCTCACCCAATTACATGAATAAATCGTGTATTGAATTTAATGGGCAAGCTAATATTATAGTAGAAAAAGTAAAACCCTAGATGTTATTTGCATTTATAGGCCAACTTTTGGTTAGATCATCTTTGAAGGGTTTTTTCTATAATTAGTCATAAAAAGCTAAGTAACAACGCCAAGCATGGGAAGAAAAGAAATGAAAAAGAAATTTAAAGAATTTTTTTATGCATGTTGGTATACTTAAACGAGGCTATTGCAAAGTTTTGGTTGTGCTGCTACTGTCCACTTGGTGGATTGACAGCTACAAGTCCATATATGATTACAAAGACTATGAATGCTTTCTTTGAATTATTGCTCTAACAGTAAGAGAAGTTATATACACAACACATTCTTTCTAGAGTTTCATGCGTGGTAATGTTGGCTCCTTGTTAATGGTGTCTTGGAGAGAGGAGCATTTCCTACTGTGATAGCTACGTCTTGCCTTTAATTTGTTCATAAAAAATATGATAAACTTTATTGATTGATTTAGATTTGCGATACCTTAAATTTAGTCTCACATCGGATAGAAAAGAAATATGTTATGTGCTTATAACTCAAGATTACTTGCTATCCATTAATTTTCGCTCAAGTTTTTAAGCCACGCAGTAGGACTTGATGGGTTACAAATTGTATCAGTATATGCAAGTTGGTGAAAATAAGGAAAGCACTATCCGAGGGTAGATTTTAGTTAACTTGCAACATACGATATTAAGAAGGGGAGATTGTGATATTTTAAATTTAGTTTCATATTGAGTTGGAAAGAAATGTGTTATATATTTATAACTTAAATTTTAATTAAATAAGTTAATTGGATCAACAGGTAGGCTTAGTCAAGGGAACAATGGCGGCCAACATGCATGCCCCTTTAGTAAAAGCAAAAACGTTTGTAGTTAGTGATAGTAAAATGTTGGCATATATATATATATATATATATATATAGTCAGTCATCAAAGACAATTCAATAATAATCAAGTTAAACCATACGTCTTCAAAGAAAAGCAAGGCCTAATTATGCCTTGACCCATTATAAATGTCGGCCTAACATTTAGCCATGATCCTAGACCAAAACGTGGTCCAGGCCCATGGGCCATGCAATGGTCTTGTACCGCTGATATTTTGCAAGAAAAAAGTCTTTGCGTATCAGGTGCATCAAAAATATTTTTATTTTTTTATATTGCATATATAATCATATGCATATAAATCAATCATCATGCGTAATGCATGCGTTTCTATACCGTGCACAAGGATAAAGAATTTTCCATCTTCCAAGTGCCAAGAAGCAGGGCACCTCGTCTCTGAACGAGCGGCAGGAGAGCCTGGTGGTCGTCAAAAAAATTCCAACCAAAAAAGGACTGCACCAAATTCCTCTGCCAATAGCTTTCCTCCATCTCCCTTTTTTTTTCTCTCATAGCTTTGTTTCATGGAGCTCAAAAACTAAAAGGGGAACAACTAGAAAATTTTCTTGATCTCAGTGAAAGCCACCAATTGATCGACCAGCACCATTTTTTTATTTAAGCAAGAAAATTCAACCTTGATAGCTGATCTTTACATGAACTAAAATAGAAAAGATTAAGAAAAACTTGATAATTTGAGTAGCAACGAACCATTTAACGCAAATGGAACCCAAATCCATCGATCTCAGTAGCCAAAAATCTCAATCCAGATAAGGAAAAAAAAGAATTCCAATTCAATTTAAACTCCAATCAACTCAGGAATATAACCTGTGTCTGGGATTTGGAATCTCTGCATCTCGATCCAATGGGGAAAGCTGGGAAGGACAAAAGACCCGGCTACCAAGGGGATGGACTAGAGAACTTTGAAGCGGTCCATGCTGTGCGAGGCATAGAGGGAGAAGAGGCTAGTGCCGTGGAGCACAAGACGTGGCATGGTGAGGTCAGAAAAATAGACCATTCCAAGGAGCAGCAGGTCGGATGGAATCCAAAAAAGGTCGGCCATATCCGGTCGATGGGAGAGGAGAAACGGAAGTCAATCGGATCGTTAAGCCCGAAAACCAAGCAAACGGGAGCAAAAGGAAAAAAGAATAGAAAACTTGTTGAAAAAAATTTAAAAATTATGCCAAATTCAATTCAAAAGAAATTTAAATCAAACAAATAGAAAAATAGCACAAGCATACTAGGATTCATTGAATCGATTTTTTGAATAATCATGACCTTTCAAATTTGTAATTTATCCTTAGTTCCTTATTGCTTCTTGATGGGGATACAAGCGAAGAAAAATTGTTCCTACAAATCAGAGACCACCATAACTCCTTTTTATACAACTGCCGATAAGACGATTACTAATTGGCTATTTCTAATTTGGTCTCTCATCAAATTAGAAATTTTACTTTTGGTATTCATACAATAATATCATGACATTCATGCCCTTAAGTCATAAACTTTACTCCAAATTAGATCATATTAATTTTGACTTGTTTAATGATGATCATACATATTTAATAATTATATTGTAGCCTTAAATATAAAAATAATTCTAACAATTTTCACTAGGCCACATATGTATTATATAAATATGTCAACCTTAGTGAGCTCAAAACTTTATCATCATAAACTTGGGGCATGTCCAATCTCGTCCATTGACTATATTAACATAGGATTAAAGCAGTCTTCATTGTATTTATCATAACTAAACCCATCAATGGTCATGTGTATCAGTATAGTCAAATGATATAGATCAATCATGAATATTGTGAAGCATAAAAATTTATGCAAGGCGATCTGTTCATGTCAATTTTCAACTGGTCCTACTTTACTTGAGTGAGATCAAAACTTTAACATAATTTACAGAGTGTACTGAACTAAAAAAAATACTTTATTTATGATCAGAAAATATCCAAACATATAAGTATGTACAAACCAAATATAAAGCACAAAATAGAAGCAATACAAACTCCCACCGAATCTAAGCATCATCATGCTTTATAACATCCATGTGAGTAGTGTGCTCATTAAAGACCTTGGGTGGCACACCCTTTGTAAGGAGATCTACAACCATAGAGTGTCACTATGTGCTCTATGAAAATCTGACCACTATGTACCATTTTTTTTACAACTAGGAACTTAATGTCAATATGCTTTGACTTGGTTGAGCTCCTATTATTGTTGGAATACAATACAGCTGACTTATTGTCACAAAATAACTTTAGCATATTTCAATTCCTTCTAATATGTACAACCCAACGATAAATTTTTCAGCCATATCCTATGATTGGATGCCTCATAACATGCTATACTCTTTTCCTAGAGCATGTAATCTTTTATTCTTTTCAGATATCTCATAACCCTTTTGGCTGCTTTCCAGTGATCCATTCATGAATTGCTTAAATATCTGCCTAACACTCCAATAATGTATGCAATATCTAAATACGTACAAACTTGAGCATACATTAGACTCCCTACAACCGAAGCATAAGGGAATCTTCTGCATCTCTTCAACTTCAAGGTTTCCTTTTGGGCACTGATTAATACTGAATTTATCTCCTTTAGCTACTAGGGGTTACCTGGTTTGTAATTTTGCATGCCAAATCTCTTAAGTACTTTATCGATATAGCTCCTTTGTGATAATCCAAGGATACCCTGAGAACGATCTCGATGTATCTGGATTCCAATACAAAGGAGGCATCACCAAGATCTTTCATTTGAAAATTGCTTGATAGAAATCTCTTGGTTTCGTGCAACATGCCTATATCATTTGTGGCAAGCAAAATGTCATCCACATACAAAACCAGAAAAAATGTTTACTCCCACTGAACTTGTGATACACACAATCATCAACTGCATTCACTTCAAAATTAAATGAGAGAATTACTTGATGAAATTTATGGTACCATTGACGAGAAGCTTGCTTTAACCCATAAATGGATTTTGTCAATTTGCAAACCATTTTCTTTGAGTCTCTGACACAGTTTTCTGGTTGCACCATATAAATTGTCTCATCAATGTCTCCATTGAGAAATGTTGTCTTGACATCCATTTGATGGAGTTCCATATCATACTGTGCAACAAGAGCCATGATTGTCCTAAAAGAGTCCTTCGATGAAACTTGAGAGAAGGTCTCTTTAAAGTCAATCCCTTCCTTTTGAGTATAGCCTTTAGCCACAAGACGAGCTTTATACCTTTCCACATTACCCTTTGAATCCCGTTTGGTCTTAAAAATCCATTTGCAACCAATGGGTTTCACACCTTCTGTAATGGGATAAATTTCCCAAACTTTATTATCTTGCATAGACTTATACTCTTCTTTCATCTTCAATCCACTTTTCTGAATTGGAACCTTGTATGGCTTGAAAAAAGTTGACAGGATCATCTTCCATCATGCCATTATTTTCCTCATGTTCCTGAAGAAACACTATATAATCATCTGGAATAGCATTCTTCCTTTCTCTAGTGGATCGCCGAAAAGACACTTGTTCTTGAGGTTGTTGAGTTTGTACCTCTGAGGGTTGAACAATAATTTCTTGTTGTAACTTGATCATTGCAACTTGATTATTATCAAAAGCAATTATAGGAATAGGAACTAGCTGCTCTTCAACAAGAGTAGTAGGTTCCAATTCCTCCTCAAAGACAAAGTCTCTAACTTTATTTCTTTCCCAAACTCAATATCCTCAAAGAACGTTGCAGTTTCTATCTCAAAAATTATCCTTGATTTGGGATCATAAAACTTGTAACCCCTGGATCGCTCAGAATACCCAACAAATAGCTGCTCACTATCCTAGAGTCCAATTTCTTTTCATATGGCCTATAAGGCCTTGCCTCAGCTGGACATCCCCAAACATGAAAATGCTTTAGACTAGGCTTTCGTCCTATCCAAAGCTCATAAGGTGTTTTGATAGCTGCTTTAGTTGGTACTCTATTCAAAATGTAGGCTGTGTTCTTTAGTGCCTCTCCCCAGAGTGACTCTGGTAAGGTAGAATGACAAATCATACTCCTTACCATATCCTTAAGAGTGTGTTTTATCTTTCAGCTACACCATTCATGCTAGGTGACCCTGGCATGGTGTATTTTGAGACAATTCCACACTCCTCTAGGTATCTGGCAAATGGTCCTGACGTTGTTCACCTGATCCATCATATCTACCGTAATATTCACCACCACGGTCAGATCTGACTCCTTTAATCCTTTTGTTGAGTTGAAGCTCAACTTCAGCTTTAAATGATTTGAACACGTCCAAACTTAGAACTTTTCATGAATAAAAAATAGGCATGCATATCTAGAATAATCGTCTATGAATAATACAAAATATTGTTGATCATTCTAAGAAGGTGTAGGAAATGGCCCACAAATAGAAAAGATTAATAAAAACTTGATAATTTGAGTAGCAACGAATCATTTAACGCAAATGGAACCCAAATCCATCGATCTCAGTAGCCAAAAATCTCAATCCAGATAAGGGAAAAAAAAGATTCCAATGCAATTTAAACTCCAATCAACTGGGAATATAACCTACGTCCGTGTCTAGGATTTGGAATCTCTGCATCTCAATCCGATGGGGAAAGCTGGGAAGGACAAAAGACCTGGCGCTACCGAGGGGATGGACTAGAGAACTTTGAAGCGGTCCATGCTGTGCGAGGCATAGAGGGAGAAGAGGCTAGTGCCATGGAGCATAAGACGTGGCAGCGAGGTTAGAAAATAGACCATTCCAAGGAGCAGTAGGCCGGATGGAATCCAAAAAAGGCATGGCCGGCCATATCCGGTCAATGGGAGAGGAGAAACGGAAGTCAATCGGACCGTTAAGCCCAAAAACCTAGCAAACGAGAGCGGGAGTAAAAAAGAATAGAAAACTTGTTGAACAAAATTTAAAAATTATGTCAAATTCAATTCAAAAGAAATTTAAATCAAACAAATAGAAAAATAGCACAAGCATACTAGGATTCATTGAATCGATTTTTTGAATAATCATGACCTTTCAAATTTGAAATTTATCCTTAGTTCCTTATTGCTTCTTGATGGGGATACAAATGAAGAAAAATTATTCCTCCAAATAGACCACCATAACTCCTTTTTATACAACTGTGATAAGACGATTACTAATTGTCTATTTCTAAATTGGTCTCTCATCAAATTAAAAATTTTACTTTTGGCATTCACACAATAATATCATGACATTCATGCCCTTAAGTCATAAACTTTACTCCAAATTAGATCATATTAATTTTGACTTGTTTAATGATGATCATACATAATTAATAATTATATTTGTAGCCTTAAATATAAAAATAATTCTAACAATTTTTTACTAGGCACATATGTATTATATAAATATATCAACCTTAGTGAGCTCAAAACTATATCATCATAACCTTGGGGCATGTCCAATCTTGTCCATTAACTATATTAGCATAGGATCAAAGCAGTCCTCATTGTATTTATCACAATTAAACCCATCAATGGTCATGTGTATCAGTATAGTCAAATGATATAGATCAATCATGAATATTGTGAAGCCTAAAAATTTCATGCAAGGCTGTTCATGCTAATTTTCAACTGGTCCTACTTTACTTGAGTGAGATCAAAACTTTAACATAATTATATAGAGTGTACTGAACTAAAAAATTACTTTCATTATGATTAGAAAATATCCAAACATATAAGTATGTACAAACCAAATATAAAGCACAAAATAGATCTGCAACCATAGAGTGTCACTATGTGCTCTATGAAAATCTGACTGCTATGTACCATTTTCTTTACAACTAGGAACTTGATGTCAATATGCTTTGATGTTGAGCTTCTGTTGTTGTTGAAATATAATATAACTGACTTATTGTCACAAAATAACTTTAGCGATACTGACCACTATGAAATACAATATAGCTCTATGAAAATCTGACCACTATGTACCATTTTCTTTACAACTAGGAACTTGATGCTGACTGAAAAATAATGAATAGAAAAATCCATAGGAAGTAATTGCCGTGAGGTAATTAATAAGCAAAGAATGACAAAGACTAAACTAAATCCGTTTGGTTCAAGGAAATAACGTGGAAACAAGCCAATATCATTAAATTAAAACAAGTCTACGGCTGGGTACATAACTTTGGCGCGGAAACGTCAATTGGAAATTAGCAAATTCTGTCAATGACACAGAAGCACAGCCAGCCAACTGTGGAGGAAGAACAGAGAGAACAGAGATGGGACTCTGATACAGCCACCACAGAGACTTCAAATTCATAGAAGCAGTTTCACGAAATTAAAGAAGATGGTGAGCAGATGACCTTGTCCACCAGTCATTGATAATGTTGGCTGTTTAGAACGCGCCTACATCCTCGAGCTTGCTCATCAACCAGCAACAATACCAATGGGCTTTTGTTTGAGAATGTCAGGCGACTGCCGAACCTCCCCACCTGCATCCAGCTCTTGGGACAGAGCCCCAAGTCAGAAGCCCCGTCTTGAAGCACCGCTCTTGGGACAGAGCTATTTAGGTATGGATAGAGTCTCAGTGGTGGCAGGGGTTGAGGAAGGAAAGGTAGCACCTTCTCATTGGAAAGAAATCGGGTGAAGCTGTCGCAGATGTCCTCAAACTTCCGGCAACGCCATTTGGTATTGAAGAGGTTCATGCTTATGCGCTTCACCATTCCTAGAAGAGCATAATCAAGAAGTAGGGGTACAACTTGGGCTAGGTTCAACCCGAACCTGGCCCGCCGAACCCGATTTACAACAGTGTTTAAACTCATGTTTGCCCAACCCGAACTGGAAAGACCCGGGTTTAACCCGGCTTGATTTGCAAATAACCAAGGTTAGGGTTACCACAACCCGAACCCGAGATAACCTGAATCTGAGGGTTACCCGAACGGGGTAGCTTGTCGGCACCAAATTTTTAATCGGACGAGATGACCAACTTGAGGGTGAGAAGGGCAAGGTCGTTGGTCGTAGAGGAGGAAAAGGACAAACATAAAGGAATTTTGCCTCCTTTGATTACAGCACCTCCTTCTCTTTTTTATTTCAGATAAGATTTTTTTTAATACAATGTTAACCAGCAAGAAAATTTATTTTTCCATCTTTGAGATTTCATAATTCGGTGTTTATTTACTTTAAAAAAGTATTTTTTTTTTCTCATCAACCCGAATTTCAACCCAAAACTAACCCAAACCCAATTTTTAAAAATAAGGTTAAGGTTGAGGTTTTACAAATAGGGTTAGGGTTAGGGTTAGGGTTGATATTTTACAAATAGGGTTAGGGTTAGGGTTGAGAAAAACCCGAGTTTCATGAGCCCGAGTTGCACCCCTATCAAGAAGAGGGTGAGGCAAGGAAGTAGATCCTCAATCGATGAGCGTAATCGAGATTGAACAGTGTTTTGTTGCCAGATTGTTGCCCTTTTAAATGGTAGAGTTTCTAGTCTCCCTGGGAAAACGCGGGGTTCACGCGTTCTCTCGTGAAGCGCAGATAATGCGTGAGCTTTAAAAATCGTAAATTACCGCCAGCATAAACGATTAAAGATTTTAGTAACGGACTATAAAATGTTATTGATTTCATTTACAAGTAAAAAAAATTATATATAAAATAGCACATTTATGATAGTCACATATGACGTTGAGTAATAATTTTAGTAACGGACGACAAAATTTTGTCAATAAAAGATTATATTAATTTTATTTATAGGCGATAAAATATTATATTTAAAAGAGTATATTTCATGACAATTAATGATTTTAGCAACGGATGATAAAATTTATTGACAAAGGATTAGTGACTTTAATAACGGACGATAAAATTTTATCAATAAAAGATTGTCGATTTTATTTACAGGAGACAAAAATTTATATATAAAAGATTACAATGATCTTAGTCACAAATGATGATTAATGATTTTAGTAACGGATGATAAAAGATTAATTATTTTAGTAACGGACGATAAAATAAAAGATTATATTGATTTATTTATAGATGATAAAATTTTATATATAAAATAGTACATTGATCTTAATTGTAGATAATGATGATTAATGATTTTAGTAATGGATAATAAAATTTCATCCATAAAAGATTATATTTATTTTATTTATGGGCAACAAAATTTAATATATAAAAGTGTACATTTATCTTAGTCAAAGATGACCAATTTTCATTTATGAAAGACTGATGATTTTATTCATGAACGACTAAATTTCTTTAATGAATGATTCTATTGATTAGACTCATAGACGATAAAATGTTATCAATTTGAGATAGAGATGATACAATTCAGCATGCTATTGACCATTTAGTAGAGATGCTGTGCACCATCTTCTTCAAAAGTAATGATTTTATAACTTTTATTTTTCGAATATTCTTCTAATCCGTAACATACCATAAATAAAGTAAAAGTGCTTTTACTTAATTTTATAAAATATGTTTTTCTAGAGTTTTAATCTCAGAAACTCTTGATTTGGTGACTCTTCACATTCCCAAATTATAAAAATTTTATATATTTAGTATTAGAAATAAAGAATATATTATAAAATTTAATAAGGCACTAAAATTCTATCCTACTCTCCACATTCCCATCGTCTTAGAATATTAAATAAAAATATAGGTTAGTTGAAATAAATTACTCAATTTTGTGCAGAGTGATGGGTCCAGTTGACCCCATAGGCAATAAAGATTAATTTTTGGATGTCATCCTCACAAGATAAGCGCCATTTTTGGCGGCCTTCCCGAACGGCTTAATTCCTGGACGGCCTCCCTTGTCTACTCGACTTTGTGAAGGATGCAATGGCATTTAATTCCATCCACGGCATTGATCCCGGCTGCAACAAGCGTCTCGTCGTAATATAAAAAAGAGAACAAAAGGAAAAAAAAGGGTTCTCCCAAAGGCCACCTTCCATCATTCGAGTCAATGAGATGGAATATTTAATGGTGCATAAAGGGTTATAATGACTTGGAGAGCAATTAATGAAATGGAGTGTCACGGACATCTCACCTCGGCACTAAGTCGGCCTCGTCCCATCTTGGCGCTCTTTTTTGGTCACGGAAATCTCGCCTCGGCACTCCAAGTCGGCCTCGTTCAATCTCGGCCTCATCTAAGTCGACCGAGGCCAAGGTGCATCCACTTGCTCTAAGGCATGTATTGCCTTATTCTCTCCAATATTAAAGCATTTATGGCCTCATAAAGGCCATGAGCCACACCTCGGCTCGACGTCGGCTTCGGGTGCCTCGGCCTTGGCTTCAGCTTCGACTTCAGCTTCGGCCATGGCTTCGACATCGGCCAACGCGGCCACGATATCTGTCGCACCAAAGCATTTATGGCCTCAAAGGCCACGTGCATCCACTTACTCTAAGGCATTTATTGCCTTATTCTCTTCGTATTAAAGTTGGCCATAGCACTTCACTTCGGCCTCATGCTCGGCCTCGCCCTTAACTCCCACTCGTTCACCACCACCTTTTCTCCCTTTTCTCCCCATGAAACCAGCCTCGGCCTCGGCTCCAACATTGGCTTCTGGCCTCGGTCTCGGCTCCAACATCGGTTCCTGGCCTCGGTCTCGGCTCCAACATCGGCTTCTGGCCTCGGCCTCGGCTCCAACATTGGCTCCTGGCCTTGGCCTCGGCCCCAGCATCAGCTCCTAGCCTCGGCCTCGGCTCCAGCATTGGCTCCTAGCCTCGTCCTCGGCTCCAATTCCAGCTCCGATCTCAGCCATTGATGCAATTCCAAACATGAAGCTGAATTTCAATGCTAACGCGATCCACTTGCCCACCTTTTACCAAGATCACGGGCAATTACAAGTGCTGCACATTTGCCGATATCCATGGAACGTTTCTAACCACCCAATGCTAACCTACGAAGCCGATCTCAACATAAGAGTAGATCCGGCTATTATCACGGAAGGGTAAGTGGGACCACGAACAGGTATATAAGAGCCAACCCCTAATGGAGGGGGGGCTCTCGGGCTCTCTCTCTCTCTCTATCAAGCACTATTCTGATACAAAAACTCCTATGCTACGAGTCACTAATGGGAGCGTCGGAGGGTCCCCGCCGGAACCCCCGGTCCAAGACTTTTTGCAGGCTTTCGAAAGAAGAAGAAGGTGACCTCTCCATGTTTTGAAGGCCTATGGAGATCTCAGTCCACTCAACACTCATCCCAAGTGATTTGGCAGCAACAGATTAGCGCGCCAGGAAGGGGGATGTGCTGAAGGAAAGAGAGCTCTATCTTTCTGACCTATAAGTCTTTATCCCCTCTAAGATAGCCAGGGTGATGACGCGCATGCCGAAGGTCCTCACCAATCATTGAGCAGCAAAGGACCACTCTCTCTCTCTCTGCTCCTCCCTCACCACCAACCTAGCTGCTCTAATTAACCAGCTGGCCATCCTCAATCAACAAGTTCAAGCTTTAGATGCAGCAGTTCATGAGTTACAGAAGTAACGCTCGTTGGCCACTCAGTAGCAGCCCAAGCCTCTCACATCTTCCATAATAGCTGCACCAGTTAGCCAGCGATTAACCCGCGGAGCTTATCGCCATCATGCTTCACCTAAGCACCACCATCGTGAAGCTTTCAAAAGACTGTGGTCTCCTACCTCCCACTCAAGCAGCCACTTCTCTCCTTACTCATCCTCTAAGCCGTCTAGGAAGGACCCTAATCATGAGATGAAGAGGCATCTGGATGAACAACACCGGTGGCTAGAGGAGCTCGATCAAAGGTTCAATAATCAGTCAGAGGTGGCCATCCTTGGCGGCCTTCCTAAACGGCCTCTTCCTCCATAATGGCCACAGCAGCCTCCGGATCCTAGGACAGCTACAGCGGCCTCCGGGTCCCATGAAGGCCACAGCAGCCTCCGGATCCCACGATGGCCCCTCACAGCGGCCTCTCATCCTCAACGATCAAGCCCCTCATAGCAGCCCCGAGATCCCACGGCGGCCCGAGGCTCCACGGAGGCCCAAGACTCCAAAGCAGCCTCCAGATCACGGTGGCCCCGGTTTCCTCCACGACAGCCTCCAGATCCCACGATGGCCTCTTCCTCCATGATAGCCACAGCAGCCTTCGGATCCCACGACGACCCCTCACAGTGGCCTCTCATCCTCAACGGTCAAGCCCCTCATAGCAGCCCCTGAGATCCCACGGTGGCCCAAGAATCCCACGGTGGCCCGAGACTCCACAGTGGCCCTAGATCACGGCGGCCCCAGTTTCCTCCACGGCGGCTCCCAAGTCCATGGCATCCCCCGGCCTCCACAACGGCTCCCAACCTCTCTCTCTCGATGGCCCGAGGCTCCACGGCGGCCCCCGATGTTCACAGCGGCCCCAGGTCCTCCACAGCAGCTGCATCCCCAACAGCCATGGTGGCCCAAGACTTCACTGCGGCCTCTCTCTCTAGGCAGCCCCTGGCCTCTCCCCGCAGCGACCAAATGAGTGTCAGTTTCACAACTGCAAGGATAAGGCTCCCAGCCGTCTCACTCAACTCCTTTTCCTTCCAACTCTTGCTTCCACCTTGGTTGGGTAAGGTTTATGTGCATGAGATATACATGCACGTAATATATTCACATAATTGAAGGGAGGTGGATTTTATGCACGAGGTTGTGTGCACGCAATGGAAGTCTGTGCTATGGCTGCTGCATCTTAACATCGTCTTCCAAAGCTGTGCTTGTACCGACTCCTCCCACGGACATTGCTAGCTTCGGCCACCATCCCGACCACGATCGTTTGGCCGGCTCCATGTATTTTGCACCGGTGAGCGGCGACACCTCTGGCTCCCGATCGAGTCCATGTGGAAGCGACAGCTAATCTCTTTGATTTCAATGGCAATCTTCTCCTATATCAGAGGATGCTTGTATAGCATTAAGAAGAACCAATTGGTACACAAAGTCATCGATCACTTCGAGGTTCTTCTTCAGTTGAGCCTCCAGTCCAATGTTCAGAAGATTCTTGATGTCCCAGAACATATCAACATAAATCTAGAATATCATGGAGTTAAAGTCATCAAAAGCCTTGATAAAGTGAGTCTCGAACTCATTGGAGCCCAAGAGAGTGTCTAGCTTGGCACCGAACTCCACTTTGAAGATTGTGTCCATAGTCGATCTCATCAGAAGATCTTGCACATCTATTACTATTGCAGCATTCATAGCATCAAAGATCTTTCTTGCTAGCTTTGCTATCTTTCTTTTGAACACAATACTACAGAAATCTCGAAGAGCTTTGGTCGATAACTCATAGCTTGCAAGCTTTCTTTGGTGGCACCACTTCTCGCCATCCCTTGTAAAGATTCCATCACCAAAAGGATCCTTCAGTATGCGATAATTGTACTGACCCTTGCGGTATTTGCAGAAGTTGGACTTGAGAATGTGCTTAATGTTAGCAGGATCAGCAGTAAAGATCTCACCGTAGGAAGGCTTGATCAGCCTTCTGGATTAACTCCCTGTAGAGAAGAAGGAAAAGGAAATGATCAAGTCCACAACATGGAGAATGATCGCTGCAAACACTATGGAGAGAAAAGAGAAGGTGAGCAAGCCTAGTTTCAAAGTCAACTCTAGCAGTTGGAGAGCCATAAAAGTGGCTGTGGTGCAGGATTTCTCCTTAAGAGCTAAAGGTCTGACAATTGTATGATGAAACTAAGTTTATCAACTACTTGCAGCCCACGCATCTAGCAGAGCTTTATCTATCCGGATTTAACAAAGCCTGCTCACCAACCAGCTGCAGCAACTCACATTATGATGGGATAGCGCCTATAGCTCTAACATGCCACTAAGAAAAAGCATATTCATAAAGGCCCTGGCTCATCTTCATAAAATCTTTGACAAGTGGCAGCACCTCAGGTCTCGTAGATATTAATCCTGACATTTTACCCACCAAAGGTCCTCAGTCATCATGACACCCCCAACCACTCAGACCAGATAAGCCTCAAAAGTCATGGTCCATCATAAGGCTCCACGTGACTTATTCCCACTAGATGACAAAACTAAGCTTTCTGAGGCAAGCTACATAGAGTACAATGATAAATAAATAGGATAAGAGGGACCTCCAACCAGGTTCGAAGGATGAAGAAGAAGCCTTGATACTTCCCTGGAGTGATGCTGACGCTCAAGGATGCCAGCTTAAAGTGATCTAGCATCAACAAGGGGAGATCAACGATGCTAGTTTGCAGATCCTCATCCCTCTTTAATTAAACTGGTGGATCATAACATTAGTGATGATAGAATCCAAGAAGCTTTCGCTAGTTACGCTGGGGGCACCTTCAACGAGCTAAGCAACAGGAGGCCAGCTCTTCGTTCCACCATTATCACTATCTCGGACCATTCAAGAATAACATCTTGCCACCCTTAGCCTGCAAATCCAAGCATTAACGGCGGCTGTCCAAAAGCTTCAGAAGCAACATCTCGTGACCCACAATAGCAAGCAAAAGCTTCCGCTTGCTCTTTGGTCGCTGCTCAAGCCAGTCATCATTCATCTCGTCAGGAATCTCCTCAGCAAGAGATCCACCATCATCAAGCTCATCAGCAACTTAAAACTTGGAGAGCCACCACTCGCTGCCCAAGCGTTCTACTCTCTTACGGACAGCGACGTGGGAGAAGGCCCAAGCAAGGGCACCAGTACCTCCACTCCAATCATCTTGATTCCCTGGGGGGCAGACCACCAGCGGACAAAGTACCCAAATTATTTGAGGGAAACAAAGGTGCTACAAGAGCTAAGTACACCACACATTTCTTTCATTGATACTTGAAAATGTCATGCAGGGAAGACCGACTCTGCATCAGCATTCAAGACCAATCTCGCGTTGACGTCTTAAAGCCCGACTCCAGCTGGAACTCAAATCCCGATGTACCATCGGCACTCAAGCCCGACTCCGGTCGGCACTCAAAGCCCAACTCCAGCTCAACACTCAAGCCCGACTTCAGCTCAGCACTTAAGCCCAACTTTAGCTCAGCTCTCAAGCCAGACTTCGGTCGGCACTCAAAGCCCGATGTACCATGGCACTCAAGCCCGACTCCGATCGGCACTCAAAGCCCGACTCCAGCTCGGCACCTAAAGCCCAATGTACCATCGGCACTAAAGCCTGACTTCGATCGGCACTCAAAGCCCGACTCCAGCTCGACACCTAAAGCCCGATGTACTATCGGCACTAAAGCCCAACGTACCATTGACACTAAAGCCCGACTCCAGAATGGCACTCAAAGCCTGATGTACCATCGGCACTCAAGCCCGACTCTAGTCGGCACTCAAACCCGATGTACCATCGGCACTAAAGCCCAACTTCGGTCGACACTCAAAGCTGACTCCAGCTCGGCACCTAAAGCCCATGTACCATCGGCACTAAAGCCCGACTCCAGCTCGGCACTCAAAGCCCGATGTAGCATCGGCACTCAAGCCCGACTCTGGTCGGCACTCAAAGCCCGATGTACCATTGGTACTAAAGCCCAACTCCAGCTCGGCACTCAAAGCCCAATGTACCATCAGCACTAAAGCCCGACTTCAGCTCGGCACTCAAGCCTGACTTTGATCGGCACTCAAAGCCCGATGTACCATCGGTACTTAAGCCCGACTCTGGTCAGCACTCAAAGCCCGATGTACCATCAGCACTAAAGCCCAACTCCAGCTCGGTACTCAAAGCCCGATGTACCATCGGCACTAAAGCCTGACTTTAGCTCAGCACCAAAGATCGAAAACTGACTCCGGCATGGGCAACAAGGATCGTCGGCATAAGGAAAAGGCACCTGATGACTCTTAACTCTCAGGTCACCCTTCGGTGTTAAAAGAGACCCAATTTCAGCAACTCTTGGGTCACCACTCGGATCGGCCATGAAACCCCCGAGGCGGTTTTACTATAGCCTCAGCAGTTCTATCATTCTCAGCGGCTCCATTCATCTACCTTAATGGCTCATTACAACCTCAGAAGCTTTATCACAGCCTCAACGGCTTCACTTCAGCCTTAGTGGCTCTACCTCAACGGCCAATGGCCAATCGAGCAAAAAGCATGGCTCCAAAGAGAGTGAAGACGTCTACATAAGGCAGCGCAAAAGGAAAGGGGTTTCCTCACTTGGAAGGAATCGTAGTTGAAGTTGATAGAAAATGGCAGATGCAAAGGTAAAAAGTCCTACACTCCTTTCACTTAGCTAATGCGAGGCACACAAGCTCAGGCATGTGGGGGGCATTTGATGGGGCCAGTTGACCCCATGGGCAATAAAGACTAATTTTTGGATGGCATCCTCTCAAGATAGCAATTTTTAGATGATTTTCTTAGGCAGCCATCCTTGGCTGAATGGCTTAGCCTCGCTGGTCTACTCAACTTTGTGAAGGATGCAATGGGCATTTAATTCCGTCCACGACATTGCTCCCGGCTGCAACAAGCGTCTCGTCATAATAAAAAAGAGAACAAAAGGAAAAAAGGGCCACATGCTTGGGTTCTCTCAAGGGCCACCTTCCATCATTAATGTCCGGTGGTGAGTCAATGAGCTGGAACATTTAATGGTACAGAAACGGTCATAATGACTTGAGAGCAATTAATGGAATTGAGTGTCACGTACATCTCAGCCTCGGCACTCCAAGTCGGCCTCGTCCCATTTCAGCGCTCTTTTTGGCCACGGACATCTCACCCTCGTCCCATTTCAGCGTTTTGGCCACGGACATCTCACCCTCGTCCCATTTCAGCGCTCTTTTTTGGCCACAGACATCTCACCTCAGCACTCCAAGTCGGCCTCGTCCCGTCTCGGCCTCATCCGTCTCGGCCTCATCTAAGTCGACGGCTTCGGCCTTGCCAAGGCCAACGTGCATCCACTTCTCTAAGGCATTTATTACCTTATTCTCTCCCGTATATTAAGCCATTTATGGCTGCCATGTTAGTCCTCTCGGTGCACTCTTTTTTGGCCACGGACATCTCACCCTCGTCCCATTTCAGCGCTCTTTTTTGGCCACAGACATCTCACCTCAGCACTCCAAGTCGGCCTCGTCCCGTTTCGGCCTCATCTAAGTCGACGGCTTCGGCCTTGCCAAGTCCAGCACTCCAAGTCGGCCTCGTCTCGGCCTCATCTAAGTCGACGGCTTCGGCCTTGCCAAGGCCAACGTGCATCCACTGCTCTAAGGCATTTATTACCTTATTCTCTCCCGTATATTAAGCCATTTATGGCTTCCCTCCCCATGAACAGGCTTCGGCCTCGGCCACGAGGTCGGCGCCTCGACCATGACTTTGGCCTCAGCCACTTACTCTAAGGCATTTATTGCCTTATTCTGGCCTCAAACGCCACATGCATCCACTTACTCTAAGGCATTTATTGCCTTATTCTCTACAATATTAAAGCACTTATGGCTGCCACGTTGGCCACAGCACTGCACCTCGGCCTCAGACGGCCTCGGCTTAACTTTCTCCACATGAAACTGGCCTCGGCCGTAACTCCCACTCGTTCACCACCACCTTTTCTCCGCATGAAACATGCCTCGGCCTCAGCCTCGGCTTCTGGCCTCCCGGCTCTAATTCCGGCTTTGATCTCAGCCATTGATGCAATTCCAATCATGAAGCCGAATTTTAATACTGAAGATCACAGGCAGTTACAAGTGCAACCTAGCCAATCTCAATAGAAGAGAAGATCCGGTCTCGGGCTCTCTCTCTCTCTCTCTCATGCATTATTCTAATTCAAAAAAGATCCGGTCTCGGGCTCTCTCTCTCTCTCTCTCAAGCATTATTCTAATTCAAAAACTCCTACGAGTAACTAACGGGAGTGGAGGGTCCCCGCCGGAACCCCGCTTTGCAGGCTTTCGGAAGAAGAAGAAGGCGACCTCTCCATGTTTCTGAAGGCTCGTGGAGATCTCAGTCCACTCAACGCTCATCCCAAGTGATTTGGCGGCAACACAGAGATAAAAGGTGTCATGCGGGTGGCACACAAGATTACAGAAATTTCGTATCGCATTCCCAAAGCGCTTGAAGGATGTAAATTAAAATTAAAAAAATACTTATTTCAATTTACAAATATATATATATATATATATAGTATTGAAAATAAAGATCAGAAAACATTAAAATTCTATCCTGCTCAATATCTTCACTTTTTCATCTTCTTAGAAATATTGAATAAAATAAACCAACAAACAAATAAATAAATAGAACATCAAAGCTTGCGGGATTTTTGTATGCTGGCATTTTGAGCTCTAGTTAGTGAGCTTCGTGGGGTGGTTTTGGGCTTCTCGGGTATAATTTTTCCTTCTATTTTGGGTTTGCAAAGTGATTGACAAGTGTTTAGCGATTGTAAACATCTTGACAGCAACGCAAAAACAAAATGAAATGCAATTAAAGGATACACTTGACGAGTGAAGAGTTTATCTTTCATCCAAATGTGTTCATTCAATTGACAGTCCCGTGCACATCATGCGTCACAACTGTGTCTTTCTGCTTGTTCCTTCAGATTGAAGAAAGTAGCTTTAAAAAAACAGAAGTACATTTAGAGGTTTGCAAACAGACTCATATACACTCTGCTACTTTTCCCCTGCCCACAATGCTGCCATCAGACTTTCGACTTTAAATTGAAGGAGAGACCTTCCATCTTGATGAAGCCTCCAAGGAAATATTTCAAGCCGCTCGGGTCTCTGAGAATTCTTAGCATGGACATCGATCCAGCTCCTGGTTCGCAATCCCCGCGGCACAAGCCATTTAGGTACGGGTGGTATGGAACGAGACTAATTAAAGTGAATGGATCAATGGTGAAAGCCATTTTCAGCTCTCACTTGCGTTAGCGATCTCGTGTCTAGTGAAAGGAAAGGAACTCTTGCCAAGAGCTCTTAATGATCTCGTGTCTAGTAATGCACTCACCATCATAGAAGAAACATCCGGAGAAGAGAATGAGAGAGAAGACCTTTTCGTACATCAGATATCCCTTCGGTTGGCCATTCGGAACACGCTTATATCTTTCAGCTTCCTCATCGACCAACGCAGGACAAGGTCATTTAGGTATGGATGGTATCGGACGGACTTTAATGAATATATCTCTGAAGATCCTTTACTACAATTGTAGGGTTTCAATGGTGGTGGGGGATGAGGAGGAAGTAAAGGTAGAGACTTTTCAATGGTAAGAAATCGGGTGAAGTTGGCGCGGCAGTCCTCAAACTTCCAGCGAGACCATTTGGCCTTGAAGAGGTTCATAATACCCACCACTGGGCTTGAGGAAAAACCTTGTGATCTTCTTCCTTCCTACTAGTGGTGGAAGGATGGAAGACAACGACGCCAAGAGAGTGAGAGGCAAAGATGGAGTGGGTATTCGAGTGCGAACGGCTCTTGTTCCTGGCATTGTTGCAAGATTCTCGCCCTTTTAAAGACGATGCCTTCTTATCGCCTCGAGAAAACGCAGGATTCACGTGCTCTCCGTGCTCTCTTCTTTAGAAACAGTAACGCATGACGAAAAAACCAAAAAATGTTTGGCCTTTGATAACGCGTTCTTTTATTTTAAAATCCGTAATGCATGAATTATAGTTGATATAAAAAAAATTAATTATTAAAATAATAGACGATAACAAAAAATAATAATGTTTTTTTCTGACCTTTTGATAACGCAGGATTCATGCGTTTTTTCTTTAAAAACTTTAACGCATGAATTATAGATGATATAAAAAATTAATAATTTAAATAATAGATGATAAAATAAATAAATAAATAATATTTCCTTCTGATCTTTTGACAATGCATTCTTTTTTTAAAAAAATAGTAACGCATAAATTATAGCTGATATAAAAATAATAATTTAAAAGATAGACGATAAAAAAAAGATAATGTTTCCTTTTGACCCTTTGACAACTCAGGATTCACCCGTTCTTTTTTAAAAAATCATAACACAGCGCATTTTTTCTTTAAAAATAGTAACGCATGAATTATAGCTGATATAAAAAATAATAATTTAAATGATAGACGACAAAAAAAGATAATGTTTCCTTTTGACCCTTTGACAACGCAGGATTCATGCATTCTTTTTAAAAAAACCATAACGCATGAATTATAACTGATATACAAAAATTAATAATTTAAATGATAGATGATAAAAAAAAATAATGTTTCCATTTGACCTCTTGATAATACAGGATTCATGCGTTCTTTCCTCTAAAAACCGTAACACATAAATTATAACACATAGACCATTAAAAAAAATTTCTTCGTAACATGAATTATAACTGATATTAAAAAAATTAATAATTTAAATGATAGACCATAAAAAAAGATAATGTTTTTGATATACAAAAATTAATAATTTAAATGATAGATGACAAAAAAAATAATGTTTCGTTATGACCTTTTGATAATGCAAGATTCACGCGTTCTCTTCTTTAAAAACCGTAACGCATGAATTATAGCTTAAATAAAAAATTAATAATTTAAATGATAGACTAAAAAAAGATAATGTTTCCTTTTGAACCTTTTGACAATGCACGATTCACGCGTTCTTTTCTTTAAAAACCATAACGCATTAATCATTTACTTTTAAAACCATAACGCATGAATTATGGCTGATATACAAAAATTAATAATTTAAATGATAGACGATAAAAAACAGATAATGTTTCCTTCTCACCTTTTGACAACGTATGATTCATGTTCTTTTCTTCAAATACCGTAAAGCATGAATTATAGGTTATATAAAAAATTAATAATTTAAATGATACACGATAAAAAAAATAATAAAAAATAATGATTCTTTCTGATCTTTTGATAACACAGGATTTACGTGTTCTTCTCTTTAAAAACCATAATCCATCAATTATAGCCACTACAAAAATAAAAAAAAAAATAAAAAAATAAAAACTCTTTTTCCCATAGTGTCGAAAAATTTGAAATCTGCCGACGCTACTAGGAAACACCAAGCGTAACGATGACGTCGGTATCTTAATTTTTTTAATACTATGCCAGCGTCGGCATCGTATTTCAATTTTCATCATAAAAAATTTCGCCAAAAAATTTCGCGCTATTCCCTCCCGCTCCTGCTTCTTTCTCTCTCATCCGAGATTTAAAATCTTTCCTCCCCATTCTCTGTCGCCGTCGATCTCATCTCCGTCTTCATCAACCCGCTGGTCCCTGCTTCCCAACTCGCCGTTGCAACCATCGATTCTAGGCCTCTTCCTTCTTCTCTATTTCCTTCTCGACGCAGCCGCTGTCCGATCACAGCACACCTTCTCTTCTTCTTCTCCACCCCATCTGTCCTCTCTCTGCCCAATTCCTCCTCCTCGAGCATGGTGCAAAAGGGCGAGGAGAGGGGCGAGATGGTCGCCGAGGCGGAGATAGAGCGGCTGCCGATGGATCTCCTCGCCCATGTCTTCTCCCTCCTCTCTTCCTTCCGGAACCTCGCGTAGTGAGCACCCTTGTTCTTCTTCTTTTCTTATTTATTTTGTGTTCGGTGGTTTCGATTGAATGGTCCGGCGGTCTTATGAAATGAATGAATATTTCTTTTTTTCTTTCTTTTTTCTTTTTTGTTTTGAGGAAAAAGGGCGAGCAGAGTGTGAGCTTCGCTGGGTGGAAGATGGACGACGCTTCCACCGCCCGCCTCGTCTGCGCCGCCTACAACCTCAAGGAGCTCGACATGTATGCTTCGCTTCGCTGCAGGGAATCAGCTATGCCCAGCTTGCCAACCTGCCTCCGATTATTGGCCTCTGTAAGCCTCGTCCTCAAACTCAAACTCGATCTCCTGAATCGATCGAATTAATGGGCACAAGTAGTAGGCTAAATTTTAATGGCAGATTCGAGCTTCGTGCCACCGCTCATGTACTCGATTCTGGGTAGCTCCAGAGATCTCGCGGTCGGTCCGGTCTCTATTGCCTCTCTCATAATAGGGTCGATGCTGCGACAAGCTGTGAACCCGAAAACCGATCCCTATCTCTTCCTCCAGCTTGCCTTCACTTCCACTTTTTCGCCGGCATCGTCCAGGCCTCTCTTGATTGTCTCGATCCGTCTCTCTTGCCATGCTGATTGTTGTCGCTCTTTTACCTCAGACTGGGCTTCATCATAGACTTCCTCTCCAAGGCTACGCTCGTCGGCTTCATGGCCGGCGCAGCCATCATAGTCTCTCTTCAGCAGCTCAAAAGCATGCTGGGGATCGTTCATTTCACCAAACAGATGGCCTGGTTCCTGTTATGAGCTCTGTTTTCCACAAGACTGATGAGGTTGGTCAGTCATTACCACAAACAAATCAAAATAATTAAACTCTCCTCCTCCATGACTTACAGAGTTATCCTTCAGTAATTTTAACTAGAAGAAGCTTTCTGTGGTTTTGTGCAGTGGTCATGGCAGACGGTACTGATGGGAATTTGTTTCCTGGCCTTGCTTTTGCTGGCTAGACAGGTCGTATGCTTTTCTCCTTCCCTCCTTGCTTTTGTCTCCATGTACGTGAGATTAGTTATAAAACATAGAGGACTGGAGGCTTTGCTGTGGCGTATTCACTTGTTCTTCCATGAAGGCCTGCCATCACTTTTGATATTGTATTTCTATGATCTTTCTTTCTATCAAAAAAAAATGACATTCTTCTTTAATACAAAGTAGCTGCCAAAAAAAAAAAAAATAAAGGAATGGCAGCAAAGAGGAGCAAGACAGGGAGCACGGGGGCTGGGTTTCCTCCACCACTGACCACGCTGTCGAGTGACTTGAAAGAAGAAAAAGAAAAAGAGAACCAAGCAGACTTGAAAGAAAAAATGATGAGAAACAGAGGAGGGGGATTACTTGGGCGTTGTTGGCTGCAACGGGACGGGAGGCAGCAACGCAGGGGAGGGGTACCATGGGAGAGAAGGTGAGCTGGACCTTATTTTTTTTAAAAAATAATAATTATTGTCGATGCTTAGCGTCGGGATAATTTATTTTGCCGACTCTTTATCTAGAGCAAGAGCTGTTGACTAGCGGCGGGATAATTTATTTTGCCGATGCTTTAAAGCGTCGGCTAGATCAATATTGGCAAACACTTTTAAGCATCAGCAAATGAGATTTTTAGCAAATGAGATTTTTAGCGTCGGTAAAGCAAGAATTTATTGTAGTGAGCTAACATAAAAAATTAATAATTTAAATGATAGATGACAAAAAAATAATGATATTTTCTTTTAACCTTTTGACTAGGATTCATGCATTCTTTTCTTTAAAAACCATAATGCATGAATTATAATTAATATAAAAAATAATAGTTTAAATGATAAACGGCAAAAAAATGTTTTTTCTAACCATTTGATAGTGCAGGATTCCCGTGTCCTTTCTTTAAAAACCGTAACACATGAATTATAGCTGATATAAAAAGATTAATGCTTTTAATCATAGATGAACCTCATTGAATAATATTTATTGATTTTAGTTGCTGACGATAAATTTCAAGATTACCGCCTTTTTAAAGGCAATGTTTTGTTTACCAAAACCAAAAAAGAATGCTTTCTTCTCACCTTTTGATTACCGAGGATTCATGCGTTCTATTCTTTAAGAACCGTAAGGCCTGAATTATGGCTGATATAAAAGGATTAATGATTTCAATCATAGTAGATAAAATCTTATTAAATAATAATTATTGATTTTACTTGTGGATGGCAAATATAAAAGAGTACATTGATCTTAGTCAAAAGATGATGATTAATGATTTTAGTAAGGAACCATGAAATTTCATCGATAAAGGATTAATGACTTTAGTAATGGATGATAAAATTTCATCAATAAAAAATTGTTGATTTTATTTACAGGCCACAAAATTTCAAATATAAAAGAATACAATGATCTTAGTAACATATGATAATTAATGATTTTAGTAGCATACGATAAAATTTTATTGATAAAAGATTAATGATTTTAGTAACGAATAATAAAATTATATATATAATAGTACATCGATCTTAGTCACCAAGATGGCTATCGGAAGGGGAGTTCAACGAGGGATCATAACAGACTAAGCGGAAGAAGCGGAGATGGTGGTTGCATATTTCTTAAATAAATAGGACTATCGGAACCAAGGAAACTAATTAAGGGTCTGGATCGCTCGGCATTTAACATTGCCTCTAATTAAATTTTGTAACTCATCTTTCTCTCTCAATTGTTCTATTCCTTGGTCATTCAATTTTATAACTTATGTTCCTCACGTATTATAAATGAACCGTGATGATGCCTGCTTCACTAAAAACGTAATTTTAGTGATGCGTCGCTAAAATTGCGACTACACGTCAAAAAAACATTGCGACACAAATAGCGATGCATTAGCGACTCAATAAACCATAAAATTTTAAAAAAATAATTTTTAAATTTAGCGACGCAAAAATGCATCGTAATATTTATAAAATATATTTTTTTAAAATATTATTAAAGGAATAAAATATTGCGACGCAGCTAAGGGCGTTGCAATGTTTTTAAAAAATTTAATTATGTTAAATAGCGACACATTAGTGACGCAATAAACATAAAATGAGAAAAATATATTTAATATAGCGACACAAAAATTGCATCATAATATTAATAAAAAAATTGATTTTTATAAAATATAATTATGAAATAAAAATATTGCGACGCAACTCAGTGCGTCGCAATATATTTGAAAAACATAATAATTTTAAATAGCGACGCATTAGCGACGCAATAGACCAGAAAATTATAAAAATTAATTTTAATTTAGTGATACACTAATTACGTCGCAATTATTTTAAATAAAATTAATTTTTATAAATATTAATATGAAAAAAAATTATTGCGACGCAAAATAGTGCGTTGCAATGTTTTTAAAAAAACTTAATTATTTTAAATAGCGACGCAATAAACCAAAAAAATATAAAAATTATTTTTAAATTTAGCGACGCAATAATTGCATCGCAATTAATTTAAATAAAATTTATTTTAAGAAAATAGTATTATAAAATAAAAATATTACGATGCAATCCAATGCATCGCAATGTTTTGTTAAAAATAAATATGTTAATTAGCGACGTAATAGCAATGCAATAAAACAGTAAAGTAATAAAAAAAATTTTATTTAACAATGCAAATTAATGCGTCGCAGTATTTTAAAAGAAATTCATAATACCAAATTAGCGAGGCATTAGCGACGCAATAAATTAGAAAATATAATTAAAAATTAATAATGTCCGAGATCGGTCGTCGTCGACCGTGATCGATCATGGATTCGATCGATCGCAACTATCGGGTCATCGTCGATCGGATCGATCGCGACGGTCCGAGATCGGTCATCGTCGACCGGGATCGATCATGGCTTGGATCGATGGCAACCATCGGATCATCGCCGATCGAGATCGATCATGGCTTCAATCGATCGCAACCATCGGATCGTCACCGATCCGATCGATCGAGACAGTCCGAGATCGGTATTCGCCGACCGGGATCGATCATGGCTTCGATCGATCGCAACCCTCGATCGTCACCGATCCGATCGATCGCAACCCTCGATCGTCACCGATCCGATCGATCGCGACGGTCCGAGATCGGTCGTCGCCGATCAGGATCGATCATGGCTTGGATCGATCACAACCGTCGGATCATCGCCGACCGGGATCGATAATGGGTTCGATCGATCGCAACCGTCGGATCGTCTCCGATCCGATCGATCGCCACGGTCCAAGATAGGTCGTCGCGATCGGGATCGATCATGGCTTGGATCGATCGCAACCATCGGATCGTCGCCGACCGGGATCGATCATGGCTTGGATCGATCGCAACCGTTGGATCATCGCCGACCGGGATCGATCATGGCTTCAATCGATCGCAACCGTCGGATCGTCGCCGATCCGATCGATCGCCATGGTCCGAGAGAGGTCGTCGCCGACCGGGATCGATCATGGCTTGGATCGATCGCAACCGTCGGATCATCGCCGACCGGGATTGATCATGGCTTCGATCTATCGCAACCGTCGGATCGTCGCCGATCCGATCGATCGCCACGGTTCAAGATAGGTCATCGCCGACCAGGATCGATCATGGCTTGGATCGATCACAATCGTCGGATCATCGCCGATCGGGATTGATCATGGCTTGGATCGATCACAACCGTTAAATCATCGCCGACCGGGATCGGACATGGCTTTGATCGATCACAACCGTCGGATCATCGCCGACCGGGATCGATCATGGCTTGGATCGATCATAACCGTCGGATCGTTGTCAATCCGATCGATCGCCATGGTTCAAGATAGGTCATTGCCAACCGGGATCGATCATGGCTTGGATCGATCGCAACCGTCGGATCGTCGCCGACCAGGATCGATCATGGCTTGGATCGATCGCAACCGTCGGATCATCGCCGATCGGGATCGGTCATAGCTTCGATAGATCGCAACCGTTGGATCATCGTCGACCGGGATCGATCATGGCTTCGATCGATCGTAACCGTCGGATCATCACCGATCCGATTGATCACCACGGTCCGACATAGGTCGTCGCCGACCAGGATCGATCATGGCTTGGATCGATCGCAACCGTCGGATCGTCACCGACCAGGATCGATTATGGCTTGAATTGATTGCAACCGTCGGATCATCGCCGACCGGGATCGATCATGGCTTCGATCGATCGCAACCGTCAGATCGTCGCCGATCCGATCGATCACGATGGTCTGAGATAGGTCGACGCTGATCGGGATCGATCATGGCTTGGATCGATCGCAACCGTCGGATCGTCGCCGACCAGGATCGATCATGGCTTGGATCGATCACAGCCATCGGATTTTTGCCGACGGGATTGATCATGGCTTGGATCGATCGCAACGTCGGATCATCGCCGATCTGATCGATCGCGACGGTCCGAGATAGGTCGACGCTGACCGGGATCGATCATGGCTTGGATCGATCGTAACCGTCGGATCATCGCCGACCGGGATCGATCATGGCTTGGATCGATCGCAACCGTCGGATCGTCGCCGATCCGATCGATCGCGACAGTCCGAGATAGGTCATCGCCGACCGGGATCAATCATGGCTTGGATCAATCGCAACCGTCGGATCGTCGCCGACCCGGATCGATCATGGCTTGGATCGATCGCAACCGTCGGATTATCACCGACCGGGATTGATCATGGCTTCGATCGATTGCAACCGTCGGATCGTCGCCGATCCGATCGATCGCGACGGTCCAAGATAGGTCGACGCCGACCGGGATCGATCATGGCTTGGATCGATCGCAACCATCGGATCGTCACCGACCGGGATCGATCATGGCTTGGATCGATCGCAACCATCGGATACTCGCTGATCGGGATCGATCATGGCTTGGATCGATCGCAACCGTCGGATCGTCGCCGATCCGATCGATCGCCACGGTCGAGATAGGCCATCGCCGACTGGAATCGATCATTGCTTGGATCGATCGCAACCATCAGATCATCGCCGACCGGGATCGATCATGGCTTGCATCGATCGCAACCGTTAGATCATTGCCGACCAGGATCGATCATGGCTTGGATGATCGCAAACGTCGGATTGTCGCCGATCCGATCGATCACGATGGTCCGAGATAGGTCGACGTCGACCAGGATCGATCATGGCTTAGATCGATCGCAACCGTTGGATCGTCGCCGACCGGGATTGATCATGGCTTGGATCGATCGCAACAGTTGGATACTCACCGACCGGGATCGATCATAGCTTGGATCGATCGCAACCGTCGGATCATCGCCGATCCGATCGATCGCGACGGTCCGAGATAGGTTGACACCGACCGGGATCGATCATGGCTTGGATCGATCGCAACCATCGGATCATCGCCGACTGGGATCGATCATGGCTTGGATCGATCGCAACCGTCGGATCATCGCCGACCGGGATCGATCATGGCTTCGATCGATTGCAACCGTCGGATCATCACCGATCTGATCGATCGCGATGGTCTGAGATAGGTCGACGCCGACCGGGATTGATCATGGCTTGGATCGATCGCAACCGTCAGATCGTCGCCGACCGGGATCGATCATGGCTTGGATCGATCGTAACCGTCGCATACTCGCCGACCGGGATCGATCATGGCTTAGATCGATCGCAACCGTCAGATCGTCGCCGATCCGATCGATCGCCACGGTCCGAGATAGGTTGTCACCGACCGGGATCAATCATGGCTTGGATCTGTTGGCCCAGATGACAACCCAAGAGGGGGGGGGGGGGGGGGGTGAATTGGGTTCTTTAAAAAATTTAAACCTTTTGAAATATTTGTTTGCTTAGTGTGAGTGAAAGTGAATGCAGATGCAAAAACAAAATACAATCAATAAGATAGAGATAGAGATAGAGATAAAGGAGACACGGCAAACACAAAGATTTTATAGTGGTTCGGTGTATCCAACACCTACGTCCACTCCCAAGATTCACTTGGGTCCACACTATAATCTTCCTTGATTACAGCCGAGTTGTTTTACAAGCTCACAACTCAAACTTGTTGTTTTCCTGGGATCACAACGAACCCAGCCGGTTTTTCGGGCTCACCAGCACAAAAACCCTAACACAAGCTATACCAAGCTTGTACCGAGGTAAGACTACCTCCACTAGTTCAATCCCCCAGATTGAACTAGACACAAACAAAAGAAATATTGTTTTTCAAGTACATAGCTCCTCAATGAGCAAATAATCAAGTAAATGAACAAGGTTTAGAAAAGCCTGATTTGTAGTTGGTTGGCTTTTGAGCTTTTCTTCTTTTCTTCTTTTCTTCTTCTCCTTGCTAGATTGAATCAAGCCTCAGCTCCGATTCTTCACAGTTGAAGCAGTTGAGAAGGATTGAAAAGCAAGAAACTGATCCTCTTTCTCCAATTTGGGAAATCCACCAAAACTTTGATTTGAATGCCTTGGATTCCTCTTGAGCTTTTTGGAGTGGAGTGGATTTGAGCTAGAAGGTTTTTCTCTTGAGATTCAGGCTCTCTCTTTTTCGGATTTTTGAATTGGGATTTCTCTATTTCCGTTTTTCTTCTTTGTTTTTCCCTTCTTGTTTTTGAATGATAGTCTTCCCTTTTTATAGATTTCTTTCAAACCATTTTTGGAAGAAAACTATCCGTTGGAGTGTACCTTGCAACAAAATATATCCGTTAGAAATAAAGTAAAATAGAAATATTACCGTTAGAGCTGATCTGGCAATTTGATTTTTCGTTCCAGGTGGGTTGGAGTCGACTCTAACTTTTCTGGAGTCGGCTCTAACTCGAAACACTTTAATCCGTTAATTCTGGAGTCGTCTCTGACTTTTCTGGGGTCGAAGAAACTTTTCTGGAGTCGACTCTAACAGACCCGGAGTCGACTCTAAGTCGGGGCCAGAAAAATCAACGTTCTGTCTTTTCTATTGGAGTCGGCTCTAACAGTCTCGGAGTCGACTCTAACTTCCGTGCCAGATACTGGAGTCGGCTCTGTGATTCTCGGAGTCGACTCTAATGTCTGCAATCTTACCTAGACATTAGATTCGATCCAGAACAAGATTTAACTCCTGATTTTGATCATTCAATCGACTTATAATCTGAAAAACTTAATCAAAATCATTAGAGCCTTCAATTGTTATACTCAAATAGTTTTGTTAATCATCAAAATCATCAATTGGGTCAACAATCTCCCCTTTTTGATGATAACAAAAACTTTGAGTATATGCATTCAAAAAATTCATTCGAACTAAAGATTATAGTCATTTTAAAGCTTAAAACATTTTTAATGAAGGATTTGATGCCAATATTCAAAGTGAACTTTTAAAATTATGCATGAGTTCTATATAAGCCATCAATTATGAACATTTAAACTAAATGTACAGAAAATTGCAATTAAGCTTGTTGTTAAGCTCCCCCTGCATTGAATAGCTCCCCCTATATATAAAAATCAAATTTTAATTGAACTGATTAAAATTTCAAGTCTCTTTCTTTTTGCATAAACAATCATTTCTCCCCCTTTCTTTCTTTCTTTTTGCATATTCAACCATCTTTCATTAAAATTTCAAGTCTTTTTTTT
Organism: Calamus simplicifolius; assembly: GCA_900491605.1. Classification (NCBI taxonomy): domain Eukaryota; kingdom Viridiplantae; phylum Streptophyta; class Magnoliopsida; order Arecales; family Arecaceae; genus Calamus; species Calamus simplicifolius. The sequence goes on from UESW01004039.1 coordinate 485,113, forward strand.
TTTTGCATATTCAACCATCTCTCCCCCTTTTTTGTTATCAGCAATAAGGAGAGTATTAGATAAAGAAAGTTATTAGAGAAAAATTGTTGGTTCAATAAGACATAGGGATTCAAGCAGTCAATCATAGACAGATTTGAAAATGTGTAATTGCATTACATAAGTAAGAAACATTACATAAGTTGATTCAAGTACATTCCAAAGTGAGATACATTAGATACTCAAAATTCCTAAATACAAACTATCAAGATAAGTAAACCTGGAGAACCTAAGATACAAAAGAGTATCAAAATCAAAATCAAAGTCAGATATGTTTGAATACAATTTTCTTCAAGTGACCTATGATTTCCATTACATCATCTTTTTGAGATTTCTTAAAATTTTCAAGACAAGCTTCAATCTGTGAGACTGCAAGGTCAATGTCCTTCTTCAGTTGACCAGTTGCATGAACATAAGATCCCGAGCCATCAGCAATGCCTTCCATCCTTTCAAAGATTTTGTGAAGTTCAGCACCAAAGGATTCAACAGAATTGCTTATGGAAAAGGAAATCATGTCAAGTCTCGAGTTAAGTTCTTCTTTTAGCTGATTGAAGTCTTCTTTTAATTGATTAATCTCATGAGATCTCTGACTGTCATATTCAGCAAGCAAGGCTCTCAACTGACCAATCTGCTCATCAGAGAATCTCCAGAAGCAGTAACAGACAGATGTGGAGGAGAGGGAACTGTGCTCGGTCCAGCTTCTGAAGGTCCAGCTGTAGATGGTCCCGCAATAAATGGATCAGGGACTGATGGTCCCGCAGTGGATGGTCCAGGGATATCTTCTACTCTGGCCTCTTCAGTTCTATCTCTCTCAGCTCTTTCTTCTCGTCCTCCTTTCATCCAGATACCATTTAACTTCTTGAAGCCCATCCGATGAATAGTAGAAATACTATAATAGTCAGTGTGCCTTAATTTCCTTAGGGGTTCATTATCCATAATTAGCACACCTTGGCTTCTAAAGATCAATGTCAGAACCATACCATATGGCAGTGTAGATCTTTTCTTTGTAGCAGCCTCTGCCATATAACCAATCATCATGCCAGCTAGGTTGACTGGCCTTCCAGTTATAATACAATCCATCAAAAGAATGTCTCGCTCCGAGACGTACTCAAATCTACCAATTTTGGGGAATAAAATTCTTCCACATATGTTGTGTAGTAACCTGAGCTCCAGATTTAATTGATTAGCAAGAATTTCCTCAAACTCGGTTACATCCCTCCCTAACATTCTTGACAATGCACCACTTCTATCATCATGTTGATATTCCATAATACCAATTGTGGGCATTTCCAACAGATTTCCAAGGATTTCAGCAGTTATTACAACTCTAGTTCCTCTTACAATACTGACTAAACCGCCTTCTCCTCTACTCAAATCATTGTAAAATTCTCTCACTAGGGCTGGATAAGTGGGGATATCTAATGAACAAATCTTTTCCACCCCATTTCTTTTAAACATCTTCCTATTGAGAAGCCCTCCGACTCAAAGAAATCAAAGTTGACCTTCCTTCCAGTTGTGATAGTCTTACCGGCTAGTTGATCTACTTTGGGTGAAGAGGGTGAAGGAGGGGAATCTTCTTGAGTGGCCGAAGAGGAGGATGGCGAGGGTTGCCTCCGAATCGTGCGTCGCCTCGTGGGAACGGACGCTCCTCCGACGAAACTACGCCTCTTGGGTGCCATTGAGTTGATTGGAATGTGTAATCAAAGGTTTTGAGAAGATTGGGGAGGTTGGAAAGGCTTTGGAACTCCTTGGAGGGGTTTTGGGAGATGGATAAAATGATTTGGGGTCGACTCCGCCTTTTTATTTTTGACCTAGTTCGACCTAGAGTCGACTCCCGAAAACTGGGTGTCGCTCCGAACCAGAAAGTCTGTCAGTGCTCGAATTAGAGTCGGCTCTACAGAAGCCGGAGTCGGCTCTAATTGCTTAGACAGAACATCAAAAACTAAGGTGTCGACTCCACAAACTGTTAGAGTCGACTCTAACAGTTTTAGAGATAAAAAATCAAGTTTCAAGGATCTGAAACTATTCAAATTAATCATCAAACTCTAGATAAATGTTCCTTAGCAATTGGGGAAACAATGAATCAAGATCTAGATAGATTTCCTTATTGAATATCGAGATTTTTCAAGAAATTGATGAAATCTAGATAGTTATTCTTAAGAGTTTCAGAAAATTATTCCAAAGGATCACAAACTCCTAATTCTCCTCTAAGATAACAAAATCTCTCTTCACTTAAGGGTTTTGTAAATATATCTGCCAGTTGTTCTTCAGTATTCACATAATCAAGACAAATTTCATTATTGGCAACATGTTCTCTTATAAAGTGATATCTAATTTCAATATGCTTTGTTCTTGAGTGTTGAATTGGATTTTTAGTTAGATTGATTGCACTTGTATTATCACATCTTATAGGTGTCTTATCAAGTGTGATACCATAGTCTTCAAGTTGTCTCTTAATCCATAGGATTTGAGCACAGCAACTTCCAGCTGCAACATATTCTGCTTCAGCAGTAGATAATGCAACCGAATTTTGCTTTTTGCTAAACCATGAGATTAAGTTACTTTCTAAAAATTTGCATGCACCACTTGTGCTTTTTCTATCTAACTTACATCCAGCATAATCAGAATCAGAATAAGCAATCAGATTTAATGTTGAGTCTCTAGAATACCATAAACCTACATTTTTTGTTCCACTAAGGTATCTAAGAATTCTTTTAACAGCAATTAAATGTGATTCTTTAGGTTCAGACTGAAATCTAGCACATAAGCAAATAGCAAACATTATGTCTGGTCTACTTGCAGTTAAGTAAAGTAGGGATCCGATTATACCTCGATAATATTTTTGATCAACCTTCTTACCTTCTTCATCTTTGTCCAGCTTGCATGAAGGACTCATTGGTGTTCCGAGGGGTTTGATTGATTCCATACCAAACTTCTTTAGAATTTCTCTTGTGTACTTTGTTTGGTTGATAAAGATTCCCTCTTTGCTTTGTTTGATTTGGAGTCCAAGGAAGAAATTGAGTTCTCCTATCATGCTCATTTCAAATTCTCCCTGCATTAACTTAGCAAACTCTTAACATAGAAGATTGTTAGTAGCACCAAATACAATGTCATCAACATAAATTTGAACTACAAGTAAATCTTTATCTTTTCTTTTCAAAAACAATGTTTTATCAACATTTCCTCTTGTAAAATCATTTTCAATCAAAAATTTACTTAGTCTATCATACCAAGCTCTAGGTGCTTGTTTCAAACCATATAAAGCTTTGTGCAATTTAAAAACGTGATTTGGAAATTCATGATCTTCAAATCCCGGTGGTTGTTCAACAAATACTTCTTCATTTATTAATCCATTTAAAAATGCACTTTTGACATTCATTTGAAATAAATTAAAGTTCATGTGACATGCAAATGCAAGTAATAGCCTAATGGCTTCTAATCTAGCTACAGGTGCAAAGGTTTCATCAAAATCAATACCTTCTTCTTGATTATATCCTTTTGCAACTAATCTAGCTTTGTTTCTAATTACTATGCCATTTTCATCTAGTTTATTTCTAAAAACCCATTTTGATCCTATAACAGAATGATCTTTAGGTCTTTCCACTAATGTCCATACATTATTTCTAGTGAATTGGTTTAATTCTTCTTGCATAGCTAACATCCAATTATTATCTTTTTCAGCTTCTTCAATGGTTTTAGGTTCAATTTGAGAAACAAATGCAAGGTGATTACTAATATTTCTCATAGATGATCTAGTTCTTATTCCTTGAGATGGATCACCTATAATCAATTCCTTGGGATGACTATAAGCGTATCTCCAATCTCTTGGTAGATCTACATCATTATGATTAGTATTAATAACATCAGCATTAGGCGAATCATTATCTTTAGCTTCTTGTTCATGATCTGATGATACATCAATATTAAGTTTTTCAAGATTATTTTTGAGAATGTTTGTATCTTCTTCATCATCAATCCTTTTGGAACTTGATGCTAAAGATTCATCAAAAACTACATGAATAGATTCTTCAAAATTAAACTTCCTTTATTGAACACTCTATATGCTTTAATAGTTGTTGAATAACCTAAGAATATTCCTTCATCAGATTTTGCATCAAATTTACCTAAGTTATTTTTGTCATTATTATGAATAAAATATTTACAACCAAATGCATGAAAATATTTAATATTGGGTTTTCTATCATGCCATAATTCATAAGGTATTTTCATTAAAATAGGTCTTATTAATACTCTATTTAGGATGTAACATGCTGTGTGTTGGCCCAGATGGCAACCCAAGAGGGGGGGTGAATTGGGTTCTTAAAAATTTAAGACTTTTTAACTTTAATTGATTAGTTAGCAAGATGTGCAAGTGAGTGAAATTAACTAATAGGCAATGAACAAACAGTTAATAAAGAGATAGAGATAGAGAAAATAAGGCACGGCAAACACAAGACAATTTTATAGTGGTTCGGCGCAACCAGCACCTACGTTCACTCCCAAGATTCACTTGGGTCCACACTATAATCTCTCTAGATTACAGCCGAGTTGTTTTCCAAGCTCACAACTCAAACTTGTTGTTTTACCGGGCGCACAACGAACCCAGCTGGTTTTAACTCGGGCTTACCAGCACAAAACCCTACACGTTGTTTTTCTTTGGGCTTACAACTAACCCGACACAAGCACTCCGGCTTGTAACGAGGTATACCAACCTCCACTAATTCAATCCACTGATTGAATCAGCAAACAAATAATAATGATAGTGTTTGAACAATAATGTGCTCCCCTTGAGCAAATATACAAATGAAGTACAAAATATTAAAAGGTTAGAAAAGCCTGATTGTATTTGCAGATGGTAGATGCTTGGGCTTTCTTCTTCTTCTCTTCAACTCCTCTAGAAGTGTTGAATCACGCCTCAGCTAGATTCTTGACCGTTGAAGACTTTTGGAGTTGAGATGAAACTTTTTCCTCTTTTGAAAATCCTCCGATTTGACCTTTGAAATGCTTGTGGATTTTCTTTTGGCTCTTGTGGATTGATGAGGAGTAGACAAATCTTTCACTTGGATTTCACTCCTTTTGAAACACTCTTCTTTGAGCTAAATGATTTTTCCAATATGCTCTGTTTTCCTTCTTTTCAAATGATATTCTTTTCTCTCTTTTTGATTTTTTCTTCGTTGTTTTGATTTGAAAAGAACTCCTCTATTTATAGAATTTGCAAAAATGTATCCGTTAGAGACAGGGAAAAATAGCCGTTATTCAAAAATCTTACCGTTGGGGCTGATGTGTCATCGTTAAAAATCGTGCCCAGAATTCGTGGAGTCGACTCGAGCTTTGTGGGAGTCGGCTCGAAGTCGATTACCAAAAATAGAAACATTTTAAGCATTGAAGGGTCGACTCGCGAAAATAGAAGTGTCGGCTCGCGAAAGTCGGGAGTCGACTCGAGGAAAATGGGGAGTCGACTCGAGAAGTGCTCAAAAAACATGGGTTCTGTTGTTTGAGCGGAGTCGGCTCGCACAGACAGGAGTCGGCTCGCAAGAATTCAGGGGTCGACTCTTGAAAAGCCAAGGGTCGACTCGAGAAACTCAGGCAATTTGGGGAGTCGACTCGGAAACCCATGAGTCGGCTCGGGACCGATACAAAAATCAGAAAAATGTTCTGATTGACTTTAAAATTTGTCCCAATTAAATTTAAAATATAAATTTGACTTGAATACATTAAATATGACGTTTATCATGGATTCAAGACATGTTCCAAGAATTCATCGATTGAATTATTATGTGTAAAAATTCCTTTTTGAATTCTTTTAAGCATAGAACTTGAAACTCCTTTTTCTAAATGATTCAAAGCTCATTTAATATAACCATTGATAGTTCATTCCTTTCAATTTGAATAAGCTCAAGGTTTTTGATAAATAAACACATTGTTTCTTTAAGGTACTCATGGCTTTTGGAAATCATCAAAATCAATAAAGTTGGGGCAATTATGTTTCAATAATTTCTCAACACTATGTTAATAGCTTCCGCCCAAAAGTATTTTGAGAGTTTACTTTCACATAGCATGGTACGGGCCATGTCTTCTAGAGTTCTATTTTTCCTTTCAACTACTCCATTTTGTTGAGGGGTTCTTGGTGCAGAAAAATTATGATTAATACTATTTTCATTGCAAAAACTTTCAAATAAGTGATTTTCAAATTCAGTTCCATGATCACTTCTTAGAGACACTATGGTAGTGTTTTTCTCATTTGTTACTTTCTTGAAGAATTTCAGGAATATCGAGAAAGTCTCATCTTTGTGAGCTAGAAACATTACCCAAGTGAATCTAGAGTAATCATCTACTATCACAAGACCATATTTCTTTCCTCCTAGACTTGTGGTTCTAGTTGGTCCAAAAAGGTCCATGTGAAGTAGCTCTAATGGCCTAGAAGTTGAAACAATATTTTTAGATTTAAAAGAACTTCTCGTTTGTTTTCCAAACTGACATGCATCACATATTTTGTTATTTTCAAAATCTATTTTAGGTAGTCCTTTTACTAAATCCATTCTAATTAGTTTTGAAATCAGGTGTGTGCTTGCGTGACCTAATCTTCGATGCCACAACCAACCAATCTCATTCATATTAGCATTATTAGCAACTAAGCAATGATTATTAGTAGACAAATTGTCTAAGTCAATCAAGTATACATTGCCATTTCTATTTCCAATAAAAACAATGCTATTATCAATGGGATTAGAAACTGTGCATATAGAAGATTCAAATGATACTTTAAAACCTTTGTCACATAATTGACTAATGCTAATTAAATTATGTTTCAAACCATCAACATATAAGACATTTTCAATATATGTGGAGGGAGTTATTTGAATGTTACCAAACCCCAAGATTTGGCCTTTGCCATTGTCGCCAAATATAACTACTCCTCCTCTTTTGCTTTCAAGGGTGATGAATTGATCCTTGTCACCCGTCATGTGCCTTGAGCAGCCGCTATCGAGATACCACTTTCTCTTTGATCTTTTGGCCGCAAGACACTCCTGCAAAATAATTAAGTCTTATATTTAGGTACCCAAGCTTTCTTGGGTCCTTCATGGTTAGTAGCAATAAAAACTGTTCCTTTTGGAACCCATATTTTCTTTCCTTTAATATTTAAGTTTTTATTAGGTTTTAGAATTTTACATTCATAAGATTTATGTCCTTTTTGATTACATTTAAAGCATGTAAAATTACTTTGGCCAGCACGCACAAAAATATTTTTCAGTGATTTTTATTTTCTAAAAGTGTTATACCCTAATTCGGCTTTGTCAAAAACTGCTTTTTGACTATTTAATAACATGTTCAATTTAGTTGAGCTTAAGGTAAACTTATCAACTATGTTCTTATATTTTTCAACCTCTTTCCTTAGTTTATCATTTTCATTGGAAATTAATTCTTTTTCTTTTACCAAAATTTCATTTTCAGATTTAAGTTTCTTAACTTCATTATTAAGATCTTCCTTTTCTTTAATGAAAGTTGAATTTTTATTTTTCAAAAGCTTGTATTTCTTTTTCAAAACCTTGAAATCGCCGACAAGTTCATTAAAAGCATCGAATAATTCATCAAATGCAAACTCATCGCAAGGGTTATCGGAACTTACCTCATCGTTGTCGTCCGCCATAAAACATACATTTGCGACTTCCTTTTATTCTTCTTCTTCGGAAGAAGATTCTTCGCTATCACTCCAAGTCGCCACATAAGCCTTCTTTTTCTTTTTGTAGGCTTTCTTTAATTTAGGACATTCATTCCTAAAGTGCCCCGGTTTATTACACTCATAGCAAGTCAAGGGGTATACAAGAAGGTTAGTGTGAGTGCAATAGTTTTCTTAGTACTCTATGTAGACGACATATTACTCATTGGAAACGATATTTCTACTTTGCAGAATGTCAAGACATGGTTAGGAAAATGTTTCTCAATGAAGGACTTAGGTGAAGCTGCCTATATCTTAGGGATTAATATCTATAGAGATAGATCTAGAAGAACCATTAGCCTAAGTCAGAGTACATACATTGATAAGGTGGTAAAAAGGTATAGCATGGAGAATTCCAAGAGAGGATTCTTACCAATGTCACATGGAATTAAATTGAGTAAGACTCAATGTCCTGTTTAAAGGAAGAACAGGAATGCATGAGCAAAATTTCATATGCTTCAGTGATTGGATCTATCATGTATGCCATGTTATCTACTCGACCAGATGTCGCTTATGCTTTAAGCATTACGTGTAGGTACCAGTCAGATCCAGGTGAAAGTCATTGGATCGCCGTCAAGAATATTCTCAAATACTTGAGAAGAACTAAAGATGTGTTTTTGACATATGGAGGACTAGATGGTGCGCTTGTGGTAAATGGTTACACAGATGCTAGCTTCTAAATTGATTCAAATGATTTCCAATCACAATCTGATTATGTGTTTTGTTTGAATGGAGGTGCTGTCAGCTGGAAGAGTTCCAAACAAGACACCGTTGCTGATTCTACTACAGAGGCTGAATATATTGCTGCATCGGATGCAGCTAAAGAAGCGGTTTGGATTAAGAAGTTCATTGGTAGCTTAGGAGTCGTTCCTAGCATAGCGCATCCAGTGGACCTTTATTGTGACAATACTGGCGCGATTGCATAGGCTAAGGAACCTAGATCACACCAGCAATCCAAACACATACTCAGGCGTTACCATCTCATTCGAGAGATCATCGATAGAGGAGATGTTAAGATATGCAGAATACCTACAAATGACAACATCGCAGATCCATTAACTAAGCCTCTTCCTCAGTCTAAACATGATCATCATAATAGTGCATTAGGCATTAGATTTTTATCTTGTTAGGCCTAGTGCAAGTGGGAGATTGCTGGTGATGTACCCTAGGCCATCAGGATATTTGCTATCATTTATGGTTTTATCTTTATTTAATAAACCATTTTATTTATCATGTTATTATTTATGCTCTTCTAATGTGATAAAAAGGTTTCCTTGAATAGTTTATTCTTCCTTATAACATTAAAGTATGTGACTTTAATAGTAAAACTATAAGGTGATAAAAATACTATTCTAAATTGTCCCTAATCATTCATTATATGAAATAATAATGAAGTAAGATTAGTATGTTGGTTGATTGATGATCACATTTTACTGGTCATGGATATGAGATATCAATTCAACACATAGATACATGTAAGAGTACATGTATTGGATTGACCCACCATGAGAATATCATATGGATTCTGTTATGAATACTTCTCTTCATGATGTTATTATTTTAGTCCTTTGACCTGATGACACCATGGATTCCTACATAGTAAATTTTATGTTTTGACATGGCTCTTCATCATCTTTAACCAGATGATCATAAGACTGTGATTGGATATGGAATAAACTACGTTGAGGGATATGAGTGTTCATAAAGGAATTTGTCCCTCTCATTAATTTGAGAGAGATATTTTGGGCCCTCTTGAAGAGTGAGATTGAGAAAAGTACATGGCCATGCCCAAATGAATTGATAAGAAGTTATCAGTAACATTTGGTTTATTCAGTCAAACTCTAGAATCAAGAAAAACTTGTGATTAAACAATCTATGAGAGATGTGATCTATGCCTCATGTGACAAAGGGACTAGATAATTGACATCTACTAGGTAAAGTCGGATCGATGATCTTCACTCAATTTGGGTAGACATAATGTCTTGCTAGAGACCAATTATGTCTTGTAGGCCCGAAAGGGTTTTAGTCCTACTCAACATTGAGTGAACCTACAGGGTCACACACAAGGAATGACACGTATGGGTTATGGGTTTAATTTGTATAAACCCAGTGGAAATAAATAATAATCTTCACTATTGTGTCCTTTTGGATTCCGAAACACTTAACATTAGATGTGCAGGGAATGAGAAGACATGTCCTTTTGGATTCTGAAACTCTTAACATTAGATGTGCAGAGAATGAGAAGACGTGTCTTTTTGGATTTCGAAATTAAGAGTCATATTAATGAGAATATTCTATTTTAAATAGGATATTATCATTATAAATGGACGTTGTTGCTCTCATGTAGATGCGACGACGCTTGCCGTCAACATGAGATGTGCATAGAAACACTGCGCACCATAAATACGAGAGTTTTAGTGAGATTATTTCTAAACTGATCTAGAAGAGTTCTAGAGAGTGCTAGAACACTAAGTCCCATTGCGAAGTAGTCATTCATGTGGATACCGTAGAGGAAGTTGTAGTTTCGCAGTGCCTAAAGATCTATCTCATCAAAAATAATTTTATTCATATAAGGTACGATTCTTGTTTCCTAATCAATTTAATTGAACCACATGGATCCTTCTAGGGATTTAGGTTATTTTTCGACTGCATCATTTTGGCATTAGACCCCTAAATTCCCATCACAAAACCCCTCCTAAACGGCTATATAGCCATTTTTAATGGCTATATAGCCGTTACGGGGCCGTGCCTAGCATGGCCCAGCCATGCCGTGCCAAGCACGGCCCACCATGGGCCGTGCCTAGCCCAGCATGGCCCACCATGGGCTATGCTTGGCCCAGCATGGCTCAGGCCTAGCACAGCCCATGGTTCATTTTGGGCTATGGGCCGTGTCGGATCTGAATTTTTTTTTTGCCATGCCTGGCATGTCCCATTTGTTACTGGGATATGCTAGTACGGTATGGCTAGGGGGTGGCCCGATGGGCCTCGGCCATGATGTGCATTGGGATATGCCAGTCACGGCACGGCTAGGGGGCGGCCCGACGGGCCTGGGCCATGACGTGCCAAGCACGGCTAGTGCCCAACTCTATTAGATGGTAGGTAAACTTTAAAAATGGTAACGCATGAATATTTATAACTGATATAAAAGATTATTATTGACTATAATTACAAACGATAAAATCTCATTGATAACTTATTATTAATTTTAGTTGCTGAAAGCAAATTTCATTAATAAAAGATTATTAATTTTAGTTACTAATGACAATTTCGTTAATTTTGGTCACAAAGGATAGAGTTATTTAGCATCGATTATTCTAATATTTGTTGTAGTGCCTCTTCACAGGTCAAATTCCCCTTTCATGGACATCTTGTCCTTTTATTAAGATATGACGATCTGTTATAAATACCTTTGACTTGGTTTTTTCTCGAGTGATATTTTGAATTACTATCAATGATATTAAAGCTGTTAGTGTGTGCCCTAGATCCAATCAGATTAGATGCTAGTTTGTACATATTTCATTATGAATGCAAATCAAATTTATTGGTTTCTTTATCTATCCAAGTTTTTTTTATAAATATATTTGGATATATTTTACCTTTGAGATAAAGCCAAAAAGAATGTAAATTGTGCACATAAAATTTATAATAGAGATTACAAATTGAGAGATCCAAAATTGCATATTATGGTTAGATTCTTTAAATTTTTCTAGTCGATGCGTAGACAGGATGATCATGGTTTGAGATCCAAAAAATAGATTTAACCATATCATTATTTGATCCTATGATCCCATAATTGGTCTAATCAATTGGGCTTAACTACATTGGTGTCCAAAAAAGTGCGATCATGGTTTTTAATTGCTCTGTTCGCTACCTGAAAAAGCCCATTCAATGAGATCGAAGGGTATGCTAAATTAGAAGTGTCTCACCTTCACTTTTTCTTCCTTATCCTTCTCTGGGTCTACATCTATTACATAACTCTTGATCTTGGGGACCTTTTCTTGCTGTGTGCTAGCAAAAGTAGACAGTAACTAGTGAGACTTTGATGGTGATGTAGGTGGCATAAACCTCATCCTCTATTGAAGCTTCCCTTGGGACTGCAGCACTCCCTGCATAATAATCATGGGAACATGTAGGATTTAATAGTGCATGCATATCCAAAGTCAAGCAACAATACAGGTATACAGCAAACGGCCCTAAATTAATAAAAGTTGAATCATTCTAATGGTTTTCTGCTAATAACCAATAAAATGCCAATTGAAATCCCCTTCTAGATGCTGACAGCAGAGTTATTTGACATCAAAAATACCTTATGTTTAAGGAAGAGGTGTGTCTCCCCATGCTGTGCCTCTTGCACTGTATCAATAGCTTCATTTCCAATAAGCAACTGAATGCTTCCATCTTTCCATCGAACAAAACGAGCATTGCTTTCACACTACAATAGAGGGAAAAGAAGAGGGAAAAGAATGTATTCTCAATTCACTACAAGAAAAGAGCATAATAGTGAGAAAAATTTCCATCACTATTTCGTCACAAACTGGGTTTAGTGACGGATTAATGATGAAAATCTTATTGTCACTATTTTTGTCGTCACTAAATTTAGTGACGGAAAGAGGTCCATCACAAAATAATAGTGACGAATTTGTGACAAATATTCCATCAAAAATTTGTGATGGAACATATTTTTCGTCACTAAATTATGATGGATTTGTGATGAAATATTTCTTCAAAAATTTGTGATGAAATATATTTTTCATCACTAAATTGTGACGGATTAATGACGAACTATCCGTCACGCATTATTCCGTCACTATTCCATCACTATTCCATCATAATTTAGTAACAGATTGTTGACAAAAATTTAGTCACTAAAACTTTCGTTACTAGTCCGTCACTAATAGCTCCATCACTATGCCATGACAGATTAATAATGAAAGAATCCATCAGTCATTCATTATTATTCGATCACTAATCAATCACTAATATTTTTGTCACTAATCCATCACTATTATTTTCTATAAAAAATCCATCACTAATCCATCATTAACCTAATAAAATTTCATCTTTTATTCTTATAAATTTAAAATTATTTTTAAATTATAATATATTTAATGCATTCTAATAAAATTTATAGATAAAAATTCAAATTTAAGAATAAAAATGTATTTCATAAAATAAGATAAATATATCTGTATACATCAACAATACTAATGTTTTATACAATTGACATCAAATTATTAAGTTTAAGATAAGTAAAAGAGACAACTTGTAATGATCAAACTATTAACGCTGGCATGGGCCATGTCACAGCTTGGATGGATTTTCTTCTCCTTCATCACCTTTTACATCTCCAATCTCCTCATTTTTGCTGTTGCAGCACAGCTCTCCTGAAACATAAATTTTAAAGTCTGTTGTCTTTGCATGCAGGTGGAGCACAGTTTAGGTTTTGCGGACTCTGTCAATATGTCAACTTATTTGGAGTTGTCATTGGCTACACCATCACAGCATCCATAAGTGCAGCGTAAGCTCTTGTGCCTTCTTCTCCACCAAGGTCATAGCATTCTAAAGCCTTCCCAAGATGCATCCTTCATCCCTTCCCTAAAACCAAAAGATACACATGTAAAACTAAACATGCAAAAGTTGATTGTTCTTATCTTTAGGATGTTTGCATCAGTCTCACCTGAAAAATGTACTGCAGTAAAGCCAATGGTGAGAGACACCAATACCAGTAAAGGACCAAGAATTCTATTCTTCTTAAAGGAATGACGTAGAGCTGCAGCTTGACCTAAATTAAAATGCATGGGAACAAAGGTTGTTGCAGAAACCAGACCAAAATACATCAATAGGTGCTGAAACTCATCGACGAGAAGGATCCATTGCTGACCAACCACTTGTTCTTCCTTCCTCACCACCTGAAACATTTTCAAAAGATAAATTAGCACTTGGTAAGTAACATGAGTATGAAAATGATTCATTCAGCAAGAAGCAACACAACTATATCAAAAAATAATACAAAAGATTTGTCATACAGTGGTCCTGATTATGCTATGAACTTGAGTATAAGAGTTGGGTCTGGATGATATGGGAACTAGGTAGTTCAGCAAATATGGTATAGTAGTTTGGGAGAAGAGGATGTCATCAATTTTGATTACAAGGCAACATAAAACCCAGCTCAAAAGGTAAAAAAATTATACCACCCAGTTGAAGTAGGACGTGCATCATACCTAGCAGACTAGCAATGGTAAAATGATGTGATTATTTTCCTGGATAGCATGGCCTATGTGGTAGAACCTCAGCATGAGACCTTCTGGGTAACGAGTTGTATTTATGTAGGGAAGACAATAAGTTGTTCTACTCATGCTGTCTACAAACAAAAGATAAAATTGCACATTGGTTGCAAGAAGTGTACCTCCAAAGTAGGAGTCACATCACAACTGGACTACATCCCAGCGCCATATTGAACCATCCTCACAACAGCTAAGAATGGTGCTGCAGTAGAAAGACAAGATTCAGAGATCCTCATGGTCATACCAATAATTATACATTAAAGAAAGGGAGAATCTATGTCCTCAAAATTTGATTGAAGCATAACGTGGATGTGACTGAAGTACCTTCCATCAAAGGACATAGCCATCTGCCTTATGGGAGAGATTTGCATTGAGCATGAGCTAATCTGTAACAGAGTGCCTTTTAGAAAAAAGTCACCATGCATGATGGGAAGAGAGACAGCAATAAAATGAGAGATTGTGATAAAATTATAAAGTAAGAAATCATTATAACCTCGCTATGAGAACAGGTGGGCTGGACTGAAGCTCCCAAACATAAATCTTTCCTTCCCGATTTCCTGCTCAGATGAAGCTGATATCAGTTCATGATTTCAAGATCATTGAAACTGTCGAATGGAAAACATTTGATAAAGAGAAATACTTTGATATAATCAGTTGATATAGTATGTATTATATTGATGCTTTTTATTTTTGCAAAGTCCTATTCTTTGTTTAGAAAACAGGAGTTTCTCGACGAACAAGATTGGATTCCAAATCACTATGAAATTGGAGCTGTTAGATAAGGAAATTTGTGGACTCATTCTCTCTTCTTTTGGAACCTGTTCATGAAGGATGAGAGAAGGCATTTCTTGATTCGTAACAGAAATTCTTCTTAGAAACTTAAAGGAAGAAATTAAGGGTCCCTTTTTATTTCAAGATAGCCAGATGATGTGGAAACTTGATGCTCCTAACTACATTTCCTTCCAAGATTCTCATCTAAAGTGGAGTACTTGGTTTTCACAGGGACAAACAAAGACTAAAAGGATAATGCCATAAGCTTCAGTTTCAATATTCTCATCCCAAAAAGAAAGGTTCAGATGGAAGATTATTGTTTGGTTTCTCTTGCATCCAGCGCACACAAAATGACATCGAATCCCTCTTGACAATTCTTGTACAGCTTTTACTGCACAGAAGGAACTTTCATTGAGATTTGCTCCTTCAATTTCATTTTTTTGGAAAAAAAGGAAGTATAATATCTGAACTCAATAAGTGGTGCAGGCACAAGAACTAGAGCACAAGCTATAAAGAAAGACAACACCCAGATCCTTTTCTGAGCTTTCCCTGTAAAGTGAACAAATGACATGACTCAGTCGAAAATTCGCAACAAAGAAGTCTTAATGAAATAAGTTTCAATGCATACCTAATATGCTGATGATGGAAAACTGGAGGTAGCAACACTGGTGGCATGCATAAACTACTACTCATGGACATGATCTGTGTTGAAAGAAGAAGAAGAACAGAAAATTTTCAGCAAGGGAATCGATCACATTGGAAAGAATATAACAAGTAGAACCTTCATGACCAAAAAGCATTTACCTGAACTTGCATCTGAAGTGCTTTCAGATACTCAATAGCCTCTTCAAGCATCGAAGCTTTGTCCAACTTCAAAATCATGTGATTCCAAAACGAGGCAAACTCTTTCATGTCAGCTACTGCAAGACTATAATGCAAGTACACCTCCCAACATCCAGAGGCAGTGGCCTACACAACAATGATCTGAAACCACCACCATAGCTTGTATCTTAATGCATTAATTACAAACTTTTAATCTACAAGACGTCCTGACCACCGTCTCATATAAATTAAGAAGAGGAGGAAAGACCTGTTAGGAAGAGTAGACCAAGATGAAGCAGGGGCAGATTCCGAGTCCGAGAACTCCCACATCTCGAAGACAACGTTGACAGTGGCTCCCATGGCCTGGGGCTCAACAGAGTCGAATCGAGCTCGCTCTGCTTCTATCTTTTCTCAATTTACAGTTAAAAAAATCCCATGAAAATCTGGCTGTAAAAGCCCCACCAGACCCAAGTCCCACTCAAAATTCCACGAGCCCACTAGAAACAAATGCTAAAACACAGTGAACACATCAAAACAAACCGAACAAACAAGAAATTCCCGTCCAATCATAGCTCCCAGCTCTGAATCTCCAATTCCATTACGAATTGAGGACGACACCCCACTTGGATTTCCAATCAGAAAAAAAAAACAAGATAAAATCCAGCGGACCCGATTCCCATCAAAATTATTTCTTCGAACAAGCCATCAGCAATTAAGTGCATCACATTTTCAGCGACAAAAACGAAATCGATTCACCAACCCCATAATATCAAGAAAACAAAACTTGAATCAAACGAGAGTGAGATCATAGGCGAACAAGGAGTTGTACGATTTTAAAGGGAGCGAAGGGAGATTGTTTTAGAGTGGGTACCCATAATTTCAATCAAAAATTTACTAGTCTATCATACCAAGCTCTAGGTGCTTGTTTCAAACCATATAAAGCTTTGTGCAATTTAAAAACGTGATTTGGAAATTCATGATCTTCAAATCCCGGTGGTTGTTCAACAAATACTTCTTCATTTATTAATCCATTTAAAAATACACTTTTGACATCCATTTGAAATAAATTAAAGTTCATGTGACATGCAAATGCAAGTAATAGCCTAATGGCTTCTAATCTAGCTACAGGTGCAAAGGTTTCATCAAAATCAATACCTTCTTCTTGATTATATCCTTTTGCAACTAATCTAGCTTTGTTTCTAATTACTATGCCATTTTCATCTAGTTTATTTCTAAAAACCCATTTTGATCCTATAACAGAATGATCTTTAGGTCTTTCCACTAATGTCCATACATTATTTCTAGTGAATTGGTTTAATTCTTCTTGCATAGCTAACATCCAATTATTATCTTTTTCAGCTTCTTCAATGGTTTTAGGTTCAATTTGAGAAACAAATGCAAGGTGATTACTAATATTTCTCATAGATGATCTAGTTCTTATTCCTTGAGATGGATCACCTATAATCAATTCCTTGGGATGACTATAAGCGTATCTCCAATCTCTTGGTAGATCTACATCATTATGATTAGTATTAATAACATCAGCATTAGGCGAATCATTATCTTTAGCTTCTTGTTCATGATCTGAAGATACATCAATATTAAGTTTTTCAAGATTGTTTTCGAGAATGTTTGTATCTTCCTCATCATCAATCCTTTTGGAACTTGATGCTAAAGATTCATCAAAAACTACATGAATAGATTCTTCAAAATTAAACTTCCTTTATTGAACACTCTATATGCCTTACTAGTTGTTGAATAACCTAAGAATATTCCTTCATCAGATTTTGCATCAAATTTACCTAAGTTATTTTTGCCATTATTATGAATAAAACATTTACAACCAAATGCATGAAAATATTTAATATTGGGTTTTCTATCATGCCATAATTCATAAGGTGTTTTCTTTAAAATAGGTCTTATTAATGCTCTATTTAGGATGTAATATGCTGTGTTAATAGCTTCCGCCCAAAAGTATTTTGAGAGTTTACTTTCACATAGCATGGTACGGGCCATGTCTTCTAGAGTTCTATTTTTCCTTTCAACTACTCCATTTTGTTGAGGGGTTCTTGGTGCAGAAAAATTATGATTAATACTATTTTCATTGCAAAAACTTTCAAATAAGTGATTTTCAAATTCAGTTCCATGATCACTTCTTAGAGACACTATGGTAGTGTTTTTCTCATTTGTTACTTTCTTGAAGAATTTCAGGAATATTGAGAAAGTCTCATCTTTGTGAGCTAAAAACATTACCCAAGTGAATCTAGAGTAATCATCTACTATCACAAGACCATATTTCTTTCCTCCTAGACTTGTAGTTCTAGTTGGTCCAAAAAGGTCCATGTGAAGTAGCTCTAATGGCCTAGAAGTTGAAACAACATTTTTAGATTTAAAAGAACTTCTCGTTTGTTTTCCAAACTGACATGCATCACATATTTTGTTATTTTTAAAATCTATTTTAGGTAGTCCTTTTACTAAATCCATTCTAATTAGTTTTGAAATCAGGTGTGTGCTTGCGTGACCTAATCTTCGATGCCACAACCAACCAATCTCATTCATATTAGCATTATTAGCAACTAAGCAATAATTATTAGTAGACAAATTGTCTAAGTCAATCAAGTATACATTGCCATTTCTATTTCCAATAAAAACAATGCTATTATCAATGGGATTAGAAACTGTGCATAGAAGATTCAAATGATACTTTAAAACCTTTGTCACATAATTGACTAATGCTAATTAAATTATGTTTCAAACCATCAACATATAATACATTTCAATATATGTGGAGGGAGTTATTTGAATGTTACCAAACCCCAAGATTTGGCCTTTGCCATTGTCGCCAAATGTAACTACTCCTCCTCTTTTGCTTTCAAGGGTGATGAATTGATCCTTGTCACCCGTCATGTGCCTTGAGCAGCCGCTATCAAGATACCACTTTCTCTTTGATCTTTTGGCCGCAAGACACTCCTGCAAAAATAATTAAGTCTTATATTTAGGTACCCAAGCTTTCTTGGGTCCTTCATGGTTAGTAGCAATAAAAATTGTTCCTTTTGGAACCCATATTTTCTTTCCTTTAATATTTAAGTTTTTATTAGGTTTTAGAATTTTACATTCATAAGATTTATGTCCTTTTTGATTACATTTAAAGCATGTAAAATTACTTTGGCCAGCACGCACAAAAATATTTTTCAGTGATTTTTATTTTCTAAAAGTGTTATACCCTAATCCGGCTTTGTCAAAAACTTTTTGACTATTTAATAACATGTTCAATTTAGTTGAGCTTAAGGTAAACTTATCAACTATGTTCTTATATTTTTCAACTCTTTCCTTAGTTTATCATTTTCATTGGAAATTAATTCTTTTCTTTTACCAAAATTTCATTTTCAGATTTAAGTTTCTTAACTTCATTATTAAGATCTTCCTTTTCTTTAATGAAAGTTGAATTTTTATTTTTCAAAAGCTTGTATTTCTTTTTCAAAACCTTGAAATCGCCGACAAGTTCATTAAAAGCATCAAATAATTCATCAAATGCAAACTCATCGCAAGGATTATCGGAACTTACCTCATCGTTATCGTCCGCCATAAAACATACATTTGCGACTTTCTTTTGTTCTTCTTCTTCGGAAGAAGATTCTTCGCTATCACTCCAAGTCGCCACATAAGCCTTCTTTTTCTTTTTGTAGGCTTTCTTTAATTTAGGATATTCATTCCTAAAGTGCCCCGGTTTATTACACTCATAGCAAGTCAAGGGGTCTTTCTCTTTTTCTTTGTCCTTGTCCTTGTTCTTATCCTTTTCTCCTTCCCACTTTGCTCCAAATTTCTTCTTGTGGAAGGGTTTCTTTCTCCTCATGAATCTTTTAAACTTTTTAGCTAAGAGAGCAGTCTCTTCATCATCATCATCATCATCATCGCTGCTGCTCTCTTCTTTTTGCAGCTTTGAGGGCAATCACTTTCTTCTTCTTTGTGTCCTCCTCTACGTGCTGCTTCATTGTCAACTCATGGGTCATAAGTGATCCTAGAAGCTCCTCTAAGGGTAGAGTGTTGAGGTCCTTTGCTTCTTGGATTGCTGTCATTTTGGCTTCCCATGATCTTGGTAGTGACCTAAGAATTTTTCGAACAAGTTCTGAGTTAGTATATGTCTTACCAAGACTTTTTAAACCATTACAATATCTATAAATCTAGTATACATGCATGCAATGGTTTCAGATTGTTCCATGCTAAACAACTCATATTTATGAACAAGAATATTAATTTTAGATTCTTTTACTTGGTTGGTACCCTCATGGGTAACCCTAATCTATCCCAAATCTCCTTTGCGGAATTACATGTGGAGATTCTATTAAATTCATTTGCATCTAAAGAGCAATATAAAAATTCATGGCTTTAGCATTAAGCTGTGCCATCTTCCTATCATTATCATTCCAGTCCTTTCGGGCTTAGGAACAATAGTCATCAATAACATGTGTGGGTGTACTAGGTCCATTAATTATAACACCCCATAGTTCATAGTTAGAAGCTTGAATGAATATCCTCATTCTAGCTTTCCAATATGAATAATTTGAACATTAAACAGTGGAGGTCTATTCGTAGAATGACCTTCAGCAAATGATCCAACTTGAGCTGCCATTTGGATCTTTAGCTCTTGATCGTGTGATCAAAATCTAATGAGCACTAGCTCTGATACCAATTGTTGGCCCAGATGACAACCCAAGAGGGGGGGGGGGTGAATTGGGTTCTTTAAAAATTTAAACCTTTTGAAATATTTGTTTGCTTAGTGTGAGTGAAAGTGAATGCAGATGCAAAAACAAAATACAATCAATAAGATAGAGATAGAGATAGAGATAAAGGAGACACGGCAAACACAAAGATTTTATAGTGGTTCGGTGTATCCAACACCTACGTCCACTCCCAAGATTCACTTGGGTCCACACTATAATCTTCCTTGATTACAGCCGAGTTGTTTTACAAGCTCACAACTCAAACTTGTTATTTTCCCGGGATCACAACGAACCCAGCCGTTTTCCGGGCTCACCAGCACAAAAACCCTAACACAAGCTATACCAAGCTTGTACCGAGGTAAGACTACCTCCACTAGTTCAATTCCCTAGATTGAACTAGACACAAACAAAAGAATATTATTTTTCAAGTACACAGCTCCTCAATGAGCAAATAATAAAGTAAATAAATAAGGTTTAGAAAAGCCTGATTTGTAGTTGGTTGGCTTTTGAGCTTTTCTTCTTTTCTTCTTCTCCTTGCTAGATTGAATCAAGCCTCAGCTCCGATTCTTCACAGTTGAAGCAGTTGAGAAGGATTGAAAAGCAAGAAACTGATCCTCTTTCTCCAATTTGGGAAATCCACCAAAACTTTGATTTGAATGCCTTGGATTCCTCTTGAGCTTTTTGGAGTGGAGTGGATTTGAGCTAGAAGGTTTTTCTCTTGAGATTCAGGCTCTCTTTTTTGGATTTTTGAATTGGGATTTCTCTATTTCCGTTTTTCTTCTTTGTTTTTCCCTTCTTGTTTTTGAATGATAGTCTTCCCTTTTTATAGATTTCTTTCAAACCACTTTTGGAAGAAAACTATCCGTTGGAGTGTACCTTGCAACAAAATATATCCGTTAGAAATAAAGTAAAATAGAAATATTACCGTTAGAGCTGATCTGACAATTTGATTTTTCGTTCCAGGTGGGTTGGAGTCGACTCTAACTTTTCTGGAGTTGGCTCTAACTCGAAACACTTTAATCCGTTAATTCTGGAGTCGTCTCTGACTTTTCTGGGGTCGACAAGAAATTTTTCTGGAGTCGACTCTAACAGACCCGGAGTCGACTCTAAGTCGGGGCCAAAAAAATCAACATTCTATCTTTTCTGTTGGAGTCGGCTCTAACAGTCTCGGAGTTGACTCTAACTTCCGTGCCAGATACTGGAGTTGGCTCTGTG
Source organism: Calamus simplicifolius (assembly GCA_900491605.1). Lineage (NCBI taxonomy): Eukaryota > Viridiplantae > Streptophyta > Magnoliopsida > Arecales > Arecaceae > Calamus > Calamus simplicifolius. The sequence goes on from UESW01004039.1 coordinate 506,679, forward strand.
ATTCTCGGAGTCGACTCTAATGTCTGCAATCTTACCTAGACATTAGATTCGATTCAGAACAAGATTTAACTCCTGATTTTGATCATTCAATCGACTTATAATCTAAAAAACTTAATCAAAATCATTAGAGCCTTCAATTGTTATATTCAAATAGTTTTGTTAATCATCAAAATCATCAATTGGGTCAATAGGATCGATCGCAACCATCGGATCATCGCCGACTGGGATCGATCATGGCTTGGATCGATCGCAACCATCGGATCATCGCCGACCGGGATCGATCATGGCTTGGATCGATTGCAACCGTCGAATCGTCGCCGATCCGATCAATCACCACGGTCCGAGATAGGTCATCGCCGACCGGGATTGATCATGTCTTGGATCGATCAACAACCTCGAATCGTCACCAACCGGGATCGATCATGGCTTGGATCGATCGCAACTGTCGGATCATCGCCGACCGAGATCGATCATGGCTTCGATCGAACGCAACTGTCGGATCGTCGCCGATCCGATCGATTGCCACAGTCCGAGAGAGGTCGTCGCCGACTGGCTATTTTGTAAATGGGTATAAATTTCAGATTGAACGATTAGCAGCTTCAAGAGGCACGCAGAACTGGGGCGTGTGTGTAAAAGGAGAAAGTGTTGGAGCAAATATGCAGGATTATTATGGAAAGTTAGTAGAGGTGGTTGAAGTTGAATATCCCGGTTGGCCTATGAAACGAACCGTATTGTTTCGTTGTGATTGGTTCGATCCGATAGTTCCTGTGGGCAAAAGGGTTCATAACGACTATAATTTGGTTGAAGTGAACCATCGACGAAGATTGCAGAAATATGACCCATTCATCCTTGCATCCCAAGCTCAGCAAGTCTTTTACTGCGGATATCCAAGTTTGCGCAACGACAAGCGAGATTGGTGGGCCGTTTCTAAAAATCGTCCCACGTTCAACAATCGTATTAGAGGAGAGTTCATCAAGTCAATCAGCCGAGTGCCCTGCATTTCAAGAGGATGAGATGGAAATGCATGCAATTGAGGACGACACAAGGGCTCCTGAAACATCACTTAGAGATCCAAATGGTGATGTCCAAGAAATTGCGGATGCAAATGTTCGGTTTCCTTCCGATGATAATGAAACTGATTCGCAATCCGATACGGCATCGGATGTTGAACCAACATTTCACGAAACAAATGACACCGATTAAACATAGAGGTTTTTTAAAATTTAACTTTTTTTTATAAGTGTTAAATTTTTACATAGTCAATCATTAATCGTAATTTAATTGTGTGAATCTTTAGTATTTTCAGTATGACGGGCAGAGGTAGATCTACCGACGACAGACGGAGTGAGCAGGGACGTAGCCCTGCTGCATCAGATCACATGAGCGTCGGAGATGGAGAGTTTGGATCTCCAGCAGAGGCGCAGCCTTCGATCTCTCCAGCAGTATTACCATCAGCCGATCGGCACAGACCTCCGAGAGTTCTTCCACCATCGGCCGCACCGTACTTCGACTTGATGCTCAGGGGCTGTAAGTATATACTAATTAAAAATATATGTTTATGTTTTTAAGTCAATTACTTATAAACATATTTTTTTAACAGATTCATTGAGCAGCATCATGTATCCAGCCACATCAGCGCCGTATTTCAGAGGCGTGCAGATCCCAGTGGCTACGATTGGCGCCACGTATCTCCAGCCACGAGGGAGTTTTATTTTTCTGAGTTTCAGGTAAACTTATTAAATACAATTTATCAGTGATATAAAATTTCTTAAATCTTAATAAATTCAGAAACTAACTGTTTATTTTAATGCAGAAAAAGTTTACGTGGGATCCTGCCAGCCATGATGCCATTAGGGCAGCATGGGAGGCTCTGACGGGACGCCGATACTCCGACATGCTTCATCGTTGGAGGTCATCGGGTCAGCGTCCTGCGCACGTGCCAGAGGGTATTTGGCACGAGTGGCAGCAGGCCTGGAGTCCGATGGCTGGCGCAGGAGGTCCGCATCAGCCAGCACGAACCGCCGATCTGAGAAGGGCGGTCCTGGCACGGGTCTCTCCCGCCATACTTCGGGCTCCATTTCGATTCAGGAGCACAGACGGCGTATGGTAAGAAAACATAAATATTTTAATTACTATTTTAGTTATTTACAAATATTTGTATTAATATCATTTTTTTATTGTTATAGTCTGAGCAGGAGGGCGGAGATCCTGGTGAGTTTCGTCTATTCAGGGCGACACACACCAGGAGGGACGGTTCCTGGGTCGACACGCGATCACGGGAGGTTGCGGTAAGAAATTAGATTTATGTAGTATCTGTTTAATTTCTAAAATTTTATTTCGAGAAATTTATTAACTCATTTATTATTGATTTCATAATTTAAAGACACGAGTCGAGGAGCTTCGCTCCCAGGCATCGCAGGTCGACTCTACTGATGGGGAGACGCCCGTCGAACTCTCAGCAGAGGAGAGTCGGCGTGTGTTTTTGGAGGCTGTTGGTGCCCAGCCACGAGACCGCAGGGTCTATGGTCTGGGCACTAGAGCTTCTACATATTTTTTCCATCAGGCCTCCAGCTCGCGAGTTTCTGGTGATATTCCTCCGAGCGTTTAGACGACCTTCGGAGATCTATTGCAGAGGAGGTTCGGTAGGAGGTCGAGCAGGATTTTGAGGATCGTATGCGAGGCCGGGATCAGGAGATTGCAGACATGCGAGATGAGATGCATCATTTGCGGGATATGGTTAGCCGCTTGTCGCGGAGTCTCAGCCTCCACAGCCTCCACGTGATCGCTCAGATTCTTGATGTATTTTTTTTCTTTTTATATGTTGTACATGAAAACTTCAAAATTTTAATATATTATTATTTTTGTAAATTGAATGATTATTGTTTGGATCAATATGAGTGAAGAATGTTTCGATCAATATTTAATGTAATGAAATTGTATTAACCGTTTTAATTTTTAAATTTTTATTTTTTTTTTAAAAAAATTTATTTAGCGATGCATTAGCGACTGCAATTGCATCGCTAATATTTTTAAAATATTATTATTAAATATTACGACGCAATGAGCTGGCATCGCAATATTTTAAAAAAAATTAATTAGCGACGCATTAGCGACTCTAATTGCATCGCTAATATTTTCATAATATTACTATTAAATATTGCGACGCAACGATCTGGCATCGCAATATTTTTTTAAAAAATTTAATTAGGGACGCATTAGCGACTAAAATTGCGTCGCTAATATATCTAAAATATTATTAATAAATATTGCGACGCAGTGACCTGGCGTCGCAATATTTTAAAAAAATTTTATTAGCGATGCATTAGCAACTAATATTGCGTCGCTATTATATTTAAAATATTATTATTAAATATTACGATGCAGCTAAATGCATCGCAATTGAATACATCGTAATATTTAATATTAATATTTAAAATATTAAAATTTAGTTTTAAATTTAGCGATGCATTTTGGTGCGTCGCAATATTGCGACGCATCTCTGCGTCGCAGAGAGTCACTGTTTTGCGACGCAATTGCGATAAATTATGGTTGCGATGATATTCTCAGCGACGCAGTCATTGCGTCGCTAATGCGTCGCAATAGCATGTTTAGCAACGCATTAGCGACGCATTTGGGCGTCGCATTTTTTTTTTTCTTGTAGTGCTTCTAGATTAGGAGACATTCAATTTTATAACTCATAGTTTTTCTAGAACATTATGTTATTGTTTAACATAGTTTTAATCTCGTAATTATGTCCCTACAATTAAATTTTGTAACTTATATTTATCAGTTGTTCGAGTTAATTGATTTTATAACTTTTGTTTTTCAAATATTCTTCTAATCCGCAACTTACCATAAATAGAGTAAAAGTGCTTTTATTTAATTATATAAAATGTATTTTTTTAGAGTTTTAATCTTAGAAGCTCTTGTTTTGGTGCCTCGTTGATTAGGGGAACGCTGGCTAATGTTTATTCACATAAATTATTGTGCCGATAAAGATAAAATAGTTTAGTAGGAAAAAAATTATTATTTTTTTTTAAAAAAATGGATAGCTGATGTGATTGATAAGATAAGTAAAAAATATGAATTTATTTTTTAATTATATTATTAAATTTAAATATTAAAACTATCGATTTTAAATTAAAAATAAAATAAGATAAATAAACTATATGTATTAAATTTAAAAATTAATTTAAAAACTATTCTAAAAAAATCTAGTTATGGAGATATGCTTTAAAGCAAAAATTAAGGTAAAATAGCATTAAAAATTTTTAATGCCAATAACCTAATACAATGAAAATCTTCTACCAAAAAGAATTTGATGGCAAGGAATGCCGATGCATCAATTATCAATTTATTTATTTTTATTTTTAAATATTACTATATTTATTTGTTTATTGTGCATAGATATACAATAAATATATAAAATTTATATAATTTGATACAATAGGATTTAGTCTTGCACGCAGCTTGCTTAAGAATACGACTCCCCTAAAATTAGTTAAAAACATAAAAGTACAAAATGATTGATCAAAAATTTATATAAGTTAGAATTAAAAAATATTTATATAAATTTATAAAAAATACATATATTTAGCATTAGAAATAAAGAATATATTTATAAAATTTAATAAGACACTAAAATTATATCCTACTCAACATCTTAACATTCCCATCTTCTTAGAAATATTAAATAAAATAAATAACGGTTAGTTGAAATAAATTTATAAATAAATTTCTTAATTTTGTGCAGAGCTAAAAGATTGGCTGGTTTTATAGAAGTGGTGTCATGTGGGCAGCACGCAAGATTAGGTTTCGTATCACATTTCCAAAATGCTTGAACGGTGTAAACTAAAATTGAAAACTATTTATATCAATTTACAAAAAAGAATTCATATATCTAGTATTGAAAATAAAGAGCAGAAAACTTTAAAATTCTATCCTGCTCAACAACTTCGCTTTCTAATCTTCTTAGAAATTTTGAATAATACAAACAAACAAATAAATAAATAGAACATCAAAGATTGCAGGATTTTTGGATGCCGGGATTTTGAGCTCAAGTTAGCGAGCTTCGTGGGCTGGTTTTGGGCTTTTTTTTTTACATGATTTTTTTAAAAAAAAGTCATTGTGCACTCGATGCAGGTCGCAATGCATTACCGTGTTCGACGATCGGCGCACCGCTTCTTGGTGCAGCTACCACAGCAGGAGCAAGACTTTTCCTTTTTCTTTTATTTGGGTTTGCATTGACAAGCGTTTAGCGAGTGTAAACATCTTGGCAGCAACGCAAAACAAAATGCTTTTTTACAAACTTCCTTTGTGTTCATTCAATTGACAGTCCCGTGCACATAAGGGTCGTGTCTTTCTGCCTGTTCCTTCCAAAAGATTGAAGAAACTAAAACTTAAAAAGACAAAAGTACATTTGGAGATTTGCAAACTAATTTTACCCTACCCACAACGCTGCCATCAGACTTTCGACTTGCATTTGGAGGACAGACCTTCTATCTTGATTAAGGCTCCAACGAAACGTTTCAAGTCGCTCAGGTCTCTGAGAAGTCTTAGCATGGTCATCCAGCTCCTGGTTCGCAATCTGCGCTGCATGAGCCACTACAACAAATTTCTGCTATCCCGACGTTAAAAATATTATTTGCCGACGCTTAAAAGCGTTGGAAAATATTGTCCTGATGCTTTTACAAGCGTCGAAAAAGCAGGAGTGGAGACAAAAAATCCCGACGCTTTTAAAAAGCGTCGGAACGCCTCAACGCTTTAAAGCATCGGCAAATCTTAATTTTATCGGCGCTTTAAAGCGTCGATAATATTTTTAAAAGAAAATAATAATAAATTTTCTGACGCTTTAAAGCGTCGACAAATTTGTTATTTTTTTTTTTAAAAAATAACAAGCCCAAAAGGGCAGGGGTCGTCTGAAGAATATGCAGCGGCTTCTTGAGAATGATGCCGAGGCTCCACTAGTCGTCGGTGAAATCATGGCTGTCCCACCGGATAATCTCCGACGCCATATACTCCTCCGTTCCTATGAACAAGTTTGACTTTCCCGAAGTTGATGATAGGGTCGACTTGCTGCCGGCGGACGATGAGTCCTTCGGTGAGTCGGTGCGCTCCCTTAATTTTCATAGCTTATCCTTTGGAACCGCGTCTTAAAGAAAGAGCAAGGAGAAACTTGAACAAATTGACAAGCTAACTTTGAAAGTGATCGAGATCGGCCCAGGATTCTAGTGAGATAACAACAAAAAAGATAAAAAGATTATTCTAAACTTACTAAGCTCAGGTGTACCCACAAATCCAAATAGCAATCGATATCATTAGTTGAGCCATCAAACTGGACTCCCTTTATTTTCTTCAACTTAGTTGATGAGAACCGATCGGCTCCTCACGACACGCCGGAATTTCAGAGGAAGCAGAGTGGAAGCGCTTCTTCTTTCTGCGAGGTGGCGATGGGAGAGGATCGCGGTGGCGGTGGCGGTGGAGGTCAGATTTCTCTGGGTAGTTTACCACGATCTTGCCGGGAGCTTGCGGAGAGGTCAAAGTCGATGAGCATCAGATGGCCGTTTTCGTGGATCAAAACATTCTCGGGCTTCAGATCTCTGTAGACGATCCCCAATCCGTGCAGGTACTCAAGCGCGAGCACCATCTCCGCCGCGTAGAATCTAAGGGAGATCAAAAAGAGCACCAGATTTAATTTAAGAATTTGGAAAATTTTCCGAAAAAATTGGATATATTTGAAGACTGGGAGATGGAGAGTGGGGAATCTCACCGGATGACATCGTCGGGAAAACATCTGCTCCATCTGGCGCCAGCGGAGAGTATTGAGATCGCCACCGGAGCAATGCGGGATGACGAAGGCGACGATCTTTCTGGGTTGGAATTAGAATCTTTTAACTTTGACAAGATGGAAAAGTGTTAATCAAAGCATCTAATCTTCAAGAAAGCATCCACGGAAAATAATAATAATAATAATAATAAATGGGTACCCGCGATCGGCCGGATTCGGTGGCATCGTCCGTTTTCAACCTTCAATGCTGCAAAATAAAACCCTCCCTGCTCAAGTGTCGTTCTCATTACCATAACTCCCTCAGGTGGTGATGGCAGACCAACTGCCGCCGTCGCCACTGGACTTCGGCGACTGATGAGGGCCGTCGCCATCCTTGGCCATGGTTCCAAGGGCATCGTCTTCCTCGTCCACATCCCATCCCTCCCCCAAGCTACGAAGCTCTGGTGACAGAGCTTTGACCGAGATCAACTCCAAGCGGGGTATCGAAGCTTCGGCCAAAGAAAAGAAATATGAGAAGAGGGATGAGGAGAGGGAAAGAGGAGGAAGAACGAAAGAGAGGGAAGAAAGATAGGAATGGGTTTTCAAATGGGACGGTCGTTGTAGTCGCCGCCGGAGGCCTGGTAAGCCTGGAAGAAATCATCCATGGCAAAAACAGGGCCGAGGAGGGGGAGGAGGCAAGTTTGATTTATGTTTTGATCTTCCGAAATTTTTTGGCGGTTGCTTAAAAATTAAAAAAGAAGTCGTGGCGGGATGTAAAAAAATACATTACCAACGCTTAAAAGCATCGGCATCAGAAATCGAGCACCCGACGCTTCGAAGCGTCGTTAAAACTCATTATCTTTCGACGCTTTCCAAAAGCGTCAACCTGATTCGAAAACTTCCAACGCTACAATGTAGCGTCGGAAAAAAAATGTCGTTATTCATCCATTTTTGTGTAGTGAGCCATTTAGGTACGGGTGGTATGGAACGAGACTAAAGTAGAATGGGGATCAATGGTGAAAGTTGCTTGGAATAATATTTGCAAGTAAAAGCATCCGCTTCTAGAGTATTCTGAGAATTCTGTGTCTATGTTTCAGAATATATGTTTCAGAATCTAAGAGAGAAGAAACAGAGTAGGGGCGAGTAATGAGAAGATACGAGAAAGGAGACGTGTTACATATGCCCACTCCTTTGGCTTTTGTAGGCAATCCAATGGTCTACTAATTAAGGTTACGTTTCTAGAGCATTCTATCTTATCTCCAAATTAATTTTCTGAAGCATATCTGTTCAAATGTTCATTTTTTTTAATGCATATCTCTTGTACTTTCTATTTAACGCGTAGTCAAATTAATGCAGTAAAAAATCCAACAGGTTCGCATTCAATCATTATGGAATTGAAACTGTGGCGTCCACACATGAATGCATGCATCCAAGCGTGTCAAACTAGCACCGCTTTAGATTATATGGATCTTTGGAGGGATCAATCATCTTGTTTAGATAAAGAGATGAAAAAAAAGGAAAGGAATTATGTGACAATTATACCATATTAGGAATGAAAGAATAAAGAATAAAAAATAAAGAGATACTTTGGTCTTCCATAAAAGTATGACTTAAACTTTTTTTTCCTCCTTTAGCTTACCTCAATTTAGGGATTAACAATTTTCTTTCCACTTTTTCTTTCACCCTCCTTCTAAACAAAAAAACTTATGATTTTTCTCCTTCTTTTCTTTTCCTTACCCTCTTCTTGATTTCCTTCCATCCAAACAGGCCCTTAACTAATAAATACTAACCCCGAAACCTCAAATTTGTCTTTACCACGTTTTTTAGCGTTCAATTTTTATGAAAAATATTTTTGCTGTTATTTATTTTGGTTTGACAATGGCCGCAAAGAGATAGAAGCTTTTAAGTTTTTCTTTTGGGGGTTTTCCTTTCTTTCTTGTGAATAGGGTGAATAGGGCTGTCGTATGTTTGGCTTGGATTTTCTTTGTAGGTTGATCGATCTACGACTCTGTGGATGTTTCTGGGAATAAGTTTTTAATGCTTGGTTTTGGCATGGTCTTTGTTTGTGATCTGCTTTGTTTTGTGAGATCTCTTTCTTTTTGTTTGTTTTACCAATCTGCGATTTTATTCTTTTTATTTCCTTTTTGTCATATTTTTCAAGTTTTTGTGATCTTTGATCACGGTTGATGGAGATTGGTTCTTGTTCTATCTTGATCTTTCTCTCGATATGTCGTCTAATGATTTTTGTGAAGGGGAAACAGTTTTTTGTGATATATTTCGTTTATTGTACTGAACTTTTGACGGATTCCTTTTTTCTTGGCTTCTCTCTTGTATAAGATGTGTACGGATCGGATGAGATGCGGTTTCTTTCGTCCCAATCTGGGCTGATCAGGCGCATGCGATTGTGGTGATCATCGTCGACGACTTATCTTTTTTGATTAGGATGTAAAAGATGAGACTATCAATGGATCTCACCTGATGTCTCTTGTAGATGTTGAGAGGTATGTTAATCTCTGATGTAGGGCAAAAGAAGTCCGGCGAGCTCCTGGGAGGGGCGAGGCAAGGAGTAGTCTACTCTCTTGGATTCCATCTTGTTGTCATACCGACCTTTACCATGTTGGGTGCGCTCGCATGGCAGGTCCCTAATAAAATTTTTTGTTTTTGGTTTGGTGGGGGAGATCGCACGGGGATTGTCTTATTCCTGGGTTCTCCCCTTTTTGTGTCACTTTATTCCCCTCTGTGTTTATTTGCCTCCAACCATCTAGATCGCATCATCTATCACCAATCGTCGTCGACTTATGCTAAAGATTTTGATCTCTCCCGTAGCCATCGTCAAGCCTCCATGAGAGGTAGGATTTACTATTTTCATGGCAACGAATTTTAACGGCTTCTAGATAAGGTCAACGCATGCATAGACGGAAGGAGGTGACAGTATATTGGCCACCACAAGGGATCGTAGCCTATAGCCAGCAATGATGGCAATGTATTCATCTATCACGAGCAAGCGAGGCATGAGGTGCGTCCCGGAAGTTTAGGAGGTGAGCAAGGGATCAAAAAGCCTTGAAATACCGATAAAATACGTGCACTATTATTACGTCAACATTTATAAAGTGGATATGGATTCAAAGTAGAACATAACTTAGCAAATCATAAACATGAGTTGATATATCTTTTGTGTGATTACTAAAAAGTTATACCATTTTAGCAAGTTTACACTTTCATCTAGATTTTTCTTTCAAATAATTAATCTATTAGCTACATTATAGGAAATTCCTACATCCTAGATGTGTGAAAAATCTCATGGATCAAACAAAAATCTTTATGAAAATATCTTTTGGAAGCCAATATTATCAATGAACCAGATGGGAGCCGACCGAGCTTGGCATAAAAAGACTGGATCATTTATTATTTGCCTGAGCATAATCAAGCTTAGTTTGGAAATGAGCAGAGCATGTTTATCATTATCATCTTAATAATTCAAAATCAATCTAAATGTTGGCCCAGATGGCAACCCAAGAGGGGGGGGGGTGAATTGGGTTATTTAAAAAATTAGCCTTTTTAAAATAGTTTGCTTGAGATTAATGAAGGAAAATGCGAGGTAACTATAAAATGCAGTGAATAAGATAGAGATAGAGAAAGAGACAATGGAACATGGCAAACACAAAAGATTTTATAGTGGTTCGGTGTATCCAACACCTACGTCCACTCCCAAGATTCACTTGGGTCCACACTATAATTCCTAGATTACAGCAGAGTTGTTTTACAAGCTCACAACTCAAACTTGTTGTTTTTTTGGGCGCACAACGAATCCAGCTGGTTTTCAAGGGCTCACCAGCACAAAAACCCTAACCCAAGCTTAACCAAGCTTGAACCAAGGTAAAACTACCTTCTCTAGTTCAATCCCCCAGATTGAACTAGGCACAAACAAAATAAGTATTGTTTTTAAAATACAAAGCTCCTAATGAGCAAATATACAAATTAAAATAACAAGGTTTAGAAAAGCCTGATTTGTAGATAGGTTGGCTTTTGAGCTTTTCTTCTTTTCTTCTTTCTTCTTCTCCTTGCTGGATTGAATCAAGCCTCAGCTCCGATTCTTCGCAGTTGAAGCAGTTAAGAAGAGTTGAAAAGCAAGAAATGAATCTCCTTTCTCCAAGTTGGGAAATCCGCCAAGACTTTGATTTGAACGCTTTGGATTCCTCTTGAGCTTTTTGGAGTGGAGTGGATTTGAGCTAGAAGGTTTTTCCTCTTAAGATTCAAGCTCTCGGATTTTTGAAATAGGATTTGTCTATCTCAGATTTTCTCTCTTTTTCTTTCTATTTTTCTGTTCTTGTTTTTGAACAATAGACTTCCCTTTTTATAGATTTCTTTCATACCATTTTTGAAGAAAACTATCCGTTGGAGTGTACCTTGTATCAAAATATCCATTAGAAATAAGGTAAAATAGAAATATTACCGTTGGAGCTGATCTAGCAACTTGATTTTTCATTCCAGGTGGGTTGGAGTCGACTCTAACTTTTTTGGAGTCGGCTCTAGCTCGAGGCATCTCATAACGGTATTTCTGGAGTCGTCTCTAGCTTTTCTGGGGTCGACAAGTAACTTTTTCAGAGTCGATTCTAACTTATCCGGAGTCGACTCTAGGTTGGGGCCAGAAAAATCGACTTTCTGCTTCTTCTGTGAGAGTCGAATCTAACAGTCTCGAAGTCGACTCTAATGACCATGCCAGTTCCAGAGTCGGCTCTGTGATTCTCGAAGTCGACTCTAATGTCTGCAATTCTTACCTAGACATTAGATTCGATCCAGAACACTATGTAACTCCCGATTTTGATCATTCAATAGTCTTATAATCTAAAACACTAAATCAAAATCATCAGAGCCTTCAAGAGTTATACTCAGATAGTTTTGTTAATCATCAAAATCATCAATTGGGTTAACACTAAAATTTAGTTTAAAATTGCATTAAATTTTAACTAAATCTTAAAAATTTTAACAGTCTAAATGAGCTGTCATTGCTTCCGAACTGGAGCCGAGTCTATGGATAAATGCAAATAAATTCTAACATGCAAGGCTTACTAAACCTTGGCACGTACAATATAAGACAATCATAATAACATCAATAAAAGCTATATCTCATATTATGCATACATCAATAAAAGCTATAAGCGAGATGGGGTTGGGGGTTGCAGCAGAGGATGGTGTAATGTGAGAGAGATGGCAATCAATGAATGCATAAAGGGAATGACGGGAACCAAATAGGGAATTAATTATTGATAATTATACGCTAAAGACCAGCAAAGGTAAGTGGAGTATTAAGAACAGGGGAAGGAGTCATGGGCTCAAGAATTTTGACCGTAGTCTATTCTTTCCTCTTTCTTTTGTTGACCGTGTATAATCAAAGAAAAAAAAAATAGGGGAAGGAAGTCCTTACAAATAGAAAGATATTATTTTTAATTTAATGGAGATTATTTTTTCCTTTATTTATGGTTTTTTAAGACGTGTGGGACTCATTTCCATATGTTTTCCTCATCTTCATTCGTACTTTAAATCTAGCTGCAAGCCTTCCATGGTCTACCACTGTAAAAATAAAGATTTTTGGTTACTAGATTTGATATATTTAGATAGTTGATCTTCTCTTATTATCAAATTGATTTTGTTAATAAATTACAGCTAGCTCAAGAGTACAAAGAGACAAGGATAAATAAAGATATAAAAAGCATCGCAATGAGGATGTGATTGATTACACAAAGTTCAGCAACCTCTATTGTCTTTGTTCCACAAGGAGCCAGTGGTGCATCTGATCGGCATACTTTTGGACCGCACACAACACGATCAATCAGGAGAAATCCTACAAAAACAAAGCAACTTTACACAGCCGTCTAGAAAGTCAGAAGCAAGATCAGGATAGGAAAGCCTCTTTTGCCATACGAGCACGGTTGGCAAGAGCTGGGTCCTGTTAGCCAAAGGTGACCTTTGATGCCAACCTTTGATGCCAATCCACCTTCTTTCCTGTTTGTTAACAGTTCCAATCTTGATCAGGTCTTTAGTTAGAAAGAGTAATCCTTTAACAATCATAATAACATCCCTAAAACATCACTAAACGTAGCAACATAATATTTTCATCACCAATTAGCGATGTTCATGTATGCATAATTAAATAGCGATTTAAAAATTATATTATTAATTAATAATGCATTTATTATGCCGCTAAATAACAATGGTACAGTGCCACTAACCATGAACGACACCTTGACGCATCGCTAATCCTTTGGACATCGGCCCGCGTTTCATTGCATTTATTTTTCGATGAAAAAATAAATGGGGGTGCTTTTGTTTAACTTATAATTTATTTAGTTTGTTCATGCATTATAAAGGAATCCAACAAAATTGAATTATCCTTTGCAATTTCTGCAAATAATTAATTTGGGATTCTAATATGATGCGAACTATGTCTTGAAATTATGTTACTTTCATGATCGTGATTATCGGGTATGCAATCGTGTTATCTGCCTTGAAAATGTTTTACTTTCATGATCGCAAGTATCGATCCAATGAGAGGTCTTTGTCATCTTTGTGCCAAATTTCTTCTTTTTCTTTGATATGTTAAGTGATATAGTTTGTGACTTTTGAAGAAAAGGATCTATATTTTGATGTAATGTGTTCTTAGATTATGCGTCATTTGTAGGTTTGTCATTGTATGCAATGGGGGTCTCGTGTTGGTGGCAATTATGTGTGGTGGTTTAGATTCTATTAGTATTTTGTTATGGTTATTGTATTTCTCTGCATCAGTACGAAGCAAGTCGGGCTTGAAGCGTGATGGCGATCTGCAATAGAGAACGGAGGATCGCGGAAGCTAGCGGCGACCCGTTCAACGATTTGCAGGCTGGTGTATGTTGTGATGTCGTCATGGGCAAAGCATCAATGGCTTATGCTGGGTTGTAGGGAGATTGTAAGATGTTTGGTATCCAATTTTGTGCAGATCTCTATATCGTCTACCATCAACTATAATTCCTCATCAGAGTGAAATGAACCTTATCCAAAGGTGTATGTCTCCCATTTATTCGTTTGCTTTACAACCTATGCCACAATTTGCTTTTTTAAGGGCATTGTCGGACAAGCGCAATATCAATCTACTACTAAGTTCTATTTCTTTTTACGCCCTTTTGTTCAGCTTTTTGCTTGATTTTTTTTTGTTTGATTCTGTAGTGTAGTGTATTTTTTTATGAATTATCTTAGTAAATTTTTTTTTCCTCTTATTCGTTCCTCATTTGCTGGTTGTTCATTAACTATTGTTCGCATATTATAACCAACTTCGTTGGGTGGAACGATAGCCCGCCTATTTGCATGTGGTCGTCTTATTATTGAACTTTAAGGTTTTGTAGCAAATGTTTCATAATCATGGAGATGGAGGAGTATAAATGGAACTAGACTTATGAAATTCATATTTTTTTTAATTTTATTTGTAAAATATTAATCTTAATTTTATTTATAAAATTTTAATATTAATTTTATTATTAAAAATTAGGTTTGGATTGAGTTTCGGATTAAAATTTGGATTGATGAAAAAAAATAAAATCTAAAATAAGTAAGTTTTATATTGTATAAATAAGTTGAAATTTGAAACAAATAAGCTTCATATTTCAAATTGTACATCTAAAAGTACAAATTTTTTACATTCAAAATGCATTACCTCTAAATATGTTATATTTTGTTAGATTAGAATCCAATTCATCCTTCTTTTTTGAACGAAAAGAAACATATCCGTAAAAGTTCAAGTAACGAAGAACTGTTTAGGAATCAAAGTAGCAAAAAAAAAAAAAATAATGGCTTCAATAAATGCAAGTCAATCTATCTAACCACTCAGATGGCAGTAGTCATTCTTATAGCCATTCTTATATCCATAGCTGATCAAGAAGTAAAAAAAAAATCTATTTAATATAACCATAGCATGACCTTATGCTACTATAGTGAAAATATAAAAACCTGATCAGTCAAGACAATGTGCAATTCTACATGCCTAGGAATAGAACCATCAAAATTTTCATTCAAAAGTCCAACTTCTTTAGGGATGATGGTCTAATTGATCAAGAAACAGGTAGCAAGACATACAGAGGAAGAAGAAAAGGTAAGAAGGAAAGGTAAAACATAAGACAGGTGATATGAACACCACACCTTGAGCCTATGATCCCCTTCCACAATCTTGATGCTAAGAATGTGTTCATTGTCATCAAGAAACTCTAACCTTTCGGAGTTTGTGGTGGCATGGAGCCTAGATTTGACATTCACTTCCCTTACGCTCCCAATCTCTAGACCCCTGCATGATACATCTGCTTACAAAGGGCTCGTACTTCTGGGCTGATCAAATCTCCTCACCAAAGACCACACCTCCATCAGTGAAGCAAGAGAAACATCATTGGCATCCATATTTTTCATAAATTTCTAATATGTCTAATTCAGATAGCATTGGTGATCCAAACAAGATGGACCTGTATCAATAACACGATGATTTGATTTAACTAGTATAACAAAATGTAAACTATTGGCCCTTACAACTCCATTTAATTAGAAATATAGATGATCAAATCATGATGTTCTTGTTGACCAATAGAAGGAAGAAGATTTCTTCTTCTTCTGGTTTCTTAATCCCTTACAAATATCTAGAATCAAAATTCCTCGTATCACCTACCAACTGTTTAAAGATAAAACTGTTCTCTTTCCTCTTTCTGCTGATATACCAACATTAAAAAAGTATAGAAAGAAACTAGATTATACTCAGGGCTACCAATGAGATCAAAATCCATGCCGATCCAAACCAGTCAAAGAAACCACAACAATCCCCTAAAATATAACTTAATTACTGCAACATATGATTTTTCTTGAAGAAAATCAAATAACTTCTTCATTCAAAACCCTTCGGATCTACTCCAAGATATCTATGCCACAAATCAAATCCCTAAAAATCCAATCAAGTAAACAATCAAAAACTTAGCCAAACATAGATTTTTGCCTCGAAACTAGGGATACACAAAGAATCGAGAACTTACGAGATGAACTGGAGCTTTGATGTGCTTGAAGAGAGTGGAGCTGCACTGATTCTCCCTAGCCTCGTGCCATGGAGATTTCATACATACTCCGACTCCACCCTTTGAGGTTTGTTGCTGTTCATCTCATACATCGCGCCGCTGCCCGATAGCCAGTCCTCCCCCGTCCTCCACCGTTCATCTCAACCATCAGCTTTAAAGACCCCAAACCCAACCAACAATCAAGAGCCAAGGGGAAGAGAAACCGCGACCTCCCCTAACTCCCGCCCTAGGAAACTCTAATCCCCGCCCACCTTACCCTTAATATCTGTCCTCTTTCTCTCCTGATGAAGCTTCTTCCCTTCTTTCTCTTATCTCTATCGATTCGCTTCCGAAGGAAGAAAAGAAGAGAGATCTCCCAATCGTTCGAGCCTTGGCTCCAGCCCCTGATCGCCTCGCTCTCGCCTCCATCGTCCACCCCCGCAACATCATTGAGGTTGAACTAGGCTTGAGTGGCAGCGTCGGTTCGGAATCGAAGACTTGCGAGACGTGTCACGTATTGAGGCCTTGCAAATTGGGTTCGATTACCTCGGGTTTGGGTTGACCACAACCGAGACCGGGTCAATTGCAAATTGGTTCAGGTTAAACCGAATTCTTTGGGTTTGGGTTGGGCAAACATGAGTTCAAGTACTGCTGCAAATCGGGTTCGGCAAGCCGGGTTTGGGTTGAACCCAGCCCAAGTTGCACCCCTATAAGTGGGAGGACAGTGGTGTTTGTGGTTCTCGATGTTGTACGTGGTTCTTTGGATCGGCTAAAGTGTTTACATAAACAGATCTTAAAATGTTGGGAAGTGAGGATGTTTTTAATGAAAATAATTGAATCTTAAAGGCTTTGAAAGCTTGGGTGTAGTTCGTCGAAGAGTAAATTTATGTTGAGCATGGATTTTCACAATTTTGTTGGACGACAAATAATTTTAGTTTTCAGATAATGAAAATAAAAAAGGAAAATGGTGGCTGGGGGTGTTTTGATGATTTCATCGTTGTCTTTATGGTTGCTGTTATGTTTTCATCATATGTTCTGCTTTTGTTATTTCGTTTTGGTTATCGGTCTTAGTAGCCATAAGCTATATTTTCTTTCGACGACTGTTATTGTTTTTGGTTGGATACATCTGATAAGGTGTTAGGTATGTATTAAGTATATATATATTATAATATGTATATATGCATGCATGTATATGTATGTATGTGTATGTATATGTATGTATGTATGTGCATGTATGTATGTATGTATGTATGTATGTATGTATGTATGTATGTTTGTGTACGTATGTATATGTATGGCTGTTTGGACCAACACACTAAATGAAGATTGCTTGTTTTCGCCTCTTTCGGCTTTTTCCTTCCTCTGTTGGCTCGTTCTCTCCCCTGACCAGGGCCCTCCCTAACCCGCTCTTTAGACCTAGCTACCTACCTAATTTGAGGTTTGGGAGGGGTGATATTTTTTTAATCTCCCTCAAGTCCTTTGGTCCTCAACGTAAATTTGGGCCGCGGGCCATGCCGAGTAGGCTCGGCTCCTAACAACTATATATAGCCATTTTCAACGACTAGAAATGCTATAAACGGCCATATAGGAGGGTTTTGACCATTTTACCCCCCTTCCAATAGCCATATAACAGCTATATTGAAGGGTATTTTTGAAAAAAAAATTGAGACTTCTATAAATAGCCCATTCCTTCCTCATTCTCATCACATCAAACCAACTCTTCTCTCCTTTTCTACTACTACTATTTCTCTCTTCTAGCAAGTACTCTAGCAATTTAATTTTTAGTTTGCAAGTGTTCTGGCAAGTGCTCTAGCAAGTGTTCAAGTGCTACACAAGAGAAGGTTCTTGTTAAGAAGTACAAGAGAAAGGAGGTCACTTCTTGTTGAGAGGTGAGAGCACAAGAGGAAGCTCATAAATCTCGGCTCCATGCCACCACCTCTGATCCTTCTCAATTCCTTCTTGTGGTTAGTTTTTATTTTTTTGCATTCATTAATTAAAAATTTTAGATATATGGTAATTTTTGCATGCACCCTTTTTCTGAGGGTGAGAAAACTAATCCCCAACCCTAACCTCAAATTGGATAACGTGGAGAGGAGAAAATATTTAAGTTATTTTTTTTTGAAAGACCAAAATATCCATTCATTTCTTACTCTTCGTTCTCCCATCCCCATTGTTCATTTCCTACTCTTTGTTCTTTCATTCCTACGGCCATGAGCACTAGGATCCTATCTCCCTTTCCAATCGTCATTGAAATCCATTGAAATTCACTATGATAAAATAAGTTTTCATTGAAATTCATTGAGAGTACTAAAATTTCTTACAGCATTAAATGCTTATCAATTAAGATGAGCTCATTTCTTACTATGAATTTTTGGAGGGATATAATTATCACCTAACTCTTAATTTCTCTTTTTTTTCTTCCTTTCTATCCAAACAAGATAATTGATATTATCTTTCTTTTTCCTTTCATTCTTTCCAAACAAGACAAAAAGAACAATCCTTCCTTCCCCTTACTTATACCCTTCCATCCTTCCCTTCTTTATACTCTTTCCTTCCCTTCTTTTTTCTCTTCCTTCCTTTCCCTCCAAAGATCTAAACAAAGCCTAAGACAATGCTTTACGACATCTCAAAGTAGACTTCTAATATCAGCCAAAAAAAATTGCAACACCCTAGTTGTAAAATTATGATATCATAGTTATAAAATTACGACATCCTTGAAAGATCTCTGATATAGGCCAAAAAAATATTATGATATCCTAGTTGTAAAATTATGATAGTCTAATTGGAAACCTATGATACTCATTCAAAAAATATGGGCTGCATCGCTTATGATATGTACATAATTTAAAAAAAGGCTAAATGGATATTAATGCATGTCACGCTCAAAACTTAAGATCATATTCCTGCTATTTTATTTCATTCCATGGCATCAAGCCATATAGATACATGTGGATCAATAAGAAGAAATGGCGCAGTTCACATAAGATTTGCTGCATCGAAGGCGGTGTATAAAGACTTTTCCTTCAAAGCAAAAGTCTTGCTGCACCGAAAGCAGTGCAGCAAGCATGCACAGATTCGATGATTGGCACATGTTGTGTGCATGCACATGTATCAGAGACAATCATCCTTTCTACTTTGGCACATGTGCATCAATCAATGTTTAATGCAGCAAAACTTTTCCTTCTTCAAAACCATAGTTGTTAAAATCGGACCGAACCCCGGTTGAACCGGGACCCGAAGGCCAAGTGGTCTAATTCTAACATAAAACCGGATATGTAAGACCCCGGAATAACCCATCAACCCATCTGGTTCACCCATAAACCGATCAACCCGGCCTGAACCAGGTCACGGGTTTATCAATATCGTTTCAAATATTTTGGCCTTTCAAATTCCTGAGAGTTTATGTCAACTTTTTCTCTATTGGGATGCTCACAAGTTTTATGGAGAAAGAAAAGGAAATCATGCAAAGAAGAGCATTGGTGAGAGGAGAATAAAAAAAGAAAAAAGGAGGAAAATATGAAAATTTTATGGGAATCAAGACGGAAAGCAAAGACATAAAGAGAAAATGATGAAAATAAAGAAAACTCGAATAAAATTTTCTTTAATCTTTTTTTTTAAAAAAAGTTAAATCGGACTAAATGGGTACGCAGATTGAAAGTAAGCGAATTTTAGAGATTAAATAAGATACCAAAAAAGATTTTTTTTTTGAAAAAAAGAAGATTATGAAAAATAGTATTCATATGTTCATTTTATTAAAAATTAATTTTTATTAATATAAATATAATTTTATATTAAAATAATTAAATCGATGGTTCAATCGGTGACCCGATGGTTGAACCGGTGACCCGAGCCCTTGGCCGGGTCAATGTCCGGACCAGGTTTGACAACTATGATTACATGTAGTTATCCACCCAAGACTAACTCAAACATAACACGTGAGATTTATTTACGATTTTTGTGTCTGTTATCAGTTTAATTACCATAACGTCTATTGAGAAACTAATTAATAGAGCACTAACTCAAGCTTGAGCCAGCCTCTGCGTGCCGGTTGCCGGGACTAGTTTAGATGTTACAAGGGAGATCCATACCGGTCCCTGCACTCGCAAGGCCATACACCTCCTCCTTGTAGAGGAATTCTCCCAGTAGTTATCAACAACATGATACCCATGATCTTCTCTCATAATTCCCATTTGTGATGCAGGCCACCAAGTTCAAAATCCTCAGAACGATGCTAGGCTCGGATGAGTGCAAAGCCCCAGCAGAGGACACCATCTCGCTCCCCGAGCTAAGCCATGATGAGCTCAAATGCCTCCTCCAGTTCCTCTACACTGGAAGTTTACCCAAGGAGAGCACATACAAGCATTTATATTCTATGTTAGTAGCAGCAGACAAGTATAATATCCCATTCCTCAGCAAGGTCTGTGAGCATGAGATACTGAACTCGTTGGACTCTTCAAATGCACTTGACATCCTCGAGGTGTCAGAGGTTTGTTCTAATGGAATGTTGAAGGATCACGCTGTCAACTTGATCGTCAAGCATGTGGAGGATGTGGTGTTCTCCGCGAGGTACAAGGAATTTGCTCTAAAGAATGCTCATTTGTGTGTGGAGATCACGAGAGCATTGCTGATGGAGATGAAGGATAAAAGAGACCATGAAACGTCCTGTTGAGTTGGAGAAATTTTCAAGTTAGAAGGCTACTTGATGGTGAAAGGGCCATATGTGGATCGAATCAGTGGGGAATATGTTCCATATATATATATATAACTGGATAGACACAGAAATGGGTTAGAATGCTCACCCAATTACATGAATAAATCGTGTATTGAATTTAATGGGCAAGCTAATATTATAGTAGAAAAAGTAAAACCCTAGATGTTATTTGCATTTATAGGCCAACTTTCGGTTAGATCATCTTTGAAGGGTTTTTTGCTATAATTAGTCATAAAAAGCTCAGTAACAACGCCAAGCATGGAAAGAAAAGAAATGAAAAAGAAATTTAAAGAATTTTTTTTATGCATGTTGGTCTATACTTAAACGAGGCTATTGCAAAGTTTTGGTTGTGCTGCTACTGTCCACTTGGTGGATTCACAGCTACAAGTCCATATATGATTACAAAGACTATGAATGCTTTCTTTGAATTATTGCTCTAACCATAAGAGAAGTTATATACACAACACATTCTTTCTAGAGTTTCATGCGTGGTAATGTTGGCTCCTTGTTAACGGTCTTGGAGAGAGGAGCATTTCCTATTGTGATAGCTATCTTGCCTTTAATTTGTTCATAAAAATTATGATAAACTTTATTGATTGATTTAGATTTGCGATACCTTAAATTTATTCTCACATCGGATAGAAAAGAAATATGTTATGTGCTTATAACTCAAGATTACTTGCTATCCATTAATTTTCGCTCAAGTTTTTAAGCCACGCAGTAGGACTTGATGCATTACAAATTGTATCAGTATATGCAAGTTGGTGAAAATAAGGAAAGCACTATCTGAGGGTAGATTTTAGTTAACTTGCAACATACGATATTAAGAAGGGGAGATTGTGATATTTTAACTTTAGTTTCATATTGAGTTGGAAAGAAATGTGTTATATATTTATAACTTAAATTTTAATTAAATAAGTTAATTGGATCAATAGGTAGGCTTAGTCAAGGGAGCAATGGCGGCCAACATGCATGCCCCTTTAGTAAAAGCAAAAACGTTTGTAGTTAGTGATAGTAAAATGTTGGCATATATATATATATATATATATATAGTTAGTCATCAAAGACAATTCAATAATAATCAAGTTAAACCATACGTCTTCAAAGAAAAGCAAGGCCTAATTATGCCTTGACCCATTATAAATGTCGGCCTAACATTTAGCCATGATCCAGACCAAAACGTGGTCCAGGCCCATGGGCCATGCAATGGTCTTGTACCGCTGATATTTTGCAAGAAAAAAGTCTTTGCATATCAGGTGCATCAAAAATATTTTTATTTTTTTATATTGCATATATAATCATATGCATATAAATCAATCATCATGCGTAATGCATGCGTTTCTATACCGTGCACAAGGATAAAGAATTTTCCATCTTCCAAGTGCCAAGAAGCAGGGCACTGCGTCTCTGAACGAGCAGCAGGAGAGCCTGGTGGTCATCAAAAAAATTCCAACCAAAAAAGGACTGCACCAAATTCCTCTGCCAATAGCTTTCCTCCATCTCCCTTTTTTTCTCTCTCATAGCTTTGTTTCATGGAGCTCAAAAACTAAAAGGGGAACAACTAGAAAATTTTCTTGATCTCAGTGAAAGCCACCAATTGATCGACCAGCACCATTTTTTATTTAAGCAAGAAAATTCAACCTTGATAGCTGATCTTTACATGAACTAAAATAGAAAAGATTAAGAAAAACTTGATAATTTGAGTAGCAACGAACCATTTAACGCAAATGGAACCCAAATCCATCGATCTCAGTAGCCAAAAATCTCAATCCATATAAGGAAAAAAAAGAATTCCAATTCAATTTAAACTCCAATCAACTCAGGAATATAACCTACATCCGTGTCTGGGATTTGGAATCTCTGCATCTTGATCCGATGGGAAAGCTGGGAAGGACAAAAGACCCGGCGCTACCGAGGGGATGGACTAGAGAACTTTGAAGCGGTCCATGCTATGCGAGGCGTAGAGGGAGAAGAGGCTAGTGCCGTGGAGCACAAGACGCGGCATGGTGAGGTCAGAAAAATAGACCATTCCAAGGAGCAGCAGGTCGGATGGAATCCAAAAAGGCATGGTCGGCCATATCCGGTCGATGGGAGAGGAGAAATGGAAGTCAATCGGATCGTTAAGCCCGAAAACCAAGCAAACGGGAGCAAAAGGAAAAAAGAATAGAAAACTTGTTGAAAAAAATTTAAAAATTAGGCCAAATTCAATT
>UESW01004039.1:529864-562991 GCA_900491605.1 Calamus simplicifolius
TCATAAACTTTACTCCAAATTAGATCATATTAATTTTGATTTGTTTAATGATGATCATACATAATTAATAATTATATTTGTAGCCTTAAATATAAAAATAATTCTAACAATTTTTTACTAGGCCACATATGTATCATATAAATATGTCAACCTTAGAGCTCAAAACTTTATCATCATAACCTTGGGGCATGTCCAATCTCGTCCATTGACTATATTAACATAGGATTAAAGCAGCCTTCGTTGTATTTATCACAACTAAACCCATCAATGGTCATGTGTATCAGTATAGTCAAATGATATAAGTCAATCATGAATATATGATATAAGTCAATCATGAATATTGTGAAGCATAAAAATTTCATTGCAAGGCGATATGTTGATGTCAATTTTTAACTGGTCCTACTTTACTTGAGTAAGATCAAAACTTTAAGGTTGCGTTCCTGTAAGATAGATTACATAGATTGCTAGTAATGTTGATTACTCTGTTTGGTATGCACAGGTAATGTTACAGTAATATTGATTACTGTGTTTGGTATGACAAACAGCCAGTCATATAACATCAAATTCCTAAAATACCCCTAAATCAAATTATATATTAAATCAAATCTATTAAAAATTTTAAAATAACTCAAAATATCCCTAAATCAAAGTATTTATATATAAGTATAATATACTAGATTTAATTATTTTTTTAAGATTAAAATATATTTTAATCTTTAAACATTTATTCATTTTTTTTTTTGATTCTTAAACTTTCAATTATCATAATTTATTATTATATTTTAAAATAATTTATTTTTAAATATTTTGTTATTTAAAATTAATCAATATTTAGAATAGTTGATATATCTTTTTAAATTTATTTTTAAATATTAAATTAATTAAAAATTATTTTTTTAAAATAATTAATTTAAAAATTAATTTAATTTAAAAATAAAAAAATTAATTATTTTTTAATTAATTTAATTAATTTAATTTAATATTTTTAAAAATAAAATTAAAAAATTAATTTTTAATTTTTTAATTAAAATAAAGATAAGTAGTTTTAAAAGATCAGAAAACTTAAAATTCTATCCTGCTCAATATCTTCACGTTATCATCTTCTTAGAAATTTGAATAAAAAAAACCAACAAACAAATAAATAAATAGAACATCAAAGCTTGCGGGATTTTGGATGCCGGCATTTTGAGCTCATGTTAGTGAGCTTCGTGGGGTGGTTTTGGGTTTTGGGGTATAATTTTTCCTTCTATTTTGGGTTTGCAAGTCATTGACAAGCGTTTAGCGAGTGTAAATATCTTGACAGCAACGCAAAACAATTAAAGGATGCACTTGACGGGTAAAGAGTTTATCTTTCATCCAAACGTGCTGTGTGTTCATTCAATTGACAGTCCCATGCACAACTGTCTTTCTGCTTGCTCCTTCAGATTGAATAAACTAGCTTTAAAAAAACAAAAGTACATTTAGAGGTTTGCAAACAGACTTTCAACTTGCAATTGAAGGAGAGACCTTCCATCTTGATGAAGCCTCCAAGGAAATGTTTCAAGCCGCTCGGGTCTATGAGAATTCTTAGCATCGGGTATTCAAAGAAATTAAGTTTTTAATGATTAGTCGTTAATTTGCCATCAACAAGAATCAATCTTTGTATTGAAAGGAATCAATTGTTTTAATGACTAGTCATTGATTTGTCACCAACAAGAATCAATCTTTCTAATGAAAAGTCGTTGATTTGCAAATGAATGAGTTAAAGGGATGGTACAGGACAGACTTTGAATATATCAAAAGAGTATCTTTTACTACAAATCGTAGGTGAAGCAGCTGGCGCGACAGTCCTCAAACTTCCAAAGAGATTAGGATCGAGGAAAGGTCTTGTGATCTTTTCTACCTATAGGTGGTGGAAGGATGGAAGACTGAATGAGCCAAGAAAAGGGGAGTAACGTAAATTGCAGGTAAACTTTCGAAACAGTAACGCATGAATTATTTCTGATATAAAAGATTATTTATTATAATTACGGGCGACAAAATCTCATTGATAACTAATTATTATTTTTAGTATTTGTTCTGTTGTAATAATAAAAAATAATACTTACCTCATTTTTTCTTAAAAAGAATTATGCAGTTCATATGGGTCAGGATGGCCTGCTTTAACATCATTAATATAGTAATCCAAAATAAAATAACATCGTCAGATCCTAATACAAACCCAAAAACTGCATCTTTTGAGAGAGGACGAGGAGGTTACATGGTGTAACCTTTGCCTCTCATCCTGCCTCTGCTTCTGTAACAGCTTTCTTATCTTCTCTTCTACTCAGCTTATTGATTTCGAAGCCATCTCCATTCCACTCATCTTCTTATTAACTTGTCCCACTTATCTGCCCCTTTCTGATTCCAATCTTCTCCCTTTTTTTTTCAAAAAAAAAAAAAAAGAAAAAAAAAAAGAAGCGTGAAACCGGACAAATTTATCAATGACATAGAGACCCAAGAACTGCCGATTGAGAAACAGAGCACAGATATGGAACAGTAATGCACTCACCATCATAGAAGAAACATCCGGAGAAGAGAATGAGAGAGAAGACGTCTTCGTACATCAGATATCCCTTCGGTTGGCCATTCGGAACACTCTTATATCTGATGGGAAAGAATCCGTGTACGAGCAAATACTAGCAGACCGTAATACGCAGCGAATAATAAATAAAAATGCGCAAACCACACAATCACAGAAACACCAAGATTTACGTGGAAAATCCCTTCAAGATAAAGGAAAAAAAACCACGGGCAGGCCAGAGAAGAAGATCCACTATAAAATAATAAATATCCAAGTCTCAAAGTCCCTTGCCAGAACTTGAGAAACAATCACAAGAGAATAATAGGGATATAAGGATTACGTCACCGAAAAATACGGTCTCCTGCGTTACCTCCTTATTTTCTTCCCTTCTCTTCTTCTTCTTCTCTTTTTTTCTTCTGCAGCACCTTCACGTGATTCCTGGAGTGGAAGTTCTCCCACGTAGTTAAGCACCAAGCAGCAGCCCTTCCTTCTCTTCCCCTAGCAATCCATGCTCCTAGAAAAAGAAATACCTGCTACATGCTTCTCCTCTTTTTTTTTCTTCAGACGGCTGCTCCTTAAAAAAGAAAAACCCAAAAAAGAGAAAAATCCAAAAAAGGAAGGCGGCTACTCCTTTTATAAATGAAAGAAAAACAAACCCTAGTAGAAAAAGGAGTAGCGCTCCCTTTTGCCCTAATGGGCTGAATAAGTGGGCCATGGGCCCAACAACCTCCCCCTTCAGCCCATAAGGGAGGTTGTCTCATGCTTCCTTAGTGTGAAATCATACCGACCAGCTGTCGGCATATCTCTTGCCTTTCTTTTGATAAGGTCTTTGTCAACATGTCTGCCCCATTTTCATCTGTGTGAATTTTCTGAAGCTGTAACTGCTTCTCTTCAAACACATTTCGAATCCAGTGGTATCTCACATCTATATGCTTTGACTTGAAATGAAAAGTTGGGTTCTTGCACAAGTGGATGGCGCTCTGGCTGTCACAATGTACCACATAATTTTTCTGTTTCAATCCCAATTCATGTAAGAATTCTTTCATCCACAGCATCTCCTTACAGACCTCGGTAGCAGCAATATATTCTGCCTCTGTGGTAGAGAGAGCTACACACCTTTGCAATCTGGATTGTCATGACACAGCTCCCCCTGCAAAAGTAAGTATGAAACCTGATGTGGACTTCCTTGTATCAATATCTCTCGCCATATCTGCATCTGTGTAACCAATCAGCACAGCTGGACCACCCCCAAAGCTTAAACAAACTTTGGAGCTTCCTCTGAGATATCTGAAGATCCACTTCACTGCTGCCCAATGCTCTTTCCCTGGATTTGCAAGAAATCTGCTAGCAACACCCACTACATATGCGATGTCTGGCCTCGTACATACCATCGCGTACATCAAACTTCCGACTGCTGAAGCGTAAGGAACCTTCTTCATTTTCTCCTTCTCCTCATCACTTGAAGGACTTTGCTCTGAGCACAACCTGAAGTGACCTGCAAGAGGAGAACCAACTGGCTTTGCATTGATCATACTGAACCTATCCAATACCTTCTCAATGTACTTTTCCTGTGACAACCATATTTTCTTGATTCTTCTATCACGGAAAATCTGCATACCCAGTATTTGCTTTGCTGGTCCCATATCCTTCATTTCAAATGAATTGCTCAGCTCCTTCTTCAACCTGTCAATCATAGACATATCTTTCCCAAGAATAAGCATGTCATCAACATAAAGTAGGAGTATGACAAAATCCTCACTAAACCATTTGATATACACACAATGATCTGAAGCCATTCTTTTGTATCCATTTTCAGCCATAAATGAATCAAATTTCTTGTACCACTGCCTTGGAGCTTGCTTCAGCCCATATAAGCTTTTTTTCAATCTGCAGACAAGATTTTCTTTACCTTTGACTTTGAAGCCTTCTGGTTGCTCCATATAGATTTCCTCCTCCAAATCACCATGAAGAAAAGCTGTCTTCACATCTAACTGCTCAACCTCCAAGTCTAGACTAGCAGCAATACCTAGAGCAACACGAATTGAAGACATTTTAACAACAGGAGAAAAAATCTCTTCAAAGTCAATACCTTTCTTTTGACCAAAGCCTTTCACAACCAATCTGGCCTTGTACTTTGGTTGAGAACAATGCTGTTGAGTCTTTAACCTGAAAACCCACTTGTTCTTTAAAGCCTTCCTTCCTCTTGGTAGTTCCACTAAATCATATGTGTGGTTCTTCTGTAAGGCATCCATTTCTTCCAGCATACCTACTAACCACTCCTTTTTCTGCTCACTTTCAACTGCCTCCTGGTAACATTCTGGTTCACCTGCATCAGTAAGCATTATATATTCATCTGTAGAATACCTTTTGGAAGGTTGACGTTGTCTGATAGATCTTCTCAGCTGAGGCTCTGTAGGAGGTTGCTCCTGATCTCCTTCCTGCTCAACATGTCCTACAGGTGAGTTAATACCTGCTCCTGCACTATTTTCTTGCACATCTCCCCTATCACCCTGATTTACTAGAGGAGTAACTGGATCACAGTCTGTTAATCCTCCTGCAGAAGACTTGACTGACACCTCCTTCTTGAAGTCTTGAAGGGTTTGATCTTCAAAAAATACCACATCTCTGCTTCTGAATACCTTCTGCTTTTCTGGATCCCAAAGTCTATAACCAAACTCATCATGTGAGTAACCAAGCAAAGCACATTCTTTTGTCTTACCATCCAGCTTGGACCTCTCAATGTCTGGAACATGTGCAAATGCACGACAACCAAACACTCTCAAGTGCTTATAAGAGACATCTTTTCCTGACCATACACGCTCTGCAACATCACCATCTAGAGCTGTACATGGTGACAAGTTTATTACATCAACCGCTGTCTTCAATGCCTCATCCCAAAATCTTTTAGGTAACTTGGACTGTGAAAGCATACATCTGATCTTTTCCATGATGGTGCGGTTCATTCTCTCTGCAATTGCATTATGCTGAGGAGTACCAGGAACTGTCATCTCATGTTGAATGCCATGTGATCTGCAATAATTATCAAATAACCCTGTGTACTCACCACCATTATCTGACCTTATACATTTCAGTTTCTTTCCTGTCTCTCTTTCAACTCTGGCATGAAACTCTTTGAAGACATTAATAACCTGATCTTTAGTCTTCAAACCATAGACCCAAACTTTTCTGGAAAAATCATCTATAAAAGTGACAAAATAAAGTGCACCACTGATGCCTAGAACATTAACTGATCCACTAGGAGTTTTTGTCCTCAGAGGACCACAAACATCTGTATATATACGATCCAAAACATGCATTTTTCTAGATAAAGCAGGACTAGCAAAAGAAACTCTATGTTGCTTGCCAACCAAACAATCAACACATGGGTTCAGATGTACACCTTTGAAGTCTGGTAGAACTTCTTCCTTGGAAAGAACTTGCAGCCCCTTCTCACTCATGTGTCCCAGTCGTTTATGCCACAACTCCATGCTGAAGTCGTTCTCTGTAACATTCAACTGTTCACCATAAGCTTTAGCCTGCAACCTGTATAAAGTGTGACATTTCTTCCACTGGCTACAACAAGTGAACCTTTACTGAGCTTCCATTGCCCTTTATGAAATCTGCTATCAAAATCTTCATCATCAAGTCTTCCAACTGAGATTAAATTTAGCCTCAAGTCAGCTACATGCCTTACATCCTTGAGCACCAACTTACAGCCAAGATTGGTCTTCATGTGGATGTCACCCATGCCAATGATGTCTGCTGTGCCTTGATTTCCCATCTTGACAACACCAAAATTTCCAGTCTTATATGTAGAAAAAAACTCCCTCCGTGGTGTAGCATGATAAGAAGCACCTGTGTCAATCACCCACTCATGATTCTGACACTCACATGAGAAGATACCATCAGAAGTAGACAAAATCAAATAATCATCACTCTGCACAGTAGCTGTGATATTCTCCTTTGACTCTGTATCCTCCACTTCTTTTCCCTTTTTCTTACTCTTCTTAGGCTTCTTACACTGATTCTTGTAGTGCCCTTTCTCACCACAGTTATAGCAAGTAATATCTTTTCTTGACCTTGATTTGCTTCTACCCTTGTATGAATTGTCTCTATTTCTAGACTTTGACCGTCCTCTATTCTCTGAGACAAGTGCCTGTGAATCAATCTGAGAAGTTGCTGAATTTTTCCTTCTTAACTCCTCATTCAACAAACTGCCTGTTACTTGACTCATGGTGATAACACCGTCTGGTGCAGAATTACTGAGGGAAACTACCAGTGTCTCCCAACTTTCTGGCAATGAACTAAGAAGTAACAATGCCTGCAACTCATCATCAAGAGACATTTTCATAGAGGATAACTGGTTATTAATACTCTGCATTTCATTCAAATGCTCAGCAATAGAAGCACCCTCTTTATATTTCAGATTCACTAGTTTTCTGATCAAGAAAGCCTTGTTGCCAGCAGTTTTTCTCTCATATAGACTTTCTAACTTTTTCCAAAGAGAGTTTGCAGAAGTCTCAGTGCAAACATGGTGAAAAACACTATCATCCAACCATTGCCGAATAAAACCGACTGCCTTCCGATCTAACATGATCCAAGCATCGTTTGTCACTGTAGCGGGCTTTGCTTTGACCCCTTCTAAAGGTCCATATAGATCCTTGCAATATAAGAGGTCCTCCATCCTTGGTTTCCATATCATCTAATTGTTTCGTTCAGACTGATTATGCGGGAAACATTACCGGTCTCCATGCTCGCACACACAAAAAAAAATTCACAGGCTCTGATACCAGTTGATGGGAAAGAATCCGTGTACGAGCAAATTCTAGCAGACCGTAATACGCAGCGGAATAATAAATAAAAATGCGCAAACCACACAATCACAGAAACACCAAGATTTACGTGGAAAATCCCTTCAAGATAAAGGGAAAAAAAACCATGGGCAAGCCAGAGAAGAAGATCCACTATAAAATAATAAATATCCAAGTCTCAAAGTCCCTTGCCAGAACTTGAGAAACAATCACAAGAGAATAATAGGGATATAAGGATTACATCACCGAAAAATACGGTCTCCTGCGTTACCTCCTTATTTTCTTCCCTTCTCTTCTTCTTCTTCTTCTTCTCTTATTTTTTTTTTCTGCAGTACCTTCACGTGATTCCTGGAGTGGAAGTCCTCCCACGTAGTTAAGCACCAAGCAGCAGCCCTTCCTTCTCTTCCCCTAGCAATCTCCTAGAAAAAAAGAAATACCTTTTTTTTCTTCAGATGGCTGCACCTTAAAAAAGAGAAAACCAAAAAAGGAAGGCAGCGACTCCTTTTATAAAAGAAAGAAAAACAAACCCTAGTAGAAAAAGGAGTAGCGCTCCCTTTTGCCCTAATGGGCTGAATAGGTGGGCCATGGGCCCAACAATCTTATATCCTTCAGCTTCCTCATCGACCAACGCAGGACAAGGTCATTTAGGTATGGATGGTATCGGACGGACTTTGATGAATATATATCTGAAGATCCTTTACTACAATTGTAGGGTTTCAATGGTGGTGGGGGATGAGGAGGAAGGAAAGGTAGAGACTTTCCAATGGTAAGAAATCGGGTGAAGCTGGCGCGGCACTCCTCAAACTTCCAGCGAGACCATTTGGCCTTGAAGAGGTTCATAACTATGGGCATCACTACTGGGCTTGAGGAAAAACCTTGTGATCTTCTTCCTTCCTACCAGTGGTCGAAGCATGGAAGACTGAACGACATGAGATTCTCGCCCTCTTAAAGATGATGCCTTCCTGTCGCCTCGAGAAAACGCATGATTCACGTGCTCTCCGTGCTCTCTTCTTTAAAAACCGTAACACATGAATTATAGCCGATAGAATGCGTTCTTTCTTTTAAAATCCGTAATGGATGAATTATAGTTGATATAAAAAAATTTAATAATTAAAATAATAGACGATAAGAAAAAATAATAATGTTTTTTTTTTTTTTGACCTTTTGATAACGCAGGATTCATGCGTTTTTTCTTTAAAACCTTTAACGCATGAATTATAGATGATATAAAAAAATTAATAATTTAAATAATATATGATATGAAAAATAAATAAATAATATTTCCTTCAGATCTTTTGACAGTGCATTCTTTTCTTTAAAAATAGTAACATGAATTATAGCTGATATAAAAATAATAATAATTTAAAAGATAGATGATAAAAAAAGATAATGTTTCCTTTTGACCCTTTGACAACTTAGGATTCACGCGTTCTTTTTTAAAAATCATAACACATCGCATTTTTTTATTTAAAATAGTAACGCATGAATTATAGCTGATATAAAAAAATAATTTAAATGATAGACGACAAAAAAAAAAAGTTTCTTCCTCGTTTTTTTATAACACAGGATTTACGTGTTCTCCTCTTTAAAAACCATAATGCATCAATTATAGCTAACATAAAAAAAAAAAATTTAAATGATAGATGACCAAAAAAAAGATAATATTTCCTTTTGACCTTTTGGCAATGCAAGATTCATGCATTCTTTTCTTTAAAAACCATAATGAATGAATTATAACTAATATAAAAAGAATAATTTAAATGATAAACAGCAAAAAAAATGTTTCTTTCTACCATTTGATAGTGCAGGATTCCCGTGTGCTTTCTTTAAAAACGGTAACACATGAATTATATCTGATATAAAAAGATTAATGCTTTTAATCATAGATGATAAAACCTCATTGAATAATATTTATTGATTTTGCTTGCTGACGATGAATTTCAAGATTACCGCCTTTTTAAAGGCAATGTTTTTGTTTACCAAAACAAAAAACAAAAAAAAAATGCTTTCTTCTCACCTTTTGATTTCTCACCTTTTGATTACTGAGGATTCATGCGTTCTATTCTTTAAGAACCGTAATGCATGAATTATAGCTGATATAAAAGGATTAATGATTTCAATCATAGTAGATAAAATCTTATTAAATAATAATTATTGATTTTTGTTGCTGCCAAATCACTTGCGACATCGGTGAACTGAGATCTTCAAAGACCTTCGAGAATATAGAGGGGTCACCATCTTCCGTCTTTCTTCGAGAGCCTACAAAAAGTTCCGGGCCGGTGGTTCCGGCGGGGACCCTCCGACGCCCAAGTCAGCGGGTTGTAGAGCAGGAATGTTTTATGAGTAAAGCTTGAAAAGAGAAGATAGTCCCCCTGCCTTGAGCTGGGGTCCTCTTCTTATACCTCTCTGGGGGGTCACGTTTACCTCTCCTTCTTAGAATCGTTGAATCTCCTTCGCTGGGATCAGGTCCCCCGAACGGCAAGTGGGTGAGCCATTGCTGAATGGGTGCCGTGTATGCCGGTAACCGTGGGGCGCACTAGCACCTGCCCGTGATTTCAGCGAGCGAAATACATGGTAACGAATGTCTCAAATCTGGGGTTGTTACCTGAAGTGGGTTTCGGTGTACTTTGGAAAACAAGGCACCAAGTTAGTTAGAGCCGGAGCTAGAGACTAGAGCCGTAGGCCAGAGCCGACGCTGGAGGCCGGAGCCAAAGGCTGAAGCCAAAGGCTGGAGCCGACGCTGGAGGCCGGAGATTGGGGCCGACGCTGGAGACTGGAGCCAAAGGTCGGAGCCAGAGGCTGGAGCCGACGCTGGAGGCCGAAGCCAAAGGCCGGAGCCGTAGGCCGGAGCCAACGCTGGAGGCCGTAGCCAAAGGCCGGAGCCGGAGGCTAGGCCGACGCTGGAGGTCAGAGTCGAAGGCCGGGGCCGACGCTGGAGGCCAAAGCCAAAGGTCGGAGCCAATGCTGGAGGCCGTAGCCAAAGGCCGGAGCCAGAGACCGAAGCCAGAGGCTGGGCCGACGCTGGAGGTCGGAGCCAAGGTCGGCCGGAGGCTGGGGCCGACGCTGGAGGCCATAGCCAAGGGCAGAGACAGGAATTCCAACATCCCGAAAATGAGCTATCACATCATTGATTCCAGAAATTGTGCAGGATGTTATGACGCCGCCCAAAGGAGACGATCAGCCATATCAGATGCCCCCCGCCCCTGAGATGGGTGGGCGCACAGTCACTAGCGAAAGGGGTGTTAATATCCACCAGGCGGCTGATCTCCATGCTATTATTTCATCCGCTCAGGCTGTTGGGATTGGGGAAGATTTTTCTCAGCCGAGGAGTTGTAAAAAGATGAGCGTCATCATTGCGGTAAGGACACCGCCACCTTTTTCATTGGTGGTGTTTTTCGTTTTCTCGCATCGATGGGATGCCGAAACGGCTTCCAGTGGAAAACAAACACATGGCCAGATCTGACAACCGCAGGACTATTTGAAATGGGGTTATAAAAGGGAAAGATCATCCTTATCCTCCAGTTCCCACCTTCTCTTACGTTACAACCGCCTACCTTGAATCCGCAAGCGTCCGTCTACCTCCTGTTTCTGTTCCCCTTCTCGTGCTCCTTCAGTCTCGGTTCGAGCTTTCCAGGTTAGTTCCCATGGCTTCTTCGGCTTCCTGTTCTATTTTCGATTCTGAGGGTCGTTCCCCCATTCCTTCGCAACCTTCTGCTTCCTTACCGAGTCATGGGACCACCCCATCTTCTGACCACACTTCATCGGAACAGTGGCGGTCGGTTGGACACCCCGTAACCGGAGGTCGAACGGCCGTCGGACGAACCTCCCCCCGACATCGTCCGGCAGCCGCTAGTCCCTCCAGCATTGTCAAGGAGTCCCCCGAGTGGACTGCCTCCACTATGTCCGCTCAAGACATAGTGAACCTAGGAGCCAGATATAACTTCCCACCAAACCTACGTCTATCCTACCCTGCTCCTAATGATAGGATAACCTCTTCCCGTCCCAGAAGGGTTACCTTGTACGAAGCCTTCTTTAAGGCAGGACTTCGATTACCCATTCACCCTTTTATCCTCAACCTTCTAGATTGATATTCTTTAACACCTTCCCAATTAGTCCCTAATTCCATCCGAACCATCATTGGCTTTCTGATTCTCTATCATCTGCAAGGTATAGAGGCTAGCATCTCCTTATTCTGTAGTTTCTATACCCTCCGCAAGCAAGCGGGTTGGTGGTCCTTCACCCCTAGACCCACTAGGGTCCTCAAGTTGTATCTTCCCACCTCTATCAAAGGGTGGAAAGATAAGTTCTTCTTTGCCAATGTCGAGGGGGTGAGCGGAAGCTGGGGAACACCAAATACTGATGCCAATAGGGATTCTTCCATTATCCTGAGGGACTGAATGGCATTTGGGCAGCTTCTAACTACCGATATTCCTCGGTGTAATCAGCTTCTGACCGACGAAAACCTCCGCCTCGCCGGCCTTATTCCATCTAGTGGTGAGCATTTGATTACTCACCTCTTTCCCCTCTTCTTCTGTTTCTTGCGGTTTTTTTTTAACTCCTTTCCTGTTCTTTGATATAGGGATGACGCCATCACTTCATGAGATCAGGCAAGCTACTACCAGGAAGAGGAAGGCAAAGGGGAATGGGGCCCCCACCGATAGGAGGGCCATCGCCAAGATTCCCAGGAGGGCCGACGCTGGAAAGGCTGATGCTGGAGGGGCTGAGACTACGAAGCCCTTGCACAGGCATGAGGCGGTGGGAGCCCAAGCCGACGAGCCCGTAAAGAATGACGTGATAAGGGCTGAGGCTAGCGATGAAGTTGGTCGGAGCAAGGTGGGGGGGGGGGGGGGAACGATTTGCCTTCACCAGTACCGGCTCCCCCTTCGGTTATTCTACTCGATACTCTCTCCGGAGCTTTCCACGAACGATTTGCGAACGATTTGGGTTCCACGAACGCTCCCAGCGAGCGCGTCCCACGCGAGCATTTAGTTACCTCTTTTTTATTATTTTTAACTTTTAACACAGGTCAAAAGTCAACAATCCTCCACAAAAGTTAAAAATTAAAAATTAAAAAATAAAATTAATAATAAAATTAATAATAAAATTAATATACCAAAAAAAAATTAGGGCATCTTATACTGCGCAATAGGTGAGGTGTCCTATGGACTTGAACCTCACTTAGTGTTGATTGTATACATCTGAAGGAACCATAGTGGATTAGACCTTGAACTAGGTCCTTGACTCAGACTTCTACTAATCACACACAGCATGAATCAATTGGGTTTAAGTGGTCAGCGCATATTAAAGGCCTTGCGCTTAGTACCTTGATTTTTCATGAGAATTTCTTAAGGTTAGCCCAAACATTTAGTCATGGCCTCATATGACAATTCTCATATAGGTGAATCCTCCAAGGGTATTTGTGACTAATACCCTACAGATAACCTACCTCGGATCCATTAAGAGAATCACTCAACCTTACACAAATTTACTTTGTCACTTTATAAGAGCACTCATCATAGGGATAGGTTGAAATTTTTTTTAAATTTGTGCTCTAATACGATCACTCAATCAGCTTCGTTTCTACCACATTGAACCTCATTCATGGGATCTCCAATCACAGAGGTTGGGTATCCACTTCTGGTGACCAAATATGGGCTTAAGCCCCATCCCCCTCGATGAATCTAGGACTCCACTCCTAGATAATCCCTTGGTTAATTGATCTGCCAAATTCTTCTCAGATTTGATAAATTCCAAAGAGATAACATCATTTTTCTTATGTTGTCTTATAGACTTATGACGAAGCCGTATATGACGATTCATCTTTTTATTGGTACTCTTTTGATTTATCAGTTCAATTGCGGCCTTATTATCACAATGGATAGATATAGCTGGAACTGGCTTAGGTACCAAAGGTAGCTCCGATATTAGATTTTTTATCCACTCTGCCTCATTACAAGTGGTATCCAGAGCTATCAACTCGGCCTCCATGGTGCTTCTAGAAATAATAGTTTGCCTAGTGGATCCCCAGGCAATAGCAGCACCGCCAAGAAGAAAAACGTATCCGGTAGTTAATTTTAAATCATGAGAATCAGTGACCCAATTAGCATCACTGTAACCCTCAACCACCTCAGGGTATTCAGTGAACATCAAAGAGAGATTAAGTGTTCCCTTTAAATATCGAAACACTCTTTCTAAGGCTACCCAATGAGATTGATCAGGATTTTGATTATATCTACTCAGCTTCCTACAGCATAGGCAATATCAGGTCTTGTCCTGTTTGCTACATATAAGAGAGATCCTATAATTTGAGAATACTTTAATTGATTAATTGGGTCACCTAAATTTTTCTTTAGATGAAAGCTAGGATCAAAAGGAGTAGATATTGATTTAAGATTGGAATAACCAAACTTCTTGATCATTTTTTCTATAGAATGAGAAAGAGAGAGAGCTATCCCTTCATGGGACTTGATAAGCTTCATCCCTAGTATTACACCCGCTTCACCTAAATCTTTTGTGTCAAACTTAGAAGAGAGGAAAGATTTAACACTTGAAATAATTTCAAGTGATGTTCCAAAAATTAAAATATCATCGACATATAAGCAAAGGATTACACAATTATTATCGACGATCTTAGAATACACACACTTATCATGATTATTGATTTGAAATCCAAAAGATAGAATAATTTGATCAAATTTCTCATGCCATTATTTAGGAGCCTGTTTAAAACCATAAAGGGACTTGATAAGTTTACAAACCTTGTCTTCTTGTCCCTTTATAACAAAACCTTCAGGCTGTTCCATATAGATCTCCTCCTTAAGATCTCCATTTAGGAACGCAGTCTTCACATCCATTTGATGAATGATTAACTTATGAATGGAAGCAATAGCAAGAAGTGATCTAAGGGTTGTTATTCTAGCTACAGGAGAATATGTATCAAAGAAATCTAACCCTTTCTTTTGGTTATACCCTTTGGCTACTAATCTAGCCGTATACTTTTCTATTGAACCATCAGGTCTAAATTTCTTCTTAAATACCCACTTACACCCTAAAGGTTTGCTTCTAGGGGTAAATCAGATAAGATCCAAGTTTCATTTTGTAAGATTGAATTAAATTCAGAAAGGATAGCTTCCTTCCAAAAAGGAGCATCAGGAGAAGACATCGCCTCTGAAAAAGAAGAAGGTTCACCTTCGACTAGGAAAGTAAAGAAACCTTCACCAAGATCTTTTTCTTTCCTTATCCTTGAACTTTTTCTAAGTTCAGAAGCTTCACCTTTAGGATTAGATCTTTTCTTTTCCTTGACTCATTAGAGAACCCGCTTCAATAGAATCATGAACCAAGTAAGGATTAGAAGAGAGTTGATTTGGTACTTGATTCTTGAAAGGAAAAATATTTTCAAATAAGTAGCATCTCTAGATTCGATAAGAGTGTTATTTGAGATGCCACTTATATCAGAGTTTATCACTAGGAACCTATTTGTACTGCTATCTAAGGAATAACCTATAAAGATAGCATCTACAGTTTTAGGTCCTATTTTTTTTCTCTTGGGTTCAGGTATTCCTACCTTAGCTAAGCATCCCCACACTTTAAGATAATCTAGCCTGGGTGTTCTACCTTTCCAAAGCTCAAAAGGTGTTTTAGGACTATCCTTAAAGGGTATCTTATTTAAAATATAACATGCAGCTAAAAGAGCTTCCCCCCACAAGTTTCAGGTACGCCTGAACTTATTAACATTAAGTTAACTATATCCATTAATGTACGATTTTTTCGTTCAGCTACACCATTAGACTGAAGAGAGTATGGTGGTGTAACTTCATGAATAATCCCATATTCTTGACAAAATATAGTCATTTCATTTGAAGTATATTCACCACCGCGATCTGACCTAAATTTCTTAAGCTTTTTCTCAGTTTGGGTTTCAGCTTCTACCTTATAAATCTTAAACTTATCTAATACTTCATCCTTAGATTTTATCAAATATATGTGATAATATCTTGAGAAGTCATCTATGAATGTTACAAAGTAACGACTTCCTCCCCGTGTAGGAAACTTGGTAGAGTCACATACATCGCTATGGACTAATTCAAGAAGTGTTGAACTCTTATTTACTAATTTAAAAGGTTTTCTAGGCATCTTAGCTTGAATACAAATCTCACATTTAAACTTTCTATCAATATGAACCTTAGGAATTAGATTAAGATTCGTCATGTAATGAATATGATCAAAATTCACATGACCAAATACTATGCCAAACATTTGAAGATTCAACATAACTTTTATTAGATAACTTAGAGGATACATTTAATGTAAAAAAACCTTCACATACAAAACCTTTACCAACAAACTCATTATTACGAGTAATTACAACTTTATTTGACTCTAGAACAATTTTATATCCTCTAGATATAAGAAGAGATCCACTAATCAGATTTCTTCTAACACTAGGAACTAACAGCACTTCATGAAGGACCATGATTTTTTCAGATGTCATCTTTAGATCCACTTGACCTTTCCCAAGCACTTGTGCTGAAGAGTTATTCCCAAGTGTCACACCTCCTCCACTTGATTCTTGAAAGGTGGAGAACCAGGGGATTTTGTATAAGAATGTCAGTGACTGCCAAACCTCCCCACCTGCATCCAGCTCTTGGGATAGAGCCCCAAGTCAGAAGCCCCACCTTGAAGCACCGCTGTTGGGACAGAGCTATTTAGGTATGGATGGTATCAGACAGACTTTGAATGCATCAAACAAGATCTCTGATGAGAGCTATAGAGTCTCAGTGGTGGCGGGGCTGAGGAGGAAGGAAAGGTAGCACCTTCTCATTGGAAAGAAATCGGGTGAAGCTGGCGCAGATGTCCTCAAACACTACAGTAAATACAAGGGATAACAACGCTTTTAAAGCTATTTCCCGACTCTTTTTTAGCGTCAGGATATAGCCTTTTGATGCTTTTAAAAGTATCTTTTGATGCTTTTAAAGTATCGTTAGGAGGAGGATGGAGAAGAAGTTTGCCGATGCTTTAGAAAGCGTCATAAAAAACTGTGCCGATGCTTTAAAAAGCATCGGCAGATTATAGTTTGTCGACGCTTTAAAAAGCGTCGGCAACTTTATTGCCCTCCAAAAAGCCCACCCACTTTAAAGCATCGGCAACTTTATTGCCCTCCAAAAAGCCCACCCACCCACCCCACCCCCAACCAAAAAACCCCCCAACCCACCCCAAACCCCCCCCCGCCCCCCCAGCCCACACCCACCCCCCCACCACCCCCCCACACCCGCGCCCAAAACCCCCCAACCCCCCCCCCCCCCCCCCCCCCCCCCCCCCCCCCCCCCCCACTCCAAGATATGACGAGCTCCAAGTGGATCCTCTCTATTTATTTATTTTATGAATACCAGTTTTCATCTTGTGACCTTATGTAATATTCCAACTAGTAATTACATTCCAAAAGAGTACTCACGTCCAATATACAAGCCATGAATGCAAATAAAACTTTGTCATGTGCAAATCAACTACCAAACAAACAATTAGCCAATCTTTTTAGGAAAAATTAATCAGACCAATTCATGTGCAAAAATTATTTGTGATCATTCATATCTTACTTCATATAAAAATCTACAACAGGACAGATCAGTTCGGAAAGGGAAGAAGTCTTCATTAAATTCGATAAGCGCTCAGGATAATAGCAAGCAATACTCAAATGCATCAATCCAACAAAGTTCCACTGAATGGGTTTCCCAACACAACAACCAAAGGTTAAGATTACCACAAGTAATTGAAATGATATATTTAACAGATATTTAACCAAGGCATTCATTCACAGCCAACTTTATGGTAGCTCACTACAAATGGACAACTAAGATCTACTCTGAGAGAGAACTTTGATGTTTTTAAGATACATTATTTGTTGCAATTAATGAGATTGCAAGTTGAAAAGATAAATCAGCAAAGAAAACCAAGTAAAGCAAAAACCATTTGCCAGACTAGTCTCTCCCAGAATATGGTAGACTCGGAATTCCATGAGACACTCAGTACCTACCATGCCAGTGGTTGTAAGGTACTGGTACGCATGGAAGTTTGGCACAGCACCATATAGTTGCCATCGAACTTCCAGTAGTATATTGTGTCAGTACAGGAGGTGTACAGGAACATACCTGGTTTACAAAATGGTATCAGTAAACCATCAATGAGATTTCCTATATTGATACAGTGAACCATGTTTCAAAGTACCTTGGGAGCTTCTTAAATCTCTTGGAGGCTTTAAGAACAAACCTGAACATAGAATTCAGTTCATTCAGGTGTGTGTCATTGGAAATCATGGTCCATTTAGCAAGATTACAAATGTTTTCTGCTAACCATTGG
Source organism: Calamus simplicifolius (assembly GCA_900491605.1). Taxonomy (NCBI): domain Eukaryota; kingdom Viridiplantae; phylum Streptophyta; class Magnoliopsida; order Arecales; family Arecaceae; genus Calamus; species Calamus simplicifolius. The sequence goes on from UESW01004039.1 coordinate 547,571, forward strand.
TTTTCTTGAAGAATATTGCTTCTAGATTCTTCCAACTCCTTCACCTGACGAGCTTTGTTATTTAATAGTCATATCAGAAACATAGACAAAAATGTAGTTGAGTAACAAATTATGTTCATGCATGACATGCGCACATGGCAAGATACTTTTGTTGAGTATTAAATGCTTAAAGCAACCATCGGCCACCCGCCAAAGCATACCAAGTTTGAGTAATCTCTGTCATATCAACATGCCTTAGCCCGAGAATTATTCTATCACTCCAAATTGACCTCAGAAATTAACCAATTTGATGAGATATAGTCAAGACTTTATTGCATTCAGATTGGCTAACTCAAGCTTGAATGGATTACATAAAGATGATTCTTAATTTAGAAAATTGTTTTGGTTAATGTTACAAAATATTTGATAAAGATTCATTATCCCACAATAAAATAGAGGAATGAAATATAAGGTGATTTCTAGCTTGAAAATTACAGAAAGATATCTGCCAGCTGACAAGAGGATAAGTTACATGGATAACCTGGTGGGAAGGTGATATAAAAATAATGCTCAAGCCCTGTGCTCAATGTATGTTAAATTCTCAACAATTTAATTGACATCCTGCTTTCACAATATTTTAGTGCTAAAAGTAGAATAGTGATTTGACACATCAACTCAGCAGTGTGGCAAAGATTTTTTTTTGTCTTTTTATGGAATAGCACAAAATCCCAGAGAACAAAAAAAAAACAAGTTCTTGATGGTGATGTAATAAGATTGACCACTAGTAGGTAGTAAATTAATCATAAAAATAAAGGCCAGGAAATATCTCATGTTGACTAACATACAATTAATTCATTGATCGGTAGGAAAACCACCAAATAATAGGGCAAGAGGAACTGGATATGAGAGGGTTGTGAGATCAAAGTTGAAGTTACCATCAACTAAAGCTATACAAGGAATTAAACAAATAAGCATTCAAGAAAAACCAACTAGATGAGACGTGCACAAGAGGATGCTTGATAATAGCAAACCTTATTATATAATCAAATTGGAGCACAAGGTACCAAGATAGAGAAAGCATACTTGCATTTTTAGACCAATGTTGGTTTCCTCCCGTCTAGCAATCATTTCCCTGAAGTCAGTCTGGACAGCCCAAGAAACAATTCAAAAGCATAAATATAACAAATAAGGATATTTTAGAGTTCTATATATGAAAAGTACTAAACAACTGTAAAATAACATAACATAAAATAAAATAACATATATGCATGGTTCAATTCTATAGGGTGATCAATAAAGACATGAATTCAGAAAGGCTAGTAGGAACCTGAATAAGTCCCAGCAAAGTGATTCCAAGACTACCTGAAGCAAATCCTGCAGTCAAAAAATAGCAATTAGCATAATACTTACATAAGCTAAGCTTGAATTTGAACCACTTGGAAAGTTGCCTTCAAAGGTTAAGCATGCAAAGTGTATTCAGAGCTCTTATCATTCCTCCAGACACAAATAATAGTCACCGCATTTATAGTACGCATGGCTCTTCGCCGCCCTCCATTCCGCAGTCCCCATTCCATCTAAAAAATACAAAACAAAACACACAATCAGAAGCCAAGGAACACCACGGATGGCAAAAAGACTAGCTTGAATACTACCACTCACAGTGATTATTCTCGCACATCAAGATAACCGGCAAATCCCACAGCACCGAGATGTTCAGGGCCTCGAAGAGCTGCCCCTGGTTGGCAGCCCCATCACCGTAGAGGGAAAAGGCCATGGTTTCGTCCTTGGAGTACTTCTGAGCAAAGGCCACGCCACAGCCGAGAGGGATCTGGGCGCCGACGATGCCGTGGCCGCCGAAGAAGCCGACATCCTTCTTGTAGAAGTGCATGGAGCCACCCTTTCCCCTGGAGCAGCCGGTGCTTCGGCCCATGAGCTCGGAGAAGGCCTCGACGAGGGTTCCACCACGGCCAAGGAAGGTGCAGTGGTCGCAGTAGGCGGTGATGATGGAATCGTGCTTGGTGATGGCTGCCTCCATGCCGATGGCAACGGCCTCCTGGCCGTCGTAGAGGTGACAGAAGCCACGGATGAGCTTGGCCTTGTAAAGGGAGTCCGCGGCTATCTCCATGCGGCGCATCAGGGCCATGTCGCGGAAGAAGGAGAATATCTCATTTGGGGTGGTGTCCACGGAACGGGATGGGGGCTTGATCTTGTGGCCGATGAAGGGAAGATGTCTGGTCGTCAGCGGCAGAGGCGGAGAAGGGGCGGGAGAAGGGCAAGGCGGAGAGGGGGCGGAGAAGGAGCTTAGAGAGGGGGGAGGAGGAGGAGGAGGAGGAGGCGAGGCGAGGCGGCTGACGGGAGGGACTCGAACGGGAGCTCGAGGGGGCTAGGGCACTGGCGGTGGGAGGCACTCGATCGGGAGGGCGGAGGGGGGGCTAGGGCACTGGCGTTGGGGGGGGGGGTTGGTTTTCTCGATAACAATAGGTTAAATCCTGGCGACGCTTTTTAAAGCGTCGGCATGCTGCGTGAGGAAAAGCATGCTGCGTGAATTTCTCACGCTTATCCAAAGCGTCGGCAAAAAAGTCGGCAAAAAAGGGTTGCTATTCCTAATTTTTAAGTGAAACTTCCTGCAACGCCATTTGGTATGGAAGAGGTTCATGCTTATGCGCTTCACCATTCATAATCAAGAAGAGGGTGAGGCAAGGAAGTAGATCCCCAATCGATGAGCGTAATCGAGAGTGAACAGTTCTTGCTCTTTGTTTTGTTGCCAGATTGTTGCCTTTTAAAAGGTAGAGTTTCTGGTCATCTTGGGAAACGTGGGGTTCACACATTCTCTCATGAAGTGCAGATAACGCGTGAGCTTTAAAAACTGTAAATTACTGCCGGCATAAATGATTTTTTTTTTTGGTTACAAACAGGTGACCCATAAATATCAGAGTACAAAATCTGCTGAAGAAACAAAGGACATGGATCACCCTACCTCCAACACCAAAACCCTGAATGATGAGCCACAGAAGCAGCCACCCAGTCGGCCGCCGAGTTAGCTTTTGATAGATATGGCGAATCTGGGCTCCCTGGGCCTCCCTCAAAATCTTCCATATATCATGTAAAAGCGGATTGGTAGGGGCCTGGACACCTCTATCCTTCAGCATCCACCCAATAATAGTCATAGAATCACCTTCTATAATCAGGTTATAAGCATGGAGGGTCCGAACTGCATAGGAGAGACCCACCCAAGCAGCATAGAGCTCAGACATAGGGACAGAGGAATCCAGGCTACCAAAACCACCAGCCCTCAGGCCCACGTATGACGAAGCCGGAACCAGCAAGTCTACCTCGTACGCTTCCGTCAAAGTTGATTTTGACATAACCTAGAGGGGGGGCTCCTAAGAAATGAAAACCATGTGCCGGTTCGCTACCAAAGCAGTAAAGGAACCCCAGAAGCCAGAGAAGTCAAAACCACCTTTATAGAAGCTCGAGCACAATCCATCGTCAGGGATCTGATTTTCCCCATGATCCGAAAAGATAAACTGTCATCAGAAAAGATAGCCGACCGGAGGTCATCTAAGAAAGAAGAACACCGGGAATGCATATGATCCTCGCTACAATGATAACCAACTGACAACCAGATCCGTCTCACACGAGGATAGGAGAATAAGACATGATCCGCGGGTTGGATAGGCCGCCAGCCCCTCCGAGCAAACGCTACACAAGTGGGGAGGCAGTCCCATAGAAGCTTCCAGATGAATAGCTAGACCCTGGAGAGAATAGGAAGCTTCCAAATCCACAAAGCATCCCGACCCCTGGGATCCTCACAAGATCCTTAGTGGGGGCCCTAGAAAGAGTAGATCTCCGCCAGAGCCTGACATCAGAATACCATGGATGATCAGAATAGATAGAATTCGACGAGAAAGTTTATTTCCAAAAAGACTAGACACCAGCAAGGTTCTCCAAGAGGGAGGGTCAGAATAACTGACTCTCATGCCACAAGGGATGTCAAGACTAAAGAAAGAGGCCATCGAGAGAGGGCGATGTCAGAAAGCCAAGTGAACGTCAATAGAAGAGCCATCACCAATCATCCACGAAGTGTTAGCCAGAATAGAGCTACCATACCGAGTCACCTCCTTTCAAAAGGAAGAATACTACGATGAGGCTGGATCTGCAGCGAGGAAGGCCAGTCACCATATCTAGCTCGCATAAAGGAGCTCTATAAACACAGTGGCTCAAGAATGAATCATGAAGCATGCCAATGATTTAGTAATGAACTATAAAATGTTATTGATTTTATTTACAAGTAAAAAAAATTATATATAAAATATTACATTTATGATAGTCACATATGACGTTGAGTAATAATTTTAGTAACGAACGATAAAATTTCATCAATAAAAGATTATATTAATTTTATTTATAGGCGATAAAATTTTATATATAAAAGAGTATATTTCATGACAATTAATGATTTTAGCAACGGATGATAAAATTTATAGATAAAGGATTAGTGACTTTAGTAGCGGACGATAAAATTTTATCAATAAAAGATTGTCGATTTTATTTAGAGGAGACAAAATTTTATATATAAAAGATTACAATGATCTTAGTCACAAATGATGATTAATGATTTTAGTAACGGATGATAAAAGATTAATTATTTTAGTAACGAATGATAAAATAAAAGATTATATGATTTATTTAAAGATGATAAAATTTTATATATAAAATAGTACATTGATCTTAATTATAGATAATGATGATTAATGATTTTAGTAACGGATAATAAAATTTCATCCATAAAAGATTATATTGATTTTATTTATGGGCAACACAATTATATATATAAGTGTACATTTATCTTAGTCAAAGATGACCAATTTTCATTTATGAAAGACTGATTTTATTCACTAAATTTCTTTAATGAATGATTCTATTGATTAGAGTCATAGGCAATAAAATGTTATCAATTTGAGATAGAGAGGATACAATTCAGGATGCTATTGACTATTTAGTAGAGATGCCGTGCACCATCTTCTTCCAAAGTAATAATTTTTATAACTTTTATTTTTTAAATATTCTTCTAATCCGTAACATACCATATATAAAATAAAAGTGTTTTTACTTAATTTTATAAAATATTTTTTTAGAGTTTTAATTCAGAAACTCTTGATTTGGTGCCTCTTCACATTCCCAAATTATAAAAATTTTATATATTAGTATTAGAAATAAAGAATATATTTATAAAATTTAATAAGGCACTAAAATTCTATCCTACTCTTCAGATTCCCATGTCTTAGAAATATTAAATAAAATAAATATAGGTTTGTTGAAATAAATTTATAAATAAATTACTCAATTTTGTGCAGAGCTAAAAGTGCTTGAACGATATAAATTAAAATTAAAAAATACTTATTTCAATTTACATACATACATACATACATACATACATACATACATACATACATACATACATACAAAGTATAGTATTAAATAGATAAGTATAGTTTTATAAGATAAATAGTTTTAAAAATAAGAAAACATTAAAATTCTATCCTGCTCAATATCTTCACGTTCATCTTCTTAGAAATATTGAATAAAATAAACCAACAAACAAATAAATAAATAGAACATCAAAGCTTGCGGGATTTTTGGATGCCGGCATTTTGAGCTCAAGTTAGTGAGCTTCGTGGGGTTTTTTGGGTTTCTGGGTATAATTTTTCCTTCTATTTTGGGTTTGCAGAGTCATTGACAAGCGTTTAGCGAGTGTAAATATCTTGACAGCAACGCAAAACAATTAAAGGATGCACTTGACGGGTAAAGAGTTTATCTTTCATCCAAACGTGCTGTGTGTTCATTCAATTGACAGTCCCATGCACAACTGTCTTTCTGCTTGCTCCTTCAGATTGAAAAAACTAGCTTTAAAAAAACAAAAGTACATTTAGAGGTTTGCAAACAGACTTTCAACTTGCAATTGAAGGAGAGACCTTCCATCTTGATGAAGCCTCCAAGGAAATGTTTCAAGCCGCTCGGGTCTATGAGAATTCTTAGCATCGGGTATTCAAAGAATTAAGTTTTTAATGATTAGTCGTTATTTGCCATCAACAAGAATCAATCTTTGTATTGAAAGGAATCAATTGTTTTAATGACTAGTCATTGATTTGTCACCAACAAGAATCAATCTTTCTAATGAAAAGTCGTTGATTTGCAAACGAATGAGTTAAAGGGATGGTACAGGACAGACTTTGAATATATCAAAAGAGTATCTTTTACTACAAATCGTAGGTGAAGCAGCTGGCGCGACAGTCCTCAAACTTCCAGCGAGATTAGGATCGAGGAAAGGTCTTGTGATCTTTTCTACCTATCGGTGGTGGAAGGATGGAAGACTGAATGAGCCAAGAAAAGGGGAGGAACGTAAATTGCAGGTAAACTTTCGAAACGGTAACGCATGAATTATTTCTGATATAAAAGATTATTTATTAATTACGGGCGACAAAATCTCATTGATAACTAATTATTATTTTTAGTATTGTTCTGTTGTAATAATAAAAAATAATACGCAGTTCATATGGGTCAGGATGGCCTCCTTTAACATCATTAATATAGTAATCCAAAATAAAATAACATCGTCAGATCCTAATACAAACCCAAAAACTGCTTCTTTTGAGAGAGGACGAGGAGGTTACATGGTGTAACCTTTGCCTCTCATCCGGCCTCTGCTTCTGTAACCTCTCACAGCTTTCTTATCTTCTCTTCTACTCAGCTTCTTGATTTCGAAGCCATCTCCATTCCACTCATCTTCTTATTAACTTGTCCCACTTATCTGCCCCTTTCTGATTCCAATCTTCTCCCTTTTTTTTCAAAAAAAAAAAAAAAAAAAAAAAAAAAGCGTGAAACCGGACAAATTTATCAATGACATAGAGACCCAAGAACTGCCGATTGAGAAACAGAGCACAGATATGGAACAGTAATGCACTCACCATCATAGAAGAAACATCCGGAGAAGAGAATGAGAGAGAAGACCTCTTCGTACATCAGATATCCCTTCGGTTGGCCATTCGGAACACTCTTATATCCTTCAGCTTCCTCATCGACCAACGCAGGACAAGGTCATTTAGGTATGGATGGTATCGGACGGACTTTGATGAATATATCTGAAGATCCTTTACTACAATTGTAGGGTTTCAATGGTGGTGGGGGATGAGGAGGAAGGAAAGGTAGAGACTTTTCAATGGTAAGAAATCGGGTGAAGTTGGCGCGGCAGTCCTCAAACTTCCAGCGAGACCATTTGGCCTTGAAGAGGTTCATAATACCCACCACTGGGCTTGAGGAAAAACCTTGTGATCTTCTTCCTTCCTATTAGTGGTGGAAGGATGGAAGACTGAACGACGCCAAGAGAGTGAGAAAGATGGAGTCGAGTGCGAACGGCTCTTGTTCCTGGCATTGTTGCAAGATTCTCGCCCTCTTAAAGACGATGCCTTCTTATCGCCTCGAGAAAACGCAGGATTCACGTGCTCTCCGTGCTCTCTTCTATAACGCATGAATTATAGCCGATAGATGACGAAAAAAACCAAAGAATGTTTGACCTTTGATAGCACGTTCTTTTCTTTTAAAATCCGTAACGCATGAATTATAGTTGATATAAAAAATTTAATAATTAAAATAATAGACGATAAGAAAAAATAATAATGTTTTTTTTGACCTTTTGATAACGCAGGATTCATGCGTTTTTTCTTTAAAACTTTAACGCATGAATTATAGATGATAAAAAAAATTAATAATTTAAATAATAGATGATAAGAAAAAATAAATAAATAATTTCCTTATAACATTTTGACAGTGCATTCTTTTCTTTAAAAATAGTAACGCATAAATTATAGCTGATATAATAATAATAATAGTTTAAATGATAGACAATAAAAAAGATAATGTTTCCTTTTGACCTTTTGACAACTCAGGATTCACGCATTCTTTTTTTTTTTAAATCATAACACAACGCTTCTTTTCTTTAAAAATAGTAATGCATGAATTACAGTTGATATAAAAAAATAATTTAAATGATAGACGACAAAAAAAAAAAGATAATGTTCCCTTTTGACCCTTTGACAACGCAGGATTCATGCATTCTTTCTTTAAAAAATCATAACTAATGAATTTTAACTGATATACAAAAAATTAATAATTTAAATATAAATGATAAAAAAATAATGTTTCCTTTTTACCTCTTGATAATACAGGATTCATGCGTTCTTTCCTTTAAAAACCGTAACACATGAATTATAACATATAGACGATAAAAAAAGTTTCTTCGTAACGCATGAATTATAACTGATATTAAAAAAATAATAATTTAAATGATAGATGACAAAAAAATTGATGTTTCCTTATGACCTTTTTATAATGCAAGATTCACGCGTTCTCTACTTTAAAAACCGCATGAATTATAACTTAAATAAAAAATTAATAATTTAAATAATAGACTACAAAAAAAAAATTAATGTTTTCTTTTGACCTTTGACAATGCAGGATTCACGTGTTCTTTTCTTCCATAACGCATTAATCATTTACTTTTAAAACCATAACGCATGAATTATGGCTGAGATACAAAAATTAATAATTTAAATGATGGATGACAAAAAAAAAAAAAAGATAATGATTCTTTCTCACCTTTTGACAGAATCTTTTCTTTAAATACCGTAAAGCATGAATTATAGTTGATATAAAAAAATTAATAATTTAAATGATAGACGAAAAAAAATAAAAAAAATATCATGTTTCTTTTTGATCTTTTGATAACACAGGATTTACGTGTTCTTCTCTTTAAAAACATCAATTATAGCTGACATAAAAAAAAAATAATTTAAATGATAGATGACACAAAAAGAGATAATATTTCCTTTTGACCTTTTGTCACGCCCCAGACCCAAATATTGGGCCAGGGTGACAACCCGCCGCGTGCCGAGCACGCAAGGCGTCTTAAAAATCTTGATATACGATTCAATTGGGGCAATAAATATGAAAACCAACCATAATACAAATGATAGTTATAAGTTTTGGGTTCAAACCCTACACCAAGTCATGCTAATAAAGTTGGGCTACAACAAGCCCTACACAAACATACTAGGATTACACCAATACAATGGTTCTTATTTTATTTATTAGAAGCTCCATCAACTCCGAATATCCATCATCAACCCTGAGGCTCTGAAAAACATTGTGAAGGTTTAATGAGTTTGCACTCAATAAGTAAGCCTATTATACAATCATATCATACTTGAATTATATTTAACATGCTCAACATATGCATTTTGTCAACTTAACATAAATTGAACATTGGATAACATCAGGATATGCATTCTAGCAAACTCACTGTTTATATAATTATAGATTTCATATGTGTCCCACGGCCCTGCAATACCTCAATCAGAGCACATCCTCCAGATGTGTGGCCATATAAAATCAACAGAACACATTGTACGCTGTGTGGGGCCATACCATAACAGAACACACTCTACGATGTATGTGGCCATATGAAAATCAACAGAACACATTGTAAGACATGTGGGGCCATACCATAACAGAACACACTCTACGGTGTGTGTGGCCATATCATAACAGAACACGTCTACAATGTGTGGGGCCATATCATAACAGAATACATCTCCAGTGTGTGTGGCCATATCATAACAGAACACAGCTACAATATGTGGGGCCATAGTAAAGAGAACCGCGGCGACCCATATAAATCTATTTAACATTTTTATCACAATTACATCATGCATCTTATATCACATTACCTCACAGTGGATTGCACAGTACTTAAAATGCATATAGTCACATCAATATAACATATCGTACAGGCTCACATTTCTGGCATATACATCAATAAATCATTTCTCAATTATAGCACATAATCATATAATTATTCATTTTAATCCACAGTTCCATGCTACATAGACAATTCATAACAATTCTTCATTTACAAATAATGCAAACTTATATATCAATTTATTAATTAAACAATTATTAAATTTGCATAATTGTCTTACTTACCTCCTATGCAATCCAAATGATGCACCAACTAATCAGATGTCTGAGCACCTACAGGATCATGTACACAATTAATTCACTGAAATCTAATTAATAAAATGACCCTTAAGACCCTACCCAGACTAGTTCACGGGCCCAACTTTGGGCTCGAATATCTCCCACTATACACACCCAATTGGGAAGTAAAAATACCCAAGAAACTAGAATTAACCCAGATTCTAGCCATATAATTTTTTCTAATCTCGGCCCGTTACGGGCCCAAAAACTAGCCCCAAAAGGCTCGGCACGGCCCAGCAGGCCCTGACCGGCCGGCCCAGCCGGCCCATGGCCAACCATCCCCGATCCCCTGTTTCGCCCGAAATAGGGGACACCATCCGGCCAGGGCCGGCCAGGGCCGGCCGCCGCCGGGCCAGCCCCACCCCCTCCCTCTCTCTCTTTCTCTCTCTCTCCCGCGTGAAATCACTGTGCCGGCATCTTCCGGCCAAATTGGGCCGGTCCGGCCGCCGTTGGCCGACCAGAGCCGCCGCCGCGGCCTCCCCTCTCTCTCTCCTTAATTTCTCTCTCTCCCTCTCTTTCTCTCTCTTGCTCGCACTGTGCGCTCGGTGCCGGCACGGCCGGCCACCAAGGCCGGCCGGACCTCCACGGACGCACGCCGGCGCCGGTGGAGGTCACCGGCCAATCCACAGGCCCTCTCTCTCTCTCTGGCTCTCTCTCTCTCTCTCTTCTCTCTCTCTCTCTCTCTCTCTCTCTCTCTCTCTCTCTCTCTCTCTCTCTCTCTCTCTCTCTCTCTCTGGCAGGGGACATACCTGAGAATGATGGCGCCAGGATGAAGGAAGGAGTCCTCCTCCTTCACATATTTAATCACCTGTGCAACGCTCGGTTCGGGGTTCCGAAGACTAAACGCTTCCTGGAGCGAAGCGTCAGCCAGGAAAACCAAGGAACCTGGTTCACTGAACCAAACCTGAACCGGGTACTACATCCTCCCCTCCTTATAAAAATTTCGGCCTCGAAATTGGTATACTATAAATCTCAAAAGTCAACAATCTTAGATAGATAAATTACCTTCAAATAATTGTGGATACTTTGTTTTAATTTCTTCCTCCAGCTCCCAAGTAGCCTCCCTCTCAGAGTGATTATTCCACTGAACTTGACATAAGGGATGGTACGCCGCCTCAGAATCTGATCCTTGCGGTCCACGATACGCACAGGATGTTCCTCATATGATAAATCCTTCCTCAACTGAATAGGCTCATAAGCTATAACATGACTGGGGTCTGAAACATACTTCCTCAACATAGATACATGGAATACATTGTGAACACCAGATAAAATCGGAGGCAGTGCTAAGCTGTATGCAACCTCCCCAACTCTGCTCAAGATCTCAAAAGGTCCAATATAGCGTGGACTAAGCTTTCCTCTAATCCCGAATCTCATCACATCCTTGGTTGGTGATACCCTTAAGAAAACATGATCCCCAACCTGAAATTCTAACTCCCTTCTTCTGACATCAGCATAACTTTTCTGCCTGCTCTGAGCTGTACGAAGACGCTCCCTGATCAAATGCACCTTATCTACTGTCTGCTGGATCAGCTCAGGGCCTAGCAATTTTCTTTCCCCCACGTCATCCCAACATAAAGGAGATCTGCACCTCCTACCGTACAAGGCCTCAAATGGGGCCATGGATACTGGCTTGGTAACTATTATTATATGCAAATTCCACCAAAGGTAAGTGATTATCCCAAGCCCCACCCAAGTCCATCACACAGGCTCGCAACATGTCCTCCAGAATCTGTATGGTCCTCTCTGACTGTCCATCAGACTGGGGATGATAAGCTGTGCTAAAGTTTAATTTGGTTCCCAAGGCCTTATGAAGGCTCTTCCAAAACTGTGATACAAATCTGGTATCCCGGTCAGATACAATAGAGACAGGAACACCATGAAGTCTCACGATCTGCTCAATATACAAGCTAGCCAATCTGTCACTCGAGACTCCAACTCTGAAAGGTAGGAAATGAGCTGACTTTGTCAGTCTGTCCACAATAACCCAAACTGCATCATTACTCCTGGGAGTTTTGGGCAGACCAGTCACAAAATCCATAGTAATCTTTTCCCATTTCCACTGAGGAATCATCAAAGATTGAAGAGGTCCCGCAGGTTTTTGATGCTCGGCCTTCACCCGCTGACATACTAAGCACTTGGCCACAAACTGAGCAATATCCCTCTTCATCCCTTTCCACCAAAAATTCTCCTTTAAGTCTCTATACATTTTAGTACCACCAGGATGCACAGTATAGGGAGAGTAGTGAGCCTCCCTCAAAATCTCGGCTTTCAACTCCTCATTGCTAGGTACACAAAGTCTGCCTTCAAATCTCAGGGATCCATCATCCATTACATAAAATCCACTCTGAACTCCTGACTGAACAGCAACCTTAATTCTTTGAAGATCTGGATCTTCCATCTGGGAGGACTTAATTCTGTCAACAAGAGTCGGCTGAAGAATAAGTGCAGCAACAAGTCCATCAGACTGCTGTACTCTCAGTCCAATCTCCCACCTCTCGAGGTCCTTCAGAATGTGAGGCTGGGAGGTAAGCATAGCAGCTAACTCAGAAGAGGTCTTCCTACTCAAAGCATCAGCCACAACATTAGCCTTCCCTGGATGATAATGTAGATTCAGATCATAGTCCTTCAGAAGTTCCAACCACCTCCTCTGCCTCAAATTGAGCTCCTTCTGTGTGAAGATATATTTTAGACTCTTATGGTCTGTATACACATCACACGACACCCATAGAGATAATGCCGCCAAATCTTTAAAGCAAAAACCACCGCAGCTAATTCCAGATCATGAGTAGGATAGTTCTGCTCATAAGGCTTCAGCTGTCTGGAAGCATAGGCTATCACCTTTCCATTCTGCATTAGAACACATCCCAATCCTTTCGAGAGGCATCAGTATAAAGTGTAAAACCCTCAGATCCTGTCGGAAGAACAAGGATGGGAGCTGACACCAAACGCTGCTTTAACTCCTGAAAACTTTCCTCACACTCCTCTGACCAGTCAAACTTCACTCGTTTCTGGGTTAAACGAGTTAGGGGTAGAGCGATGCGAGAGAAGTCTTCCACAAATTTTCGTAATACCCGGCTAGCCCCAAGAAGCTTCTGACTTCAGCCACATTGGAAGGTCGCTCCAGCTAATAATAGCTTCAATCTTTTTCGGGTCCACAGAAATGCCATCAATAGAAATTACGTGACCCAAGAAAGCTACTTGGTCCAACCAAAACTCACACTTCTGCAGCTTGGCATAAAGCTTCTTCTCCCGAAGAGTCTGAAGCACAATCCTCAAGTGATCCTCATGCTCCCTGAGACTCTTAGAATAGATCAAAATATCATCAATAAATACCCACAAACTGATCCAAGTATGGCCTAAAGATTCTGTTCATCAAATCCATGAATGCTGCCGGGGCATTAGTCAAACCAAATGGCATCACCAAAAACTCATAATGGCCATATCTAGTTCTGAAAGCTGTCTTAGGCACATCTCCCTCCTTGATTTGAGATCAATCTTAGAGAATACCCGGGCTCCTTGAAGTTGGTCAAACAAGTCATCAATCCTCGGCAAAGGGTATCTGTTCCGCACTGTCACCTTATTGATTTCCCGGTAATCAATGCATAGCCGAAGACTGCCATCCTTCTTCTTAACAAATAGAACTGGAGCACCCCAAGGAGAAGCACTAGGCCTGATAAATCCCCGATCTAGGAGTTCCTGCAATTGGTCCTTCAACTCTTTTAGCTCAGCCGGGGCCATGCGATAAGGGGCCTTGGATATAGGTCCAGTTCCAGGAATCAAATCAATGGAGAACTCAACCTCCCGGTCAGGGGGCAACTCTGATAATTCATTAGGAAAGACATCAGGGAATTCTCTAGCTATAGGAATATCCTCCAACTTGGCCTCTTTCTTTTGAAGATCATTAATAACAGCAAGAAATCCTTGACCACCACTCCTAGATACTTTTCAGCCTGTAGTGCCGAAATAACACTGAGGCTAGAAGTTTCTGGCCACCAGTAAAACTAAATTCGGGCTGACAAGGAATTTTGAAGTTGACGATCTTCCTGAAACAGTCTACAGAAGCATGATAGGAAGCTAACCAATCCATGCCAAGGATAACATCAAAGAATTTCAATGGAAGGACAAAAAGATTGGCATTCATCTTCCTATCCTCAATGATAATCAAGCAGGATTTGCATACAGTATCAACTTTCATAGTATCACCATTTGGAAAGGCAATGTGTAACTCATGGTCTAGAGATTCAGGTGTCAATGATGCATTCTTGCCAAGGTAGGTGTCAGATATAAATGAATGCGTGGCACCCGGATCAATTAGAGTCTGAGCATAATCATTGCCAACTTTAATCATTCCTGGACGTAAATGAAATTTTGTTTTAACATCAAAGATTTAACATTTAATCTAATGTTCTAGTAATTACCAATACATTGCACAGAAAAGGGTATGCTAGATGTGAAATATTGGTATACCTGTCACCACAGAATTAGAAGCGGCAGCATCCTGCTGAGTGAGGTTGAAGACCCTTCCCTGAGTCCTCGGTGGCTGCTGCTGCTGCTGAATCAACCCTTGACTGAAGATGGCTGCTGAGTTCTTCGAAGGGGACATGTGGCCATTTTGGATCAGTCTTTCCACAGAGGTAGCAGGCACCAGACACACGGCAAGGCCTTCCCCGGGTGGAAATTCCCACAGCGAAGGCAGCGAGCCTCTCTATTCCTTGTCCTCCTGGGGCCTGCTGGTGCACCTCTCTTCTTGGCCTGAGCTGGGGGTTGGCTAGCAATTAGGCCCCTTTCCTCTTCCTCTGCTGCTCCCAATCCCTCTGAACTGTATTCATATCTCTCTCAATTACCAAGGCCTTATTCACCACGGCACTATAGGTGAAGCTCAAATGCGTTGACTGCCTGCATCAGTCTGGGTCGAAGTCCCTCCGTAAATCGGTGATCTTGGCCATTTCATTAGATACTATACTTGGAGCAAAGCGGGCCAATCCTGGTGAATTCAGCTTCATATTGGGCCACCGAAAGATTCCTTTGCTCCAACTTAAGAAATTCTGATTCCATCCTCCTTTGTACACTCCTGGGAAAGTACTTGTCAAAGAATACCTCCTTAAACTCTCCCCAAGACATAACCTGACCACCCCGACGCTGCTCCTCAACTAGCCACCAGTCATAAGCCTCCCCTGGAGAAGATAAGTAGCAAATCTGATCCGCTCCAACTCCTGACTACCATGGGCCATAAAAGCCTTCTCCATATCTCGCACCCATCTCTCAGCATCAATAGGGTTGCTAGAACTAGAGAAAGGAGCAGAGGCAAACTTCTTGAAATCTGCAAAGCTACGGCCAATCCCTA